>OX381712.1:29099277-29560706 GCA_947462335.1 Harmothoe impar
ATCCGTCCAATTCCGAAGCAGGTCTTTTCGGCTCCGACAGGTGTAAACACGTCGGGCAGGGGAAGGTCGTTATCGGAGTTGGCGCGGAGTCCAGGTTCTCAGTTGAAACTGGATGAGCAGCAACTGGATTCGGAACGCTTGAAGAAAGCAGCCGAACAAGATAAGGCGGCCAAGACCGACTTAACTCCTTCGAGTTTGTCGCAATGGCGAGAATGCCAAGCAAACATACTGTTCCATGAACAGAAGAACTTGGAATTGGAAAGGCGAGATGTGTATCGCAAACAGCAGGCTGCTCTTGAGCAGCAACAGAAACGCATGAAGGAAAATGCAGCCCTCGCTGAGGAATTAGCGGAGCAGGAGGCGGCGGTTTTGAGAGCTCGACAAGAAGGGCTCCGAGCGGCCGGTGAAGCTGCGAAAGCTAAATTGGCGGAGGCACAGCAGGATGAGGAGGCTGAGAGACAGGCCAAGGAACTGGAAAAAGAGAAGGCGGCGCATCAGCGATTGCTTGCTCTGGCCCAGCAGTGTCAGTATATGACTGACCAGGAGAAAAATTGGTGGTTCAGTCAAGGTGTGGACCCCACTAAGGATTTGGTGTCGTATGGTACCTACCAGGCCTATCTGGAGAGACCAGAGGCGCTACTCCTGGGACTCCTGGGACTACTCCGGGCGCAAAGAGTCCTAGGAGGGCTCCGAGGAGAACAATTCTGAGTACAGAATTGCAAGAGTTGTACGATACAAACCCAGCAATTGCTGGGATCGGATTGCACAATGTGGGTACAGAAAGGGACGCCTCGGCTTCCATTTCTAAATGCCTGGCGATAACCTCTAAAATTAGGGGGTCATCCAACGCTGCTAGACGCATTGCTAGCGAGCCATTTCCCTACTGGCAGAAGAACTCTTGGGAAGATTGGTTGGGAGCCACCGTTGAGGACATCAACCTCAGTGGGTGGGATCAACAGGATGCAATTCCGTACGTCTGTAAGGGATTGCGTATGGGAGATGGCCTGATGGCCGTGGAGCAGTGGAAAGATGAATGCGGACCTCGCGGCACTTTCAAACAACTGATAGAGATCGGAACTATCCTATACGGAGACTCCGCTCGGATTGACCCGATGGTCGCTTTTAAGAAGCGAGTGCAAGGCAAGAACGAGGCCCCGAGGGTTTTCGGACTTGCACTGATGAGACTCCTGAAGAAGGTACATCCAGCTTCAGGAATCCATGATGCCTTATTCTCTAAGGAATTATTCTCTCAGTTCGTTGCTGGACTGAGAGATCCAGAAATACAACATGTGGTGTATGATACGTGGAGAGCAGATACGTCGTTAGATGACCTTTTTAAGGCCATCGACATACATGCTCTCAAGAAGTCACTGTTGGGGGACCGGGTGCCCACCCGGGCCTCGGCCATTATAGAGTGTTCTCCGGAGCAGTCTGATGGTTCGGGCAGTGAGGAAGAGGGAGCGATAGCTTCTGCAGCTCAGTTTAAGAGGAATGGGAATTCCTCTAAAACGCCGTGGAAGAATAGGAAGCCGGAAGGGGGTGGAAACCCTCCTCCGAAGAAGGAATCATCGGATCCAAAAGCTCCGATAATGGACGCAGCGTTTTTCACAGCGCTGTTTGAGAAGATGACGACTTCCATTCAGGGGGCTACACAGCCTAACCGGAGGAAGATCAATCGGCGGACCGCCAAGTGCTATAGGTGCCTGGAGATCGGTCACTTTGCTGCGGAGTGTACGGCTCCGACTCCGAAAGTTCCCGGAAAGGAGGGAAACTAGAGGGGGTGGTCCGAGAAGGCGAGCGGACGACCCCTGTATATGAAGTACGCCAACATACCAGAGAGGTAGAGCCTAGTGAAATTCCGAAGGTGGGAAGGGAATCAGGGGTGGCTTCGAGCTTGAGGGGCTCGGATGCCGGCCTGGTTAACATTCCAGTCCAACAGTTGCCCGGCAATGAGGCAGGGAGGCCCATTACGGATAGGAACGAGGAAGTTGCGGCTGTCACAGACACCGTGTGGGTAGGGAGTACCCAGCTTTCCCCGGATCATCCATGTTTCGACCATTTGAAGAAACATGGCCTTGATTTGGCTGCTCCGAAGGATTTTAAACGCTTCACTGTAAACCCGTCTCCGCTGGGGGGGAGGCGGTGGTATGTGTCTGTTACTGTGGCCGGTAGAGCGGGCGAATTTTTAGTAGATACGGGAGCTAGCCACTCCTTTATCTCCTCTAACTTCTATGCTCTTATGCCGGATAGTCGTGATAACTTCAAAACGAGGGTAAACGCCTGTTCGGCCGATGGGTCAAGTATGCAGACGTATGGGCGCGCGTTCATACCGCTCCGAATTGGGGGGAAGGAGTATGTGGCTTCTCCCACCATTGTGGATATTGCAGACGACGGTATACTGGGATTGGATTTTTCGGCGTTGTATGACGCGGTCCTGAATCCTGGTACAGGGGTACTCCTGATAGAGCACCCGTACCGTGCGGTAGAGCAATGTGTGCTCCGACAAGTGTCAACAGTGGCAACGGTGGTCCAAACTGTAAAGATTCCTCCCGGACAGACGTGTGACGTGCTGGTCCGAAGCAAGGGGCTTAGGAGAGAGGAAGAGGCAGTTGTGGAGCCGGATGTGGCCATGTTGGGTAGTATCGGTTTGACAGGCATGGACACCCTCGTGGGGGATGGTGCTTGGACCGTAGTGCCGGTTTCTAACCCCGGGTTGGAACCGAAGTATCTAAGGAAAGATACAATACTGGGGAAGGTGTTCACCAGTGAGGCAGTGATGCCTGCTGGACAGGTGAGCATGAAGGGTGACCCTTCTCCGACCGCTCTGAGTGAGGGACTCGAGAAAATGATCTCCGAAACGGATTTGACGGATCGGAGGGATCTCGACTCCCTAAGGAGGCTGGTAGAAAAGTATCAGGATGCATGGCAGGTGGAGGGGGAGCCTTTGGGCCGAACCGACAAAGTGTTGCATTCTATCAATACGGGTGATGCACAGCCTTTCAAGATGCCTTACCGACGCTTGCCTTTGGGTAAGAAAACAGTGGTGGAGGAACAAGTGAAGACCATGTTGGAACAGAAGGTGATCGTGCCTAGCACTAGCCCCTGGTCCACGGAAAAGTCCCTGGTCGCGGAAAAGTCATCTTGGAGAAAGCGGGATTCGAACCCACGACCTCATGACTCCGGAGCCAAGTGCTCTACCCCTGAGCTACTTCCCCTGCTGACAACTTAACCGCACCGTACGTTACTGGATCGGCATGGTCCTTACATAGGGGTGTAGGATTACCCAAGTGATACCTCCCTGCGGAGTTATCACCGAGGCGCGAGTAATCCGTGCCCCTACACTGCCCCATCTCAGCTTACATCAACCATTCTAGACTCGGATTCTCCGGGACTGGGCTTTCTCTCCCTCCTAGAAGGGGCTTTATCAAGCAGTGATAGAGAGTCCCAGCCCCCGGAAATCTAGTGGTCCTCCAACATCAGGGATGCTCACCCACTGAAGACCGAAGGTCTCAATGGGGCTTTATCAAGCAGTTGCTGAGATACCCCGGCACCAATGATGTAAGCTTTCCACACCATACCGATTCAGCCAATCCAACCGACCCGTTGACACGTCTCCAACTGCGTTACTAACTTCCAACATACCCTTCTACGACTCGGTTGCTCCCAGTCTCGTAAGGGTCCCATTCCTGGGACCCACTGGGGGCTGACCCTGTTTCCAAGGTCACCGAGCCCCTAGCAAATTGTAACGCTTACCAACTGACGTGCCAACGTGTCACCGTTCACTCATCACGCGCTTTCTCCATCAGTGTAACGGTCGCGGAAAAGTCATCTTGGAGAAAGCGGGATTCGAACCCATGACCTCATGACTCCGGAGCCAAGTGCTCTACCCCTGAGCTACTTCCCCTGCTGACAACTTAACCGCACCGTACGTTACTGGATCGGCATGGTCCTTACATAGGGGTGTAGGATTACCCAAGTGATACCTCCCTGCGGAGTTATCACCGAGGCGCGAGTAATCCGTGCCCCTACAATAGCTACCAGGACGTGGAGGGGGCATAATGTAACATTTATATGGTATAGCAGACTGGGGGCTTGTTATGTCAAAGAAGGAGAGCGACTGAGAGACCCTGGACATTCCATTCCCTTTCAAAGAAGATGTCGCAAGGTCGGACTCCCTCCAGAGTTCAATATAGACTCCTGCTCTGGTGTCAAGATATGCTGGAGACAGACATGCATGATTCCTTTTGAAATGAAGGGCAATCATTTTGGTGAGCCTTACTATTTCTCCATGATCTGGAGATGAGTGACAAGGCTCCAGAATATGGGAAGAAAGCACAGGGGGTGTGTTGATGAGGGAGATATGAACATGGGAAACAGGATGTATAGAAAGGTATATAGTGGCTATTGGTATGGGTGGCAGTTAGCCTAAAAGATGCAGTCTACAGGTTATGGGTATGAAGGAAAGTCTATGGAAGATGATGAGGCAGTCTTGGTGCTACAAGTATTAGGAAGATATCTATTGAAGATGGTGAGGCAAGTTACAATTGCACGGTATGGTTACGAGGACTATAGAATAAATAAACAAAGTTCCACGAGTGTTGCCTGGGTTATGTCATGAGTTGAACGTTGTCTGAATTCGGTTGATGTTCAACAAGTTAAATACTCAGTCAACAGATCAAAACGAGTGCTTCTTTGTGGTATTTCTTTTTGTTTAATTGCTTCAGAATAAGACAATAAAAATCCTTTTCATTTTCAAAACTCTGTGTAATACAGGCGTGGCCGATTCAATGGGGCGTCAAGAATCGGCGCTCCTTGTTTAATCTAATGGCCCTGCGTTTTTCCGTAAAGAAACAAAGGAAGGTAGCCTACAACCTAGATGCGTTTATAGGACATAGGGGTATAAAAGAAAGTAAGGTAACCTGCCGGTGATAAGGAGAGGCGGGGACTAAATCTACCCACAGACGATGGGAGGTAGCCTTATGGTGAGTGGGGTAGAGCTAGAGAAGATGAGGAGGTATAGGGGGCTAGTTGCGCATGTATTCATGAGCCGGGGACGGGGTGTGGGTGTCTGTGGTCGTGTGTGGACAGTGAGTGCGTACCTGTTACCACCTGTCACCACCAATCACCGCCGGGGGACGCGTGGGAGACCAATGGTTTGCCCACTAATACCCAAAACAGGACTTACTACCAGGCCCTCACTACCAACACTAATGAAATCTTCCTGCCATCTGTTCCTCCCCCATGGCACAAAATTGTAAGGTGCCTCCAGGGCCGACTAGCAAAAGCAGAGAGAGTAGAGGAGGGGGGGCGACTCATGATGGCTGGTTGATTGTCAGAGCCACGGCTGAGATGGGCCAGACTCGGATTTCCCTGGGTTAGATTGGATTTAGAGCAATCAGAGAGCTGCTCCTTGGAGGGGAAAATACGGCTTCTGAGCAGCTCGGAGCTGCTCGACTCGTAGAGTAGAATTGCACATCTGGCCACCCTTTGAAGTTCAAGTCTGGAGACTGCCGTGCAATTTCCTTTGGGGCCCTCTCCTGGAGGCGGTGTGTCTGTAGTGAGCTCTTAAGAGCACGGTTTATTGTTGATTTGCTGTCTGGGACGTAGGTAGGAGGTGCTGGTGTTTTTAGGGTATACTTTTGTCATTTATAAAAGAGCAATGTGCTATGGACGTCATTTGTTTTGAACGTAAACGATGGCCGCCCTGTCTAATAATAACCTCAGACGGTTTTTAGATAAATGAGATTGCGTTTTATTTCAAGCCAGATGACAAAAACACCTCCTTTATTTACCAGGGCCCTGTTTCACAATGATGAATATTAACATTAATATTGTGAAATACCCCCCAGGACCAGTAGGGACGAGAATCTTAGCAGGTAGGTCTAAATCAATCGACATAATGCTAATGAGGCAGGCCTTTACAACACTAACTGCACACTCAGAAAAGTCAGCGTCATTGTCGCTAAAACCACTCTCACCTGAAAGGCAGGCACTGCTTGACTTTCAGGTGAGAGTGGTTTTAGCGACAATGACGCTGACTTTTCTGAGTGTGTGTAGGAAATGGAGCTCCCTGGACACCAGTCACTGCTTTTATTTAACAGTAGAGCTGAGAGAAGACTGTTGGTTCTTCTTATATATTATCATTATGGATGTGCCTCTATCATAACATCCATCTCACTTATGGGTCACGTATGCTATCGATGCAGCTTTATCACGTGGTATCTGGGAACTAGACACCGTACATCCCTCCCTACACTGTGGTATAGCTTCTTCATGAGCTCTATGGGCTAACCGTGTCACCCCTGCTGTAGATCCCCAACCAGATCTCTCAGTATGTATGTGGATCCACCCACAGCCTTAATTCCCCTTCACCTCCCTACTATATACAAGCCTCGGTGGTCTCGTTAGCTTGTGTAGGCAGTAACGACTCCCAAATCGGATCGCTGCAGGAAGGCATCATGAACATCTCCCCGTGCCCATGTCATCCGATTCAAGCTCTCTCCAGTGGGGGACTTATTGGGCCGCCTGAGCCCTCACAGACCAGGTTTCCCCATTGACGGCCAGATCGGATTTACCAACACTGCCTAATATGCATACATCCAGGGCGCCGAGCTCATACCTCCCACAAGCCTCATCCCAGGGCCGCCCCTCCCAATCCCCTGTGCCTGGAATCTATGGCGCGCCGGTGGGCCAATTAACATGCAAAGGGGCGAGCACACAGGCCCTGCAGCTGAGAGGGATTAGTTTAATCAGGTTAATAACCCAGCGGCATGCCATACATGGAGTGCCAGCCAGGGGAGAAATGAGTCGTTCTCCGTGTGGCAGCAGCTGTTGTTGGCGGCCTCTGCTTCTGGCAGCAGAAAAACCCATTGTGCTCTGAGTCTTTGGCTGACCTTGTGGTTCTCTGCCTTTTTTCTGCCACCTCTGCCCATCAGCCAAGTAAAGCCCTTGTGGTTGGGGAGGTGGGGACTGGGGATTGGGGGATGGAGGGCTGTGGGGTTAGGGCTGCCGTGGTAATATTTGTCTCTGGGCCGCAGTCATTGTCCTTTGCTACCACAGGTCAACACTTTGAATAAGGGAAATCCGCTGGCTACACGGTCCTGCATTCCTAGGCACAACAGGATGGGTCCGTGTGAGGAGGAGGTTGGTGTAGCCGGAGGGGAGTGGAGAGACAGACAGGCTGGTGGTGTTTACCCGGGAGCTGTGGCAGCAAGGTCCGCTGGGAGGACCCACTGTTTGGCCGGCTAATGACCCCCTCCCTCTCCCTTCCCTCACTCCAAACTCTCCCCAGGCTGGAGCACTGGTGGTGCTTCTATTTCTGTGGTCCCTTTCAGAGGGAGCTCCCTACCAGCTAACCTTCATTTTTACCTAACCTTGTTTCTCACACAAGTCCCTTATTCTTTAAGTATACCTCCCACCGCCCAACCCATGACGTCGGCTGTACCTTCATTAAAGCAATGGGGTTTCTTTTAAATCAGCCAGGTCTATTGTCCCTGTTCAACAGGCAGCACAACCATACCCAGTGTACCCATTTACGTTTAGCATAATCTGAAGGCACCGAGCGGCTCGCCGTAAAGACATAAAACTCCTCCCCTCTAAGCTGCTCTCTGGTTACACAATGTTATATATATATATGTATATGGATCGCTACCTCAGAGGTGTGCCTTTACATATATCCGTTTGGTCTGATTCGAGTCTACTTCATACGGTTGTATGGGACATCCTGGTGCATACTATCACTCACAGCAGGATATAATCAATTATATGTAGGTGGTGTATGCTTTTCTGCCACCTAGACCATGTCGACCTATCCATAACAGCAATCCGTAAGAGCAATGCCTCTATCTAAATAGGAATACCACTGACTGATTGTCCTTGGAGCATATGCAACAATCTCAGCTTCAGTTTGTGCGACAATTCAAGTGTCTCTTGCCTCACAATCTAGAGGCTGCTAAGAGAGAGATATTAACAATAGTACGGTATACTTTAACACAAGTGCCGCCCTTTATCTCTGCATGAGCTGCTCCTCTGTCATGAGCTGCTCCCAGCTCGTCCCACAGCCGCACAGAGGGGTGTAGCGCAGCTGTCACCTGTCAGACACAACACTGACCTCCCCCAGACGTATGACGGGCAGTGTGAAGGGACATCCGTCATAGGAAGTTATTCTTATCAGATAACGATAAGGGGTGGGGTGAGAGTAAGGGGGGTAGGGTGCGTTGGGGGGGGGGAGCTTTATATGAGAAATGTCGCCATAGTCATGATGTATGTATACATTAGGATGTATTATTCTAAGCGAGGGATTCAACCGAGAATATTGATACTAAGCACTGTATTGTGCCTTCGATGCAGCATACTGTGTTAATGTCCTTTTTCCTCTTGGCATAATGATATCCCCGGATAGTAACTGCCAGTACTGGAGGATAGGCATGATGCATCAATATGATTACTCGCAGGGCTTCATTACAGTATCACGACCATAAATATATGAAACCTTGATTTACAAGCCAGGTAAATTACATCATGCTATCCTTAAACTGTTCAGTTGTTAAATGTCGTCTACAAGGCAATTATGACCTTGTGGCGATAAACAACAATTAGTGTGGTCAGTTTCCATTGTCCAAGATAATATTAGCCACTGTTGATACATTAAATTGCCAACACGCCCTGCCCTTTCCGTACGTTGACCTTTTGTCTTCTAATTATTTAATTGAAGGTGAGCCAACATGAGGGACAGTGGCCGGAGGCGTCCTAGTGTAAGCCGCTTAGTGAGCTGCTCCCCAAGCTGCTCTCAGCTGCTCCCTCTGACACTGGGGGCTCAGGGAGAGTGGGCTCCTGCAACCTTCCGCCTATTTCCATCTACTCACCCTTCCTACTAGTGCTCAGTCATCCACCCACGCAGCCATCGTCCAGGCCCTAACACCATTATCTCTATATATCCCCACAAACACCCATGTAAGCTGCCTGTATTAAAAAGGGTTACTCACGCAACACAAAATCCTATGGGATACGACCGCATTGGATACAATGGTGAGAGACAGCCATTAAGAGCTTCAGAAAATAATGGACCTCAAAATACCACATAGCGTTGTTTTAATGTTGAAACGATCTTGAGTTCACATTTTGTTGTATACATGCATGCAATTGAAGGTATTTAACACTAAATGGACGCTGTATATATACTTTATGCGCTCCTTTAGGGAAGAACCTTACTCTGTTAAGACTTGGATTACTAAACATGCATGCGATGATTATGGAAGAAAATATTGCATCGCATATATGTATCATTAATATGCGGGATTGCGGAATGAGCAACCCCCTGTGGAGAGGGAAATATACACTGATGAGGAGCAGAAGACGATCTCTTAGGAGAAAATTGTCCTTAAGATTAACAATTTATCACAAGTCTAGTCTTTCTTTGTATAGCTCTCCTAGCTTGAAAGATGAGTAGATTAAGCTGCCACTAATCCCCTCCCTATCTTAACGCTTATCTTAACTTCTTTCGACAAACACTTGTATCCATCTTGCCAGACAACTGTTTCCATACAGGTTTTCAACATTCTCTTCATATAAAAATGATATTAAATCCTTACACCCTTATATTTTAGTTTCCTAATAAACGAATAATGTCAACGGGAAACCAGAATTAGACTCGAGAGGCGACAAATAAAACTATTTAAAAATAATATTGCGGTAATGAGATTGTATTGATGAATGGTATAGCTTAAATCTGAGGTACCCATGGCCCATCAAGCCCCAACCCCAACTAGTATGAGCCGCATGCCTTGCCCAAGGTGACCCCCATCGCCTGCCACGTAACCAACCAATAGGAGCCGAGGTCTCATCGATCGTGTTCATTTCCGGTGGGTACTGGACTTCCGGTGATACTTCCTGTGCCTGGTCTGACATAGAGGAAGCTGGTGTCTCATCGGGTCGTTATCTGGGGTCTACCAGAGACCACCTTCACTACCATCCGGCCCTGGGAGGGTTATAGCTTTACAGCAGTTTTAATCCCCACCCCCCCCCCCCCATCCCCTACACACATACACATATTATTTCTTCATATTCAAGGACACCGGGTTGTAGACATTTAAAACGGATTCCTGATTCAAAAAGATTTTGTGTTTATAACTAATACTTGTATGTAAGCTAAAATGTAGTGCTTCATAACTTGATCTAGGTGTGGATGTTTCTGTGTGGATGCACATACTAATTGGAGAGATATCTTGGGGGGTTCCTTAGAAAAGATACAATTTATTCAGTTACCAGAGATAACACAGAACGACAGGATAGAGGCCCTGGCAGTAGGCTAAAGGTTGGGGGTGGCATTTCAGGTTGCAGCGATTGGCGTCGGCCGAATACACTAGTTCTCCTACGGCAGATCCCCTCCTGCAATACTAATAAGCCAACGCTTACAGGCCGCCTGGGAGGCCGGGTATGATATGCATTACCAATATGGCAACCAGATCAACCGGCCCTTGTGGCGGGCCCAGTCCGAATAGGCCTCTAATTGACTCTGCCTACGTATTCCCACTGCCGCCCTACATGTCCGGCTACACTGAATACATGGCAATACATGGCAATATAACATACATATTTGCATCAGAAAAGGGAGGTATATGTATAATATAATAAACAACCCCCCTCTGCACGTGCTCAGTGAGGCTAATCATCTAGTATTTAGAGCTGCTTAGTAGCGGGCGGCTGTCCCAGTGGAGTAACTCGCACACCTCCGCCTCCCCATGCCTGCCTGCGCAAAGGCTCCATTTGCCTATACTACTACTACTGACATGAGGGGGTCTAGTGAGTAGTATAGGAAGACTGGGGCCGTGGTCGGGCGCTAATGGCAACTGTACTCCTCAACCCCTACTTTGGTGCTCGCTGTCAGCCGAGTGCTATTTGCCAGACCATTTGAATAATAAAAAAGAGGGACATAAACAAGGTAAAGGGAGAGGCGAAATGTGGTTGACATGCTCTGCCTGGTGGGTAACAATCAGTACAAAGTGGGCTGAACACGGCGTCGATAGGCACGGCCCTGGTGCATAGTTGGTAAATTGGGCAGCACTGCACTGACCCAACATTAGTGGTCGCACTAAGAGGAGGTAGTACTGAATGGCAGGATAGGTCACGGTCTAGGTACAGAATCACCCATAGTACTACATGACTTTGTATGCATTAATAGTGTTGTATGCTTAAAGACCTCACGACTCCAAGCTTTGGCTTCAACGCCTGTGAGATCTATTGCGCTATACTAAATGTAACTTTCATACTGCGTGAGACATCTGAGGTCCCTAAGATTCAAATTGCATGATAGAGAGTGAGTAATCTAAGGATATCTGGGTAGATAAGTATAATGTGTCCGGACAACTACTACACGGCGGTATCAAAGCAATGACCAGCCTTGTTGCTAGCAGTTCCTACACACACTGCGAGCAGCCCCTTCAAACGCAGGCCCAGGGTGAGTGAGTGACTCACTGACGGTAGGTGACCTTAATGGGGCCGTTGTGAGGAGCACTGAGGCAAGCCAGTCATGACGAGAGGATTTTTTATTCATTACCGTACGTCGGCACTCCCCCTCTGTCTACCCCTCTAGGCAGACAAATATGAGGCGGGGCAACATCGATTTATTACCCAGAATTCGTAAACACTCCCCTCTTGCCGGCTCAATCGATGTACAGTGGGCCCAATTACGTCTAATACTACACCCCAGCTACACGAGGAGAAAGGGGCTTACACTTGTTTGCTTGGTTTCTGTGTTGCTCTATTGGGGGCCAGCTGTAGCCTAGACATTGGTAGGAATGGATTGTTGCATCGAATAATAATGTTCCATTTCTATATTCAAAGAGGGAAAATTCATGTTTGCTACCTTCTATTGTTAAAAATTGGTTAACCAGTCCATGGTTGGCGCCTTGTCCTTGTGGCTTTGTGAGCTCTTTGTGTGGGTAGTTGAGATAAACCGCAGGACAGTGGACAGTGTTACTATGGTGGCGTGGAGAGCGACCTGTCCTGTTAAAGAGCTGAATACAGATTTATACCCTCCAGGGGCCCAGGGCTATATGCTACCCTTCTAGCCCCCCACCGGGGACCGGAGATAAAATGTGTCAGCGGAAGGAGTAAGCCTGTGATATCAGGAAATTCAATTCCCATGGGATCCCCTACCATTAACCCTGTCTTTCCCAGAACCCGTTTTCTTCCCTTTCTCCTCTGCATTAACCCCTTACTCACCTGAGCCCGTGGGTCTCTGGGACTATATCAGAGATGGCCGGGACGACGACGAGGCGGGCCCGGAGGATGTGGGTCCCGTTGGGTGGCCCCCGGCCATGATTCTCATCCAGGGTGGTGGGATGTTGTTGATGAGGTGCGGAGCGTCGGTCGTATTGACCCCTCCTCCTCCTGCCTCTCCTGTGTCCGTCGGGGGTGCTGCTTCCTCCAGGGGCATACCAGAGCTGGCAGAACTGGGGTGCACCATCGACGTGAGTGTCCGTCAATCCTATGACGCGGACCGCCCCGTCCCGCGCCTTACCGCCCAGGATGAGTGGGCGAGGGTCATGGTAGGCGGAGAAGACATAGCTCTGACCTGGTCTCACTGTCTGCCAACCCCTGCCCTGCTCCTGCTCCTCACCCTCCTCCAGGGCGTCCCCCGCCCACCCTGGAGCGACCACTGACGGACAGGCAATCCAACCATCCGGTCGACTACTACTGGAGAACCACTGCGCATCGACATTTCCGGTTCCGTTTTCACCTTTCCATATAGCTGCTCCCACGGGGAGTGGAGGGTTCTGGAGGAGGTTTTTACCTTCCTCCTGTGTCCTCTGTCCTAGCGTCGCTACATCAGCCACAGCTTGGTCCGAGTCCCTAGAGCTTCCGGCCCTTTTGTTGGGTGATTTGTCATCGGACTTGCTGTCAGCACTCCTCCTGGAGATCAAGCTCCCTATATCCGCCAAGTGGCGTAGCTGCTGACCCTCCAGGTGGGGGTGGAGGAGGGCAGCTTCCTCCTGATCCTCTTCCTGCTCGTTTATTAAGTCCCCCTGGCGTCCTGACCGCCCTGCCCTTCCTCCAGCCTCTCCAGGCGCTAACCTCACCTCAAGCTGCAGCTCCTTAGTTTGCAGTAGTATAGGCCCACTGGAGGAGGAGGATGAGGAGGCTGCCAGCCCGTTCTGCTGATCCTCCTGGGTCTGGGCACTGTAGGAGGCGAACAGGTAGAGGAGGTGCAGGCCACATACCATCCAGAGCAGGAGGAGCCAGAGCACGTGGCGGACGCGCACCGACCATACGCCGACCATGCCTGGCCGCCACCAGCAGCTCATCTGAGCAGCTCGGCCGACGCCGCGCCGAGTCATAGCCAGCAGGAGGTGGTGCTGGCGGCAGTGGTGGCGGTGGTGGCGGGGGGAGTGGTGCTGCAGGCGTCGGGTCTCAACCAGCCAGGCCTGCTAGTAGATGGTGTAGATGCCCCCCCATCGTCGTCGCCGTCGCACAGGCCGTGTCCCGACCATTATGAGGGGTGCAGCACATGGCAGGCTTTTAGAAAGTTCCCACGAACAGCTGCGGCGGTATACAGATGTCTGTGTGTATGTGGTTCAGTGTTCTCGTGGTGGTGGTGGTGGTGGTGGTTGTGGTTGAGGGGGGGGGGGGGTGTCTTACAGGCCTCCCTTACAACGTGAACAAGAGCAAGAAAGACAAGAGCTGTACTTAATCATTGGCACTCCTCACAAAGCACCTCCAAGGGAGTGATATCCTCTTTTTTGATGTTGTCAATAATGGAGCGGTTATAATGTAGTGCGTATTGGAAAGAGTGTTCCACCTCTTATGTTCTTGCTGTTATCCTCTCCTACTTACAAAGTAGGTATTCTTATTGAGGTATTGCTCAACACAATGCACATAGGAGATGTGTAACACTACAATACTATAGCTATATGTTAGTACATACTCCAAACATCATATTATGATCCATGTAATACACTGTTTTACTATTCGCTGTATGGATCCTATTTACCCAGTTTACTGCTTGCATGTAAAGTATTCCATAAAAAGTGTATGGAAATAATCCCTCGCCATTCCCCATGAATCAAATCAGAGATTCTTCTTCAAGCTCTCCTTAGACTTGTCTATTTGGGTGCGTAATGACCAGGTCGATGGAGGTAGTGCTATTCTGGGCCGCTGTTTCTATTTTAGGCTCCAAGGAGGAATCCGCCGATCAAACTCCTAGTCATCGATTGTATTGTTCTCTCGCAGCTCATCAGAAAGCCACAACGACCTGCTCAAAAGGGAAAAAAACATCCTGATTGAGTTACTCGCAGATCACCGCAAGGGGAGCCCTAATGAGTTCTAGTAACTCCTTGACCTATAAATGAGTGAACAAATAGTCAGCATGCCTGGAGGTCCAGGATTGCCCAAGTCCTTCTGAACTGCTCAGGCCTTCTCTTAGTAAGCACTTCCAGGTTGTTATGAGCTACTCTTACTGATGGATCCACCTCGAGAAAGGCTTCCCAATCCTGTGGTCGGCAGATGATGAATCACTGTGGTTTGTGTTGTCATCCTTTCCCATGAGATACCAACGTTCATCACACAGCCCCACCACTCACCATGCAGCAGTAGTGGGTCGGTGAGCGGCTGGACGTGTGGGGTGAGCTGCTCAATATCACAGGGAACTGCTCATGTCTAGTTAGGGGCATGGAGAGCCGCCAGATGGATGGGGAGTGGGACGGTGTAGTAGCTCTGTGGGATCCATGTCTAGTCCCTGCAGGGTAGATTATACACACGTGGCATTGTCCCACAGTTCCTGTACTGTACATGCGTCTGTGTTACAATACGGGTAATGGTAGAGTCGCTGGTAACAGTAGCAGCAGTCAGGCCTCTGTAGTGAAGGCCACAGCCCGCATGGTGTGTATGTAGAATGGTCAGTTTATGACCTGGCAGCTAAGACCAGCCGCCAGCTGCGCCCCCTTTTACTGCCTCTGTCAGTGGGTGCTGGGTGCAAGTGGACTGGGAGAGGTATAGCTGCTCTGCTAGGTGCGACGCAGGCATGGAGTTTGGATTGGCGTGAGGGAGGGGTGTTGGTATAGGTTGGCAGTGGGGAGTATGGGTGTAACTGACACACTCTGTAGTGTAGCAACTGCCAAGGAAGGTAGTCAATGGCTGAGGCATCTAGCGTCTATGGACCACCACCTCAGCGCTCACTGCCAAAGGAATCGCTGTCTCAGATCCCTACTCCCGCCTGCCGACTGCCGCCTTGCCTCTCCTCCCTCTCTGCCTCCTCCAGGTTTTTTCCTCAAGAAGCTCACCCGCCCATCCATAACTCGGACGCACCCCCTTGTGGGTACATCTATGTGGCTGACCGACTGCCGTTGACTGCTAATAGCGCACCTCCCCTGTACTCCTAGTATACCCCCGCCTCCTGCTCCCTCTCCTCCTGGGCCGGGAGTGACACACGGCCTGGGCGAGTGTCAATAAGCCGGGTGAGCCCGGGCCTCAGCTGGCCCAACGTCGGCTAATGCTTCTCCAAGGTGAGCACGGAGCCCAAAGCCTATAACGGACACCCCGGTCCGTATAGATGGATACTGTGGTGGCGGTGTGCCTAGCCACCACCGCCTAGTAGTAGCAGCACCACCAATACCACCACCACCGCCCTGAGAAATGGTGGCGGGATAGGGAGTGTGGGAGTGGAGCTGTTGGTGGGTATGTTCAGCGGGCCGACTCCTCCAGGGCAGACCGTGCAACTGTGAGTGGTTGACCGTGCTGGGGCGAGCAGCTCCGGTCTATACAGATACACGTGGAACGATTGGAGGGGGGGGGGCGTTTACACCGATATTGAGATTCTAGTGATTATTTTCTACTATCCCACTCTCTTCTCCCTCCCGCCATCCACCACGTATGTGGTATTATTGATTGAGGAGGTGATTGTATCGTTGCCAGGTCGGCGCCCTGGAGGCAATCAGTGGGATCGTGTGAAGACTCCCCTCCTGGCCGGGTGGTGGCCTGATTAAACAAGACCCGACGTGACGACGAGCAGCTATTGACCTGCTCAAAGCTGCTCACAAGTCCAGCTGCAGCCAAAAGAGAAAGAAGTGGCCGAGGAAGTGGCCAATAGGCTACAACCTGTATTGGCAATGTCCAAGCCCAGGGCAAAGGTGGGAGGGCAGTAGGCCAATGAGCAGTACTGACACTATTCAGTCTCCAAGCCTGGGCTAGTTGTGGACGAATATCAAGCCAATAGATGACAAATTGGCATTGGCAGTGTCCTGGAGTGGGTCACAGCTGTGATAGATCACTAGGTTTGTATTGGTGGCTATAGCCCCCTGTTAGTTGCCATGCGGTGCAGGACATACGAGTTGTAGGCGTCTTTGTCCCTCACTGCAAGAGGGGAGAGAGTCCTAGGGGTGGACTCAGCCACGCGGCCCTCTGCACGTGCACTTATAGGCCTTGACGGCGCGCGCAGACCACGCCCCTAACCACGCCCTCCCCCTACCACGTGGTGGTTCACATGAGAGCTTGTACTTCCGGTGCTGGGTGTGTATTGAGGCTCTGAGCCTGCACTCCGGAAACAACCAGTAGTAGGACCTGTCGGCTACTCCATGTACTTGGGCTGATGGTAGGCCCAATGCAGTGGTTTGGGATATCACTGGTGGTTGGATTAGGGTGTACAGGTTGCTTTATACCCTAGATAACATGAGGTTCTGAGGTATCTTCAAGGACCGTGATGGTGCTGAGCTATGTGATGAAGTGCCGATAGAAGTTCCGCCCTATACTTTTACCAAAGCAATGGGATCCGTTACATCCCATACTACACAGGACTACTAAAGTATAGTATGAGAGTCCTGAAGGTCTTTTGATAAACTGAATGGCGATGTCCTACATGTATACTATATTGATGCTTCAGTTAAAGTGGATATCAAATCCTACGTTATAATGCATGACATAAATATGCCTTAGCTCCTTCTGTCTTAGCTGTCAGACACAGCCAAAAGAAACCAATGAATATTTCGGTACAGTAAAGATAGAGACCACGCACCTCGAATCAAGTAGTATATAAAAATGGGACCGTTGGCCAGGCTACCAGGACTAAAATACTAACAAGTAACCCTGCCCGTACCACCACCACATTCCTAGGCATTATAAGTATATATTCAGATGGTCGACAATAGCTGGCATACGTTATACTGTCGATTATGGTTCATGAGACAACACCTGCTAACATTACTATACAGTAATTGCTTGCGATGATTGGCAGACACGATGTGTTACCGATACGCTATCACGGCTGTCAGCTGATATGCTATAACACTAATATCGGCCTGCCGCTTCTCACTATAATATTATTATTAATGCTGTACATGTAGACATGTGTTGCTCGGCTGGCTGGCCTGCATGGGCTGTCTGTTTGTAACACTCTGTATAGTAGTAACTGCCAACCTGTGCATAGACTGGACAGCCTCCTACCTCCCCACCATCAGCACCTCTCCAGCACCCCTCCAGCCCGACCCCGGCACCCCTCCAGTCCCACCTCCAACCACTCCTCCCCACCCACAGTGCTCCGCCTGGGGCCTGCCAACTAAGCCAAATTTGGCGACTAAAATCAATAGGGGTGGGTTATGGGGCGTCGGCCGGTCGGGCTGCCTGGTGGCAGGGTTGCTATACTGGGGGGTACTGGAGGAAGGTTCCCCGCCGTGTCAGCGTGTATGCTACCCACACCACCCACCAGCACATCACCCCTACTCCCTACAGCACCACACCACCCATTTCACACCATCATACCCTGTCCACTAAACCCTTTAAGGTCGCTGCTCTCAACTCCATGAAGAGGGCTATACCCTTCTCTCTTCTGTCCTATAGCCAGACATAAACAGGACCGTATGTGTTGATGCAGGGAACATCTTTTCATGTAGGTAGATTCGATCACCATCTTGATATAATACTGAATCGGTTGAAAACAATTGAAAATAAAACACACAAAAATAGACCCCGACTGCTGCTCTATAGGCCTATCCCACCCCTCTCCTCACCTCCCCATTCATGCTCCACCCAATGCACCAGCGCACCTACCCACGCAGACTGCCCTGCCCTTGTCGTTGCCTCCCCGTTAACACTCCTGGACAGGGGCCAGAGCCTTGCCTTGTGATAAGGTTGACATAGGGCGTGGTTCCTCCATGGCGGGGGTAACACTGTTACAGCTACCAGTGACACCTAACCAGGGCCCCCACCTCCCACTAGCCAGGTTAGGGCTGAGGGATAGCTGTAGATGGTAACTTGCACTGTAGAGAGTATAGGGTTAACTAGCCAGCAGTACTGTAGGGGTTTACTACGGTAATCATTTATATCCAGGTGACCGAGGAGGATTAAGTTCGGGTTGTTCCCGCCTGGCGTTAGTGTGGGCGGTATCCCAGAGGGGGCGACTGTCCTCTCTCGGGTACTGCGCACCACGTTTCAGGCGGGAGCCAACCGACACGTGACCATGTTCATTTCACATCCAAAGGGGGTATATAAACCTCCCCTCCTCGTATAGTCGCCAGTCAGTGCAGGCCCGGCTGACTCCCCGCATTACCCTACCCCAATCGCTAGATTGAACCAGGACTGCTTCGTCTTACCCTTCGGGTTAAGACTAGATTCAATTGTAATAGGGATACGTTGAATAAACCACGCTTTCTACTTCGCACTTGGAAACTGACGTTCTTGTTCTCTTTCTGAGATTCCGAACCACTACACTGGTGCCGTGACCAGGATCAGTTTCGAGTAGCAGTCAGGTGAACCTGGCCGGAGTAGGAGAGTATGGGGACGGTAACGTCCCGGAGCGGAACAACCCAGTTGTTCCGACCAGCTTCGAGGGTTTCATGCGTGAAACCGAAGGAGCTTTAAATCCAGGAGCGACTTTGGAAGAAGGAGAACTGGAGTCCACCCGAGTGGACCAGATGGAACCGGAGGAAGCGAGGGGGTTCACACCGAACTTCATTGCCACTCAGGGCCAAATCATGTTGAACACTGGGCGTTCTTTGTTCAACACGACTGACTCCGTTTTCTTTCCCGGAGGAAAGAAAAGGGCGAACCAGAAGGGCTCATTTCTGGACCCGACGGTATTAGAAATACCGCCACAACCCCTTCGGGTCGTACCCGAAGGAGGTCCCATCGTCGGGACCCAACCTGATCTTGATCAGGACGACACCTTGGACCGGGACAACGATTACCGGAACAAGGAAGAAATGAACAAGCAGTACGATGCTCTGCACGACGAATTGGTTTCGTTGATCTCTGAAAGGAATAGGTACATCCTAGAGAGTAGACAGGTCCATCAGGATATGGAGTGGAGAACGGATCAGTTGACCCGTGACAACCAACTGGTGAAAGACCAGATGGAGAAAAATCAGGAAACCCTGAAAGCGGAAAAGAAAAGATTATCCGAGTTAGGTCAAGCTAACCGGAAGTCTTATGCCTGTCAACAACAGTATCAGGCGGACCTAGAAAGATACTCTAGGGAATGGCACGCCGCCAAGGACGCTCGCAACCAGCAGGTGGAGGACAATGAGGCAGTAAGAACCGCTATCCTAGAAGCAAACGAAGAGTTAGATCAGAAGAAACTGGAGGGCATGAAGGCGGTATCTATACTGGAAGCTAGACGAGTAGAGTTGGAACTCTACCTAGGTAACCAGAAGGTACCTGACCCAGAGGTGACCCTCACCCCTGGGGAAGGAGTGGAGAACCCTCCACTCCAAGGAGTTCTAAAACCCGCCACCCGATACCCTTCCGGAGGACAGGTAGAGAAAGATGTCTACTATACATCTGCTCCCCCTGCTCCGACGGGACCTTCGGTAACCATCGATCCGACGGCATATTCCGCGGGAAGTGCGCCGGGAGTCGATAGTTATGACACCTTGAACCCCTTCGCTGGGGATAGTCCATCTCAGTATGGAGCTGTTCCACCCCCTTCGGGTACGAGCAAGAACACCACCACCCATGAGGATCAACAGGGGGGGTGGTATGGTTATGATAATTGGGGTGACCTGATTTTTCATCATAACCAGGAGGCAGAGACCCGAGAAGGGAGAACTCCGGGAAATCAAACCCGGGGGCATGCCACCCGAGGCAGGAGAGCAGTGGAAGGACCTTCTGCTGGATGGTCTAGGGATCAGAACCGACAGTACCCCCGTACTGATAGTCCTGATAGACCCACAAATGGTCAGGGAAGTCGGCCTAGACCCCAAACCCATGACCAAACAACCACCGGGAGTGTTCCCCCTTATCCGGGTACCACTTCTCGCCCTCGACCTACCCGGTTTCCCGGGTGCGAACCAGTCTCTCCAGTCCGACCATTGACCCGAAGAACCTCAATGGCTCCCGGATTGAGACAGGTTTATGATACTGATCCTTGTATCAAGAGCCTTGGCTTAGATAGCTATAGCCGGGGACAAGATGCCACTGAAATAATGGACTGGAGCCGGAATCTATCAGATCAGCTGATAGAAGGGGTCACCAGGGGTGCCCGACGGACCGCCCGGATCACTAAATCCTACAAAGGGAAAGGACCCTGGAAAGATGAATACCAAATATTTGTGGATGACTGCAAATACAATGGGTGGTCTAAAGAAGACTCATTAGGAGCCTTCGTGATCTGGCTAAATGATGGGCCAGGTAAGTCAGCAGTCTCCCAATGGAGAAGTACATATGGCCCTTCGGGTACATATGATCAGCTCGAAAGTACTGCTGTATATATCTTTGGGAACCTGGTGACCGTGGATCACTGGTTGGTCTTCAAGGGACGAACCCAGAAACCAAAAGAGTCCCCAAAGATATATGGTCTAGAGCTTCAACGGATTCTGCATCAGGCAAGACCCGAATGGGCTAGAGACGCCGATTACTATATCGAGACTCTCTTTGACTGAGCGACCCTGATCATCAGGAACTAACCAGAAAAGCTTGGAAAAGCGATTCCTCCCTAGCCGATCTATTTTTAGCCATAGATGGTCATGAGAAGAAGAAAGTTCTTCTTGCCGGATTGGTGCCCAACCAATCCCGAACGTCAGCGGTAGTTGACTATAGTAGCAGCGGGGGATCCTCGGGTGAGGATACCGAAGGAGAGGAGACCATTGGGGCGGTAGCCTTCAGTGGGAAGCGCCGGGACAAAAAGTCCGGTGATAACAAAAGGCGGAAACCTTTTGACAAATCATCCTCTAGCAAAAAGCCAGAGAAACCTCCAGGGGACAATTCAAAAATCCCTTCCAAACCTCCCTCGGGTCCACCAGAACCCAATGTTCCGAAGAAATCGGAGCCTGACCAGTCCCTCGGATTGGTAGAAGCCATGATGCAGCGTATGATGGCGATGTTTGATAAGAAAGAAGAAAGGAGGGTTAAACCCGAACTGAGTACTGTAACATGCTACAGATGTCAGGAGAAGGGGCATTACGCCTCCTCATGCACAGCTGAGAAACCTGTGATGCGATTCTCCGGAAAGAACTCGGAAAATTAAAGGGGATCCCTGAGGAAGGCGACTCAGAGATCCCGAAGGAAATATGCCATGATACTCCTGACGGAATGGGAGTAAGTTCACACTCAGTAGTGACGCCCGGACATATGGGGGACAAGCAGGCGCAGCTTGGGAACCCTGGGGCCGGGGCCATCAGCATTCCAGTCATACATTCGGGAAGTGAGTCGGGGAAACCCGGTGCTGATGCGGAGGAGTATAGTGCAATGGTTTGTGGAACCAGGCTCCCCCTAGATCACCCTTGCCTGGAATACATAAGAGGGCGTGGATTAGATCTAGGTACTGAGAGTGACTTACAGAAGTTCACTAGTAACCCTTCATTGAATGGAGGAAAAAGGTGGTATTTAGCCGCTTCTGTGAAGGGTAGAGTCGGGGAATTTCTGATAGATACTGGAGCCAGCCACTCCATCATCTCTCGGAGGTTCTACACTCTTCTGCTGGGCACAAATGATGACCTTAAAATGAGGGTAAATGCGTGCACAGCCGACGGTAGCAGATTGCGGACGTTTGGACGTACTTTCCTGTGTATCTCGGTGGTGGGGAAGGAGTTTGTATTCTCCCCAACCATTGCTGAGATCGAGGATGATGGCATTATAGGGATGGACTTTGCCGACCTGTTCGGGATGATGTTGAACCCGAAGACAGGTGAATTGTCCATACAGAGTCCCTATAATATCAAAGCACAATGTGTGCTGAGAGTTATCAGTAGTGTAGCAAGTGTCGCACAGACGGTGAAACTTCCACCGGGAACCACATGTGATGTGTTAATAAGCGCTTCCTCTGAACTAAGAGGAAGGGCCGGGGTCATGGAACCCGACGTAGCTTATCTCCAATCCCTCGGGTTGGAATCTGCTGATACGTTGGTGGGAAATGCCCAATGGACCCTTGTCCCCATTTCCAATCCTGGTGTTCATATGGTATATCTCCAGAAAGGCGCTAAAGTAGGCAGTGTGGTACTCGCGGAGGCGGTCACCAGCAGCCTTCTGGGGTTGCCATCCGAAGAGCCGCCGGGTACGGCCGTAATCGAAGAGGAATTAGAAAAGCTAATTCTAGATGCTTCGGAACTAGATCCGTAGGAGCAGAAGGACCTTCGGGTAATGTTAAAACGTTGCCGAAGGGCCTTCGCGTTCCCAGGAGAACCCTTAGGACGAACTGATAAAGTCCTACACGGAATTGACGTGGGGGAAAGTTCCCCCTTTAAAATTCCTTACCGTCGGCTACCTCTGAAGAAGAAGGAGGTAGCAGAAACTGAGATCAATAAGATGATTAAGGATCATGTTATTGTACCCAGTTCCAGCCCCTGGAGCAGTCCAGTCTGTATGGTCACCAAAAAAGATGGGACCATACGGTTCTGTATTGACTACAGGAAACTGAATGGGATGACAAAGAAGAACTCATATCCTCTACCGAGGATTGATGAAACCATTGACTCACTAGGAGGGAATGAATGGTACTGTACCATAGACTTACAGTCTGGGTACTGGCAGGTCGGAATGAAGCCTGCCGACATGGAGAAGACGGCCTTCTCTAGCCATGTAGGATTGTTCCAGTACAACGTCATGCCCTTCGGGTTGTGCAATGCGCCAGCCACCTTCGAGGCCATGATGGAGACATTACTGAGCGATCTACTATGGAAGAAATGTCTGGTTTATCTAGATGACGTCATTATCTTCGGAAAAACATTCCAAGGTTGTCTAGACAACCTGGAAGAAGTCCTCCAGAGGATAATGAGTAATGGGTTGAAATTAAAACCTAAGAAATGTCAGTTGTTTAAGAAAGATATTAATTATCTGGGAAGAATCATTTCCACACAGGGGGTGAAAGCAGACCCGGAGAAGATCCGAAGTGTGACGGAGTGGGAAAAACCCAGGTGTCCCAAGGATGTCCGTTCATTCCTCGGGTTCTGCTCGTATTATCGAGATTTCTTACCAGGCTATGCCCAGGTGAGCTATCCTATCCAGTCACTGTCTCATTGGACACCTGGTAGGCGAAAGGAAGTTTTTCCATGGGGAAAAGAGCAAGACGAGTCGTTTGAATCCATCAAAAGACTCTTTGTTGAAACACCAGTGTTGAAATATCCGACAGCCGCCGGTCATTTCATCCTGGATACTGATGCCAGCAATGAGAGCATTGGAGCTGCTTTGAGTCAGGTCCAAGACGGAAAGGAAGTTCCCATTGCTTTTGCTAGCAACACCATGAACAAGTCACAGAGGAATTACTGTACCACCAAGAGGGAACTCTTGGCAGTGATTGTTTACACAAAGAAATATAAACATTTTTTGTGGGGCTCAGATTTCACGCTGAGGACTGACCATTCCTCCTTGAGGTGGTTACTTAATTTTAAGGATGCTGAAGGCATGATAGGTCGGTGGTTAGCACACTTATCAGAGTTCGGGTTGGAACAGAAGCAGATCCAACACCGACCCGGTGTGAAGCATGTAAATGCTGATGCACTGTCCCGCCGACCCATCAGGAGTTGTGGAAATGAGAAATGTGATGATTGTGGAGCCCACGGGGCGGTCCTAGCTGGAGTCCGGTTGCCACTGGAATCCAGGGGAACTGGTATCCTTCAATGGTCTATGGAGACTATCAGAAGGTTCCAGGAGAAGGACCCGAACGTGGGGAGGTTGCTCGGGTTGATTCCTAAAGGGATCAAACCTGTTCGACCTGAAATCTCGCTAGAAAATAGAGAGATGAGGAGATTTTTAGCCCAATGGACAGAGCTTGAAGTATCCGAAGGTGTTCTATATAGATGGAAGATCAATCCTTCGGGAAGAAGGATCAGACAGGTAGTGATCCCCTCCGGTATGAGGAGGGATTTGATGTATTATTGTCACGGTCATATGACCAGTGGTCACTTTGGGAAGAAACGTTCATTAGAACGACTGTCCCGAAGATACTACTGGCCAGGAATGAGCACTGACTTATTACGTTGGATCGCCACGTGTCCCGATTGCTGTAAAAATAAACCCGGCCCTGGGATGGGTAAAATGCCCTTGTCCCAGGAACTGTTCGGAGTTAGGTTTGCGAGAATAGCAATCGACATCATCAGTGGTTTTAAAACAACCCCTGATGGTAACACGTGTATGATGGTAGTCACTGACTACTATACTAAGTATACGCGGGTGTTCCCCTTACCCGATCACAAAGCAGCGACCTGTGCGAAGGCCTTTGTGAAAGGTTGGGTATTACACCTAGGAGTGCCTCTGATGATGCATAGTGACCAAGGCCGGGAATTTGAGTCGGATCTATGGCAGGAAATGTGCCATGGGTTAGCCATCTGTAAGACCCGAACCAATCCTTACCGACCCCAGAGTGATGGGATGGTGGAAAGGTTCAACAGAACGCTGATTCAGGTTCTGAAACCCTTGGTGAATGAAAGTATGACTGA
Organism: Harmothoe impar; assembly: GCA_947462335.1. Lineage (NCBI taxonomy): Eukaryota > Metazoa > Annelida > Polychaeta > Phyllodocida > Polynoidae > Harmothoe > Harmothoe impar. The sequence continues at coordinate 29,124,132 of OX381712.1, forward strand.
TTGGGATGAACAATGTGAATATGTATGCCATGCATACAACAGCACTGTTCATAAAAGCACCAATTGCACCCCAAACTTATTAGTGTTTGGGGAAGACATGATCATGCCAGCCGATCTTGTTTTTGGAGTGGTCGGGTTGAATCCCGACGCACCCTGTCACGTGATGTTTGTGGAATCACTAAGAGACCAGTTCAAATTCGCATACGAACTTGTTAGAACGGAGTTACAAAAGAACGCGAAATGGCAGAAGACTGGTTATGACCATGGACTAAAAGTCCGTCGGTTCAAGGTAGGGGATCAAGTAGTAAGACTACACGAACCTCTATCCAATTTAAAATTGGCAAGCAACTGGGATGGTCCATTTGTAGTGACTAGAGTAGTAAGTGACTGTACTGTCATGATTAGATCCTTAATTGGGCGGATCTATAAATCCAACGTGGCTCGGCTCCGTCCCTGGAAGGGGAGGGATCTGACCACAGAAACGTATGGGTTAGGAGTAGATGAATTACTCCAAGAAGTAAAGAGCAGGAAAATGGATCAAATAACCCCGAAACGTGGCCGAGGAAGGCCTAGGAAGTTGGGGGGCAGTGATCCGAAGGTGCAGAAGAAGGAAAAAGTCTCGCTAGCTGTAAGCAAACCTAGGCGGAAGAGAAAGGGGACGGCTAACCCTGCCTCTGAAAAGGCGCCTTCGGGAGCTAGGTCAAAGAAAATACCCATGGGAGGTACCCGACGCAGTCCCCGCCTGATAGAAAGGGCTGCGGTAACCTAAGCTAGTACACAACGAGTGTGTTGTCCTGTACTATGTTAGGAGAGGGAGGGAAGAAATTCCTGGCGGGAAAAATTATAAATTTATTTCCTCTTTTTCCGAGAAATTGTTTTGTGTTGTCATCTGTTAAATGTTGGAATATACACGAGTGACCGGGTATGGAGCGTGTAAACCCCCCAGCAGGGTACCAGTGGGTGGTGAGCGGATAATCCGGTGGGTTTGCGGGCATGCTTCCCATAAAAACCTCACTAATACTCCAGCAGAGCTGTTGGTTGCGAATGGTTCGGCTACTACCCGAAGCACCTGTTTATAATAAAAAGCACGGGCGCCCTGCGGGCGCGGGAAAAGAACTGGGTCAATGAGTGACCTAGTTAGGGCAGTCTCGCGGAGGGCCCGAGACGCGCGTGGATGCGCGTGACCTCTGCGCAAAGAGGTCGTTTTGGTTCATTAGATTTCGAATCTTCGCCGGCACCGGGTGCTGGCCAACGAGGAGGATCTAATAAGAACCGAATTCAAGCGTCAAAAGTAGGTGAATACGTTTCAAAAGGAGAACAGGTCCTCCATAAAGACCTGTAGTAATAGTTAGGACTCTTATTTAGTATAAATAAGAGCGCCCAACCCAGCATGGCCTCACGGCAGCTCGAGTTGGGCGGAGGGGAACGGCCACACAACATGGCCGATTTGCCCCACGAAGACAGGGTTGGTGCCGCCAGCCCTGTTACTCTCTCCGAGGAGCAGCTCCTCGGAGAGGAAGACATGGATGTATCCACGTCTGAATCAGCCCTCACTGAGGCTGAACGAAGGAGTCTTCATGAAAAAGATCGTCTTCTTGCTCTAAAAATAGAGCAGGAGGAGGCCCAACATCTGAAGGATACGTGGGATAGGTGTGGTAATCCGAACATCAACCCGGATAACCACCCGAAGGATGAGAAGCCAGCTAGCCTGGTGAAGACAACTGATAAAAGTTGTTACGATGGAAGGGAGATGAATCTCCATCCAGACGTGATGTGCGCCACGGAGATAGGCCTAGCCAGACCTATCCCTAACGACATAGTGGATATGTTGCAAGAATTTATTGATGCGGGAGCTCTCCGCATCATGCCCCCAGAGTGGTTTGCCACCTGGGAAAATCTACAGCAAGGCCTCCGAGTGTGTAAAGCACTTCGGAAGGGCTTGTTTGACGCCGAGATGGCTGACGTCGGGATGTGTGTGCCTCGGATGACACCCATCTCGGATGACACTTCGTGTGGGGCATTCGGCGCCACTACCCTCGCGGTAGGTTGCTACCGCAGATACAACCCGGTAGGGATGTTGGAACCGAGATCGGTTGAAGGATATAGGGACTTAATACGGTCCAACTTATCCTACGAGGTCTATCAGATAGACTATAACCGCATGAAAACAATCATGGCGGAGAAGGACCTCAGCCGTCACGAGGCCATCATCGAGACGGTGGAGGAAATGGTCAAGACTCGGACTAAGAGTTTGACTCAGGCAGAGGAGAAGGCTGCAGCTAAAGCCAGCAGGGACATCCGAAGGGGTGACCCTGCAAAGCGCACTAGCAGTCCCCACGGTCAGGATATCCGGACTGTGGTAGTTACAAAAGGTGAATCCCCTTTTGTCCAGCCTCGGGGTCGCCAAGCCTTGAGGAATGAGGCAGCCCGGTTAAAGAGAGTACCAGACGCCCAGCGGATTGTGACCGATGGGTCAGTATCGGATAAATCTGATACGAGCAGTACTTCCCAAGGGAAGTCTGCTACAGGGGAGGACGATATGGACATTGCGGCTCCAAAATCTCCTTCCGAGACGAAGGACCCAGTGACCACAGTCACCCAAACCGACCCGACACCCGACCCGAAGGTGGCTGCTGGACATCAGTCCGACGCCAGCTCGGGGAGCGAGTCGGGTACTGCCCTGGAAAAACACATCTGGAATAACGCCAGAGGTGGATTTCAGGGATTCATTCCCTCCTACTGGGGGGAATGCGCAAAAGGATCGGGGCGTTTCTCCATCCCGCCCGTAATCAATTTAAATGGGAAATCCGACGATGAGGATTGGTGCAGAGCGACCCAAAGGGATCCTCTCGTGAGCGAGTTCTACGAGGACTGGCTTAAGAAAATAGATTTCTTCCCAGAGACCTATTATACCAGGGATCAGAAGGCAAAGATCCGCTGGGCTGTCCGACATTGGGACAGGGACCACCTTCAGTGTCCATTCCAGAAATGCCAGTCATCTCTGGAATTACAGGTGTCCTTCGCCACTAGGGCGAGGTACCTGCGCCACTTAGTGGAAAACCACACCCATCACTATATGGTGTACCAGTGCGATCCGGAGGGGGCAGGTACTACTACCTGTTCGGGTCACCTGCATCCTAGGCGTGGACGATTGATAAAGCACATGACCATGCTCCATAATATTGGAGGTGGTGAGGCCAGAGCCAAGGTAATGGCCCTGCATGAACGCGTAATAGACGCGTTCAGAGATGTCCTGAAGAAGGATCCGAAGAGCCTTAATTCTTCTAAGGCGTATTTCTGCGAGGTAGCAGAAAGCAAATCGAAGCTCACAGTAGCTAGGTTTGCGAAGGTCCCGGGTTCACGGAAGTTTGATTTGGATCCGGACCAATACCCACCCGAGATGTTCCGTCGGTCTGCCAATCGAGGCCGGGGGAGAGGTGGGAGAGAACCCGACCCGAGGGACTACTACCGGGGTCGGGGGGAGCTGCCGAAAGGTGATCGGGGACGGTCTCGGTCCACCAGCCCGGCTACTCACGTGAGAAGAGGAGGGACCCTCAGCCTTGAGGAGATTGACTCCCGTTATTACACGGAGTCCTCTCATAGTGGTCGTAGCTATGAGGCATCTGCGGATAGACATACTGACTATCCGGAGATGGACTTGGCGCCTGGACAGGAGTCCCAGACGCTCGGCCAGACCCCCCAAGACACCCGAAGGCGCGAGAATGAAATCTCTCGCCAGAGGGAGGTTGATAGGGAACTGGCCCGACGGGGACGCAGGAGTCCTGGGGAGGAACCCTCCCGGACCTGGTACGACTTGGTGCGACATGTGGCGTCCACCTCGTCTGCCGAGGGAGGTGTCCTACCCAACGCCGGTTACCGAGGAGGCCCGACAAGCAGACCTTCATCTGCTTCGGGACGGACGGAACCATCCGCTCCTACAGGAATACACCAGCAGGTGTTAAAGCATGCCAATAGGGATGCTTCGCGGCACCAACAACAGCCGCCATCACACAAGGCATTCAAGCCTGCTCACCGGATCACTGGGCCGGAGGGGGAGGCTATGAGACCTCCTCCTCCGCCACCGAAAGGTCCAGTACCAGCTCCGGCGATACCACCCCATAAGCCGGCTCCACCACCAGGGAAGCCGACTGAGGTTGGGAAACCAACCATGGATCCCCCTGTTAAAACACAGGAGGTCAAACCCAAGAAGGAGAAGCCTGCGGCCACTCTTAATGTAACGCCGATAGCATCCTACTTTCCTAAGGATGCTCCGCTGTCCAATCAGATAGGACAGGAGATTCTGGATGACTTCCAGAAGGAACAGCGGGTGATGGCTGAGGATTACCACAAGAGGGTGGTACAACACTTCATAGAAGGGGTGAGGAAGTGTCACCGGAAGGAAAAGGAGAGCCTTCAGAAGGACACTGCCGATGAGGTAGTTACCAAGACCAGGTTCTTGGAAGCACAGCGCGACAAAGCCGCTGTGCTGGAAGCTACAGTCCGAGAGGAGTGTAAGGAGCTCCAGGAAGAAATCCGGGAGATGAAGGCCAAATTTAAAATTTGCCTCGGGATGAAATTCTCGGACTGGGATGGGAGCATGGATCAGCTGAAAGATGCCATCCAAAAGAAGGAGGTACCCGAAGGCTGAAACAAAGCTCCTTCGGGATAACTGAATACAGCTGTAGTTGTTTCAGGAACTCTTCGGCTACGGAAGCTGAAGGTGAATATGAAGGGACTATCCCTTCATATTAAAGGAACCTTTAGGTTCTGAGGTAATGATATCCATACCAAGTGTTAATAATATTTCCACATATGTAAACGTTTTAACATACATCGCACCTACAGAAGTCTACCATTTGCTGGTAGACCCGAAGGGGAGAGCACCTCACTCAGTCGTCCAAAATGAAGAGGAGAGCACCTCACTCAGTCGTCCAAGATGAAGAGGAGAGCAACTCACTCAGTCGTCCAAGATGAAGAGGAGAGCACCTCGCGTACTCTTCCCGAAGCAGATCCGGAGATCAGCCCATTTTCCGACTTCTTATAAAGTCAACATAGCACTTTTTGTGAGGTTCTGCAGTATACCGCTGCAGTTCCAGATTATTTATTAAAACGTACATTCTCGTCCATGTTACTAATATATATTTATGGTGCTGATACACTACGATAGTTTATGATACTCAGGATAATACCAAAGATCTGTATAAACCATGACTGTGTTCAAACGTTAACCACTTCGGGTGGGTGTAAATAAGAGTATGTATATCTAGTTGTATATATATTTTGTTATGGAAAACGGAGGTGATAAAAATTTTGATTCTGGTGCGGAGAAAAGTTATCATGTATCCCTATGTAATTTTTTTTTTTAGGCTTGTGAGTCCTTTTTAGGACTGGTAATAATTCTTCGGAATTGGTACACTTGCCGTTTATATTTTTAAAGGTCCTTATCAGGACTATATATGTATTTCCTATCAGAAGATAGTTACAAACTGTTAGTAACTACTTCGGGTACTACTTAACGTAAAAATCATATCATGAGGTTTCTATGACAGTGTAATGCCTTAATTCCATTAATATTGTTCATCATATATTACATATGACTAATGGTAGTAAAACCCTTTGTGTATAGTATGTAGACAAACTACTTCTGGTTGTCAAACTATTTTATTATGAGTCTACTTCTCAGGTTTTTACCACACCTAGTGTTGTCTAGGGGGGGTAGTGTAGGGGTTTACTACGGTAATCATTTATATCCAGGTGACCGAGGAGGATTAAGTTCGGGTTGTTCCCGCCTGGCGTTAGTGTGGGCGGTATCCCAGAGGGGGCGACTGTCCTCTCTCGGGTACTGCGCACCACGTTTCAGGCGGGAGCCAACCGACACGTGACCATGTTCATTTCACATCCAAAGGGGGTATATAAACCTCCCCTCCTCGTATAGTCGCCAGTCAGTGCAGGCCCGGCTGACTCCCCGCATTACCCTACCCCAATCGCTAGATTGAACCAGGACTGCTTCGTCTTACCCTTCGGGTTAAGACTAGATTCAATTGTAATAGGGATACGTTGAATAAACCACGCTTTCTACTTCGCACTTGGAAACTGACGTTCTTGTTCTCTTTCTGAGATTCCGAACCACTACAGTACCATGGATAGCGACAGTTTGGCATATTTTGGGATGGCATTGGTAGGCTATTCTTTGATACCATGCTGTCCCAGTCAAGAGTTATTTCTTTCATAATGACCCAGGTCTATAGATAAATGTACTTAATACTCAATTCAGAACTGATATGATTGCAGGACATGTACATCCGTCGCCATACAATATTTGACCAATAAATAGAGAACATTAATACTAATAACTATTGCACTTATTGGAATCAATTTAATGAGACCAGAAGCCATAACCAAAATCCAAAGCTGCCATTTACCTGTTCTAATTTGGCTGCTTTTGAAGGGCCATTAACAAAATTAAAGTATTTATCTATGTCTTTAAAAGAGCTATAGGCAGCGCTAACAGTTTACAAAACATCTTCTGTGCCTGTCACATTTCTTTCTCTTTTCGAGCATCGCTCTACTGCTCAATGTTACAACATTTTATGTTTTTCTGAATATTTCCCTTCAGAACTTCAATGAGCCATTTCCCCTTACACAGCCTCCGCCATTATTATCAAAAAGCCTACACAGCCCAATGGCTGATGGGGAGTCAGCAGCAGACAGTGTTCCCTGGGGGCTGCACACTCAGGCTAATTGATTGTACATATTGCCCGAGGGGACAGGGAGGAGCTTGTTTTGGAGCGTCCAATCCAACTTTAATGTAAAATATAAAACCTACTCCTGTCAGTACCACCTCCATGTAACCCGACGTGCCAGGAGTATTACCAGGCTGCTGTAGTGCTGGTGTTATCTGACAAGAACTATTCATCATCCAAGTTGTCAGAATGTGTGACACCTGACACTAATCAATCTGTAACAGGTAGACAGCAAATAGGTCAGGCACTGCACGGGTGGTAGTGTTTATGATCTGGCTTAGGTTTAACAATAAGGGAGGGGGTCCATAGATTGCATATAATTAAGGACAAAAGGGTGTAGCTGGGGTTAGATGGGGGGGAGGGGCAAATGCATTCAAATGCTTCGCACCATAGTCTGTTCTGATAATACGTAATAAATGAGGTGCTCTAAATCGTTATGTCCGAACCGTTTACCCCATCAGGGCTCTGTCTCATTCAGTTGGGAGGGTCGTTTTCCGTGTTAGTGTTATCAATAGGATTGGCTTGGTGTAATCAGCTACTAACTGATGTATGGCCTTGTCTTTGTTGATACATGGTGGGTAAAGTCATGAGAGTCTGGTGGTCAGTTGGGGAGGAGTACATCCTGGTTTCTTTTTACACACCTTTGATTCTCTTTGTATTCACCTACTGCAGAACTATGGGCAACCGCAGGCTTACTGCATAATCACTTGTCAATTGCCAAAGCCTGTGTCCATCATATCACTGAGGGTCACCATTTGCGGGATTAGGCAACAGCAAAGGGGACTAGCTGAGTATATACCTCTTCATTATTCAAATCATATCTTTTCAACAAATGGCTGACTTAATAGTCCATAGATGCAGCTGATGGGCATTTTTACAAACTTTGAAAGCAATTTACTTTCATAAGCTTTACCATAATTACAATCTCCGACAGGGACATTGATATACCAACATTTAGAACAAAACTGAACCAGAAGGCAATTGTAAGTTTTGATATCAGTAACTTCCATCACAGATATTAGAACTAAATGAAAATAATAAAAAGTGGATGATATCTCGATTGAACAGAAAAGAAGACAAGAAGGTATTGAAAACTGTTTCTATCTAGTCTTTATTGCTTAAGCAATGTGTAATATGATATTCTATTCTAATATCAAAAGCATAATCACTTGAAGGTATTAAGGCAGTGCTTAATATTTTACAACGAGGAGGGGGGGGGGGGGATGGTTAACCCCCTCCTAGCGGGGTCAAAATCCCCCCCCTCACCCCCGGCGATTCAAAAATCATGTGTTGGCAACTTTCATTACATAGTAACACGTTGGCTATTCCGCTCAATACGGGGGAAATAGCCCCCCCCCCCGAGGGGTTGGCACCCCCCCCCCCGTCAAGGGGTCCAGAATGTTACCCCACCCCCAAATCCAACCCCATTTTGTTAAAGAATGCGCATTTCCTAAAAGTATTTCTATCTAGATCCTGTATGAAAAATTATGTATTATGATATCCTATTCCGATATCAACACCATCATCCTAACTTTAGAATCATAGAAAGAGGGCAGCAAAAAGTCCCAAGTCATTCTCCATGATGAAATACCACGGCCTTGACCTTCGGATATAGATTCAGGGGGATAGATGTGCTTTGGAACATAATCAGGAAAGAAGGCCAGGCATAAGGGGGCCAAGCAGGAGAGCATCTAGCATTGGAATTCTGAGGTGATTTCACCAGTGGTCATCATCAGTTTAAATGGCAGCTTTATGAGATTTATAGAACTGTCTGCTCATGGTTGGACATACGTAGTAAGGGGGAAATAGCCAGTCAAGTAAGTCAAATAGACCTGAGGAAGCTACACATGACAAATATTAGAACATCTTTCTCTATGCCTTTGAAAATGTTAGTAATCAGTGCCAGTGTTTACTGGCCCAACGAGGTCTGTCATGTAGGAGAGAGGGATGCCTGCATATGCTAAGACATGAAAACAATCTTGTTTCTTTGCTGTCAGTGCTATTTCTAGGCCTGAAATAAAAAATAATGGATTGCCTAGGAGATAAATACCATGTTTTCAGCCCACCTACACATGAAACATGACTCACCGTAGCTGCATATTGCAGCAGGTGGGAGTAGCACTAGATGCTTCTGCTGTTAATGGCCTAGTCTGGTGGCCAACACATAATTCATGTGACTAATGGCTTAGTTACAAAGGGCACCTTGCTGGCTGGTGGATCCATCCATGTGTACATGGGTACCTTTGATGTGCCACCCCCTCATTTATCAGCAGCTATGTATGATATAGGCTACATATAATAAAATGTGGAGGCAGCCAAATGAATCTGATAATTTCTTACCTTTCCCTTTTCCTGTTGTTAGTGCTCCGATATTGTTTACTACCGTTTAGCTTATCACCTTGAGGATACAATACAAAAAAAGCCATAGGGGCATTACATGTAACAATCATAATTACAAAAGGGGAAGGGAGAGTTTAATTCAGATAACGTAAGTTGTGGAGATGGGGGAATAGTGAATCCCCAATTAAGAGCAGTTCCTTATTAAACTTTAACAACAAACCTTTATTATTTAGTAAGTTAAAGAGACATTAATTATCGGATGCATTTTAAATAGGTTTAAATGTCATAAGGCAAGAGAATCAAAGGTGTGCTTGAGGTAAATAGATGTAATGAATGGGGCAGATCAAGGAACAGTGGGCGTGGGGAGCATCTTTTCTATTGACTAAAAGTATGTTTCCCAGTTTTTAATTGTCTGGGACCGAAGAGCAAGAGGAAAGAGGAGATTAAGGATGCTAGGCGAAATCTAGATCCAACAAGATGAGGAGAGGCCTACTCTGGTTGTTTTAGCCGTGTATAGCCCCAAGGCCCAACCTCCAACGAGTCTAGACTAGATGAGTTCCTGAGATGAGATGCCTAAGGCCCATCATGAGGGATACAAATAGTTGGAGTCCTGATGGCTTTTGGTATGTTACTTGGTATCATAGTGTCTTGTAGTGCACAGGGGGAAACAGAGGAGTCGTTCAGGAGATATAATACAAGTGCTGATAGATAGCTTCGCCACTGATCGTGTTAATCATTGATTGTTTATTGGGGCCATAAACACACAAACAAAAATAACTTGTTATAGCTGCATGCTATGCTATTTTCAATATGGTAGATATGATGTATCGTGCTCATCATGCACATCGTAAATGTGATTTTCTGCAGTCATTAATTCATATCTCTTCCATCATTTGATCAGCTACCACTATTCACACTGCTTTACATTTAACTCATATATTCATCTCCGCTATAATAAAATCTAGTTAGAACAAAGTTGCATTGTATTTTACATAATTGTATAATATAACCATTAATTTTATACATCATTTTAGTGCAGGACCAGAGTATCGGGGATGTTGGAAATGGATTCTCATGGTTCCATTAAGAGCCCTGCTGAAATTGATAATGATTCAGAGCCAAGCCTTAGTAATTAGGGTCCCTTGGTGTAAGAGATTCGATACACTCTGAGCACTTAGAGTAATTGGTAAGGGCCTACTGGATTAGACTAAATTACCGCTCTGGGGAATGAACGACTCGGTCAAGGCACAGCGTTAATTAGAATATGGATAGAACTGGCCAACGAAGAAGGCAGAGAACATTTATGGAAGGCTAAAGCTACCATAAAATTGATGTCATCAGCTTTCCAGTGATATATTTCATTAGCATGTACCACTTCTAGTTTTTGAGAATTAGCTCCTTGAATATGTGTGGACACTGTCCAATCTCAAATGCCAATAAGCTCTATCTTACTTTGATTCAGGGATAGCCTACCTCTACCTGATCAGCATAATTATGCTAACTACCAAATATCCTATTTTTTTCAAAACATTTGGTTTCAGCCTTTTATCTTAAAATGGTATTTACATTATTTTTACAGCATAGCAATCCTTGTAGGTGCCTTTTTTCAATTTGTTTTTAAAAAAATGTTCAAGTTAGAATGAAAATCATGTCTCCATGGCAACCAAATTATGCAAGTACACCAATTAAGGCCAGAAGAAAATTTTATGTTCTTTTCCATTCCAAATATGGTAGGTTTTTACCAAAGATGGAATTTTCTAAAGTAGCGTATTGTATTCTACAGAAAAAAAGGTGGTCTAGATCAATTCTTGCCACATTTTGAACATTTTTGGCTATATCTGGTGGCCAAAGTTGGTACTAAAAAGCCCCCACGGAGATCTCTTTTCCCTTGTTGATCCACATATGCCTAATTGGGACCATAGTGCCCTTTGATAAAATATCTCCTGTGTTAAAAAAGAATGCTTAATTTAAGTTTTCAATTGTGAAATTGCCTATAAACCAAATTGAAAATCATACCATGCCTAGCAACAAGCATGTGGAATGGCGATAAGAGAGCTTTGGATACACCTAACCAGTATGCATACTCCCTCAATGGTACCACCTGGGGGAAGGGGACCATTCATCACCCTAGTTGTCAGAATGTGAGGCGTTTGTCATAGGTTACCCCCAAAGCTAGCTGTCAAATAAATACACAGTGCCCTTTTTTCCCCATCATAATTCATTTCCAATGATTCAGCAATACATAATTGATAGAATACCAATTGATAAATGTACCAGTATGCCGGATTTGCTATATTGGCTATGCAATTAATCATGTGTACCTGGACCAATGTGTGGTGTATACACAAGTCACCTCCATACACTATATCGTGAATTATAAAATACTATAAAGGATTTTCAGATATCAACATTCCAATTGCAAGTCAACCATCTCATTCATCATTATATCCACTTGATTGCATTGTATTACATAATGCAACACTGAATCGAATAGCTGATACAACATCCACGTTTTGAATCATTTAGAAATTAGAGGTATAGATAAAAACACATTATATGATTCTAAATCTTGCCATTTCCAGTGGGTAGGATCTGTAAATCTGTATACGTACAGCCATGACAAAGAACCCCAGTAGTTGATGGCTATGTGGTCAGTGTCACATATGGCTGAACTAGCTCTATGATTTATTTTGCACTTAGGGTAATAAAGCCAATATCTTATAGCGTAAACCATAATAAGAAGCAAGAGAGGCAGAGATTGCCATGATGATAGAATCAGACTTGCCACAGATTAGATCATTGTCATTACCCCAACCCCCTTTACAGTATCATGGAAAATACTCTATTGGGACATGAGTAGTGACTGAATTATTATGTGATATTACTCTAGATATGCATCTCAAAAATGGTAATCCAGCACCGTTTGGTCTATTAAGTATTATTCCAGCGAACATGAGCATGAATGGATGTCAATTTAATCCCTATACCGGACACCTATTGGTTGAAGTATTAAAGGGTCAATATAATTATTTCAGAACCAGTGGCCACCATACTAGCAAAATAGCATAGATCACCATATTTGTTTAGATTACACGTGAATGCCACACTTATTTCTTTTTTGATTGATAAAGTATTTCTCAAATTATAACGTTATAGGCATCAACTTCAAGTTTATAGGTTGAGTGATTCAATGGTATGAATCACCACACATTGTTATCATCGCGAGCTGACATCTCCTATCACAAAGTGAATATTTCAGACCTTGGGACTATATATCACATGTCATGAGCAAGGCATAGAATGTCAATATCGATGCTAATATCCATGGGGGATTCATTTTCAAATCAGGAACTAGTAGATGGTGCAGCTCAGATGAAGTGATGAGATCCCTACTGGATAGCTTATATAGAATAGTGAAGCATATATTTATCAGTGGTCCTTTTCAGTGTTGGCCAGACAACTTGTGTGCCCCCCCCCATCTGTCCCCTATCATTGAATAATGCCTCTAAATTGGTACATAGTTGACTGTTGGACAAGTATATGGCAGCGCTATCTGGTAATACTAATAGAAATAGCCCCCCCCCCCCCTCCAGGATACCCTTATTTAAGTACCCTGGATATGGTCTTCCTCTCAGGATAACATTCATTATAACGGCCCAGGTTAAAAGTCATTAAAGCATCTAATGTGGGGAATAGAACTATTGGGTATGAGAATGGCGAGCTCGAGGTTAGGAGAACAGCAGTTCTGCCAGATCGGACCAGTAGATATATAGGTGGTTCAGAAGTAAGGGAGAGTGGATGGGGTGAGCCAAGTGTCAAGCCCTGGGCCCAGCCAGCATTCTGATTTCCCTATCTAAAATATTTGGTTCATGGCATGAAAAGGTTAATTTGGTGGGCTGGCCCACATGGAAGTCACCTGGCAGCCCATGGCAAGCCCATGGACATATTGCCCTAGCCAGTCAGTTCCAGCCCAGATAAAACCCGTAGAGACAACCCAGAATAGAGGCTTTATGCTTTCAGCTTTGATATTAATCAAAAACGACATCTGAGGAAGAAGTATCACATAACTATCGCCAAGAATGTAGAATTTTAAGAGAATACACTTTTCTACCCTCAGCCCAAAGTAAATTCTATGCTATGTTATGGTTCATAAAAACAATGTTTACATTTCTTATTCTTAGCCAGTTACCTCCACTTTTCACTATGTATTTCTGAACCTCTACTTTCAGCTGTTTAATGAGCTATTTCTCCTACCACAGGTACCTCCATTATTATCAAAAAGCCTGCAGAACCCCATGGGAAGTCTGCAGCAGACAGCGTTCCCTGGGGACTGCACACTCAGGCTAATTGATGGTACATATAGCTTGAGGGACATACATGAGCTTGTTTTTGAGTCTTCAATCTGGCTAAAACAGGGAAAAGGGCTCCTGTCAGTATCCCCTGTGTGTCTTAACAAGTGTGTAGTATCAGCAGTACAGACTGTATAAGTAGGGATAACATCTGAAAATAACCATACATCATGTCGTAAACCTGACACCTGACAACAAACAGGTCAGGTGCCCTGAATGCAGCGGTGGTTTGGCTATGATTAAGCAACATTGCTACCCGAACGCTGACAGCTTGTATTACTGACAGCTCAAAGTCTTATCCAGAGAATACACTAATTAAATCGTAATGCAGAAATGCTTATTGATGACTATGTATTACAAATTAAATTAGGTCATTTGACTCCTCTGTGGATTTTGAGTAAATGGCGAGTGACAACAAGTAATTTTACATACACGTCGGTGTGTATACATTGCATGTCATGTTTCAAATCATTATTCAACCTAGTTTCCCGAATGATGATGTTTGAAGAATCAGAATAATCTATAGATAGATCAGCTGTCACCATTTCTATAGATATCTATTTGTCCTGCGGTATTAACAGTCACATTATATCTACATAATCATATATATAAATTATATCATTTGACTTCGCCTTTTTCTAATCAGCATTCATTTGTAAAAAATGTTTTAATTTCTCCTCTGAGATGATCACTAAATACCATGTTTTCAGTAGCCCACCTACACATGCAATATGACTCACTGCCGTCTTTTTAGAAGTGGCTGCATACTGCAGATGAGAGTACTTAGTGCTAGGTGTTTCTGATATTAATGGTCTTGTCTGGTGGCCAACACATAATTCATGTGACTAATGGCATGGTTACAAAGGGAACCTTGCTGGCTGATGGGTCCATCCATGTGTACATTGGTACCTTTGATGCGCCACCTACTCGTTTATCAGTAGCTCCGCGAGAAATAATATGTGGAGGCAGCCATAAACATCTATCAATTCTCTTACCTTCTTGTTGTCATGTGCTGTGCTGTGTTCATTAGTGCTTTTGGACTAGTATTTAGAATATCATGAAATGTATAGAATTAGATGTTTGCTCCAGACAATAAAATGCAAGTAATATATGAGAGGGAAGAAGGTTTTAGCTTATTACGAAATGTATTGAATTACAAGCCTACTAGAGACATGGAATATGATCATAACATTTTCAGAAGAAAGATATATAGAGTTTGATTAAGATTACATGCAATGGAGATGAAGGATGGAAGGATTATTCATCAAGCATGATAGACATATCAGAGCTGATGTTTTATTTGCAAATGATTTTGTCGGGCATAATGAGAAGGTACTGAGGAAAATATGAGCTTCATATTATAGACAAGGAAGATAAGGGCAAATAGATAGAGGGGAGATTCAGAGAATCAAGTGTCAGGGAAATATATGCATAGGCCAAATAAAAAAGAATAGAGGTTTGTTTCAGGTCACCCGACCGTGCCTAGTGTAGGGGCTGGGCTGGGGATAATTATATGGCGGGTTCTGTTGGACGCTGCGTTGCGAACTCTGTCCGAACCCTTCATCCCGACGGCAGGTGGCAGCACCTGTTCCAGGCTTAGGGTATGGATAGAGGTCGCTATAGGCTTCCGGTCTGCGTGTGTGTGCGCAGGCTGGTTGCCTATATATAGCTGGCGTCCGATGGAACTCGTTGGCTACTCTGTACCCAAGCTGGACAGAGGCCCTGGTGATCATATCGGCTACGAGCCCACTGACCTGCTCCGAACCCTACAGGGAGTTCGCACCGATTTAGCTACGCCTGTCTAGGTTATTTGAATAAACCTTAGATTGGCAACCTGTACACTTGATCTGAACTGTGTCGACCTTGTTCTTTACCTAATAACATTACCAATATTATAAGGAACAAAGTGTCATTTATTACACTAGCAAAACAGGGCCGACCCTACATTTTTTTGTGCAATTTTGAATATTTTCATGTTAGAAAATTAAGATAAAATAAGACAGATATCCGACCGACCCTCGTCTTTCTTCCATGTTACCTGAAACATACCATTTATTTATAGCCAATGAAAACGAATGCCTATAATTAGTATGTTATCTCTGTTTAGCCCAATTCCCTCCGTCCAATTCTACACTAGATGCGTTCCTGAGATGAAATGCCTCAGGCCTATAATGAGGGATGGACATACATTGGGGGACTAATGGCTTGGGCTATGATATCATTTGCTGTGAGGACCAGTGAATGGTAGCCTTATACCATGCAGCTGCTCTCACTATGTCATGTAGCGCTCAGGGATAAACAGATGCCCAGTTTGCTAATCACCTAATTTCTATCAGAGCCATAAACGGCATGGTCCTCTGTGCTAATAATGTTATTGCCTATAATATACCAATATCTCTGTACACTTGTAAACCATTTTTTTTCATGAATACTTCTGAATATTCATCCTAAAATTGATTTACAACCATAAATGTAAATCAAAACATTACAGCCTCAAAATCATCATAACGCTATGTTAACTTCTACCGGTAGGCAAAATGTGAAAGATTCCCAAGATAAAAATGATTGCACTGGACGATAGACACATTCACATATACGAGCCCATCAACGCTATTTTATATCAGAGGCATGCATGAAAGCGAAATGATCGATTGGGTGGTTTGAGAGTGTTAAATACTCTGAAAAGATGGACTACGTTCGTTGATGTTGAATGCCATGTGGTCAGGGTCACGTGTATGGCTAAGTATGTCTATGATTAATTTAGCACTTAGAATAATGAACAATTACATAATGACCGGCTCCAGTCTCTAGACCACTAATCATTACATATTATAAGGCAAAACTATATTCAATGGCCAGAGGCATCTAGAGTTGCCGCGACACTGGACTTAGGTAGTATCTTGTGCATGCAAAACTTATTACGATCAAAAACTTTCTACTTACCACAGATTGGATCGTTACCAATATCATAAATCCTTCCTAGTGTCCTATCCAATCAAATCCATACATCGTTCATCAATATACTCTTACACTAGAGATATACTGAAAGCATATGCGCTAAACAATTTAGCTCCTGTAAGGGCAACTATGGTGGCGGAATTTAAAGATAATTTATCAATTATACAATTCCCGGGTATTGGGAACACTCCATGCACAGGCCCTATTGAAAGTAAATGCTTTAGATAGCTTTCACATAGGAAGACCTACGATAGGCCTGCATATAGATTTGCCTTGTAAGTAATCAACCATCCAATACTGATAAAGATAATATATTCCCCCCTTTATTCTAACCTCCCCTCATTGATGCAGCAATTCGGCACTTATTGCTTATCTCCAGAAGGATAAGAAAGACCATAACTCATCCATATAGCTATTCAGCCTCAGCCACGCTACACTGACTTCCCATTAGGAGCTGTAAAACAGCAGCATAAAAAGGAGAAAGACCTCTATATGTGGATGTGATACTAAACCTAGGAAATTGGTACTCGAGGGGGAATGGAAAGACAGGTCCAAAGGTCTCCGGTCAGTCATAGAGCCGGCTCTCTAAGGAGAGTCAAATCCCCTACTCCACCCTGCTGTCTTCTGAGAGGGACCCTCCCCGCCCTGGAGACCCTATAACTAAGCACTAAGCATGGTGACTTATAGCCTCCAACCTATAATTGGTTCCTCAATGATTATAATTCCTATAAGGCATCTTGTTGTTAGTATTTCCAATTTATTATAAGCTCCACTCCATAGAGTTGAGTGCAAAGTGTAGTCGGATTTAGTCTCTGATCTATCTTAATGCTTCTTCATCCTCCCTCACCTATCATGTGATATCCTGTATCAATGGAATGTAGAGGACACACTCTAATGTTGTATAACCCTGCTTTGTATAAAAGGGTTCGATAGAACTGCATAATATATAATGCAATTATAATATATGGAATATCCAAATGGAACAAGGGTTACATTGAAAATGTTCACTGTATAACAAAAATATTACAAGACTATTAGTATTCACTAATGGTCCATACATGTTGTACACTTCCTGGTAAGAGCACTAATTGATTTTGATTGTATTGCCTGAAATGCAGATGGACGTTATACCATTAACCTACAATACTAATACTCCTAATGGTTCCGGTGGTCAAAACAGATCACATGAGCCTCTAGTTCCCACCACTGTACCATAATACTACCCACAGTTTAATGTCCTAGGGTATAGTATGGTGTGTATCCATCAAACTGAAGTCTATAGCCTGAGTCAGTCAAAGGAATAAATAATCCCATTGTCCTCATCAAGTGCTACTTTCCCCCTATCACAATACCAATACGTCACCAAACAGGGACTTTCATTGCATAATATACATAACGTGCCTCTACAAAGGCATACAATGTCAGTGTTAATATCCACCAGCAATTCATTTTCAAACCGGGGGTAGGGGGGAGCAGCTCAGACAGGATAATGAGATCCCCGCTGAGCAGCTTAAAGGATAATGAGGCATAACAGTATTACAACCCACCTTTTTAGCATTGGCCAGGGATGAGGGAAGGCTGTCCCCCCTACCTGTCATAACACGCGTCGGCCCCTCTAATTGGACGCCTCCTAATTGGGACGCAGTTGTCTCCTGGGCACCTCACGGCCGCTACACGACCCTGGGCATGGACGTCACAATATTACCTGGTCATGGAAATTCCCCCCTGTGGATCCTCCTCATCTCATCATGGGTGCCATTGTCTTGGGGTATTATGATGCCCTAATTGAATAAGCCCTATTCTTATTATATATAGTCATTGTTATTGTCCATGTTAGCATTCATCACCTTACCTTCTTGGCTATTCATGAAATAAAGCTAGATACTGGCAGTGGATACATTTAGAAGTATAGTTGATTCTCGATGTTCGGTATACAAATGAGATATGCAATGGCATTTGCATGTAGAATGCATGGTTGGTCTAGGATTTAGCTGAGTCATCCCCCTGAATGATAACCCCATAAAGAAGCCCACTTCCTGTTTTGATAGAGCTCACGTTGCTTCATCTGGGACAACCAAAAACACACATTTGTTCCCTGGCGTCTGCACTAAAATGGAATCGCTTCGGAAATAGCGATTCAAAGGCGAAAAACAGTTTCATAATGGACTGGGTAAGCCTACCCAGTGTCCGACTAGAGTAATGTTTGGTCCCTGCATCTTTCATATCCAATAGGTACTATCTCAATAACTGGTAGTACATGTAGTATGGAGGACCAACTGGCTGAACATAAGTATAGCATAGAACATAACAGAATATATGACATAATTGTGTACCACATCACTTATGATCAGTATTCCTTTATACCATATTTTACCTCTCATGTACTGGGTCTCTGATATGATACCGTTGCCGTGTGTTCTACTTATAAGCATAGGAAGGATATTATTTTTCCTCCAGGGCGTTTTCAGCCTGATTAATCTGGGGCACAAGACACTGGAGGAGGGCAGCCTGGGGCAGGGTAAGAAGGGAGGAGACTGATTGGTATTGTTAGTCAGAAAGATTGCCGGGACATGGCACCTTCATTATGTGGAGTAGGACGTGTAGTTGTCGTGGTAAAAAGGGCCGCAGAGTCAGAGGCTATTACAAACACATAGATTGGGTGGACATGATCTTTAACCTTGGGACAATTTGTGCTTGTCTCCCTAGGTTAACTTTGAAAGGCGACAGAAACTCATAAAACTTGTAGTTATAAATTGGTAGCTCACCTCAGTGCAAAGGTGTCTGTCACCTAAACCAGGCATGATTGGTTCAGGTTTGGGAGCTTTTACTCAACATTTTATCATTACAACAATATCATGTTTAGTTTTGCAGGAGGGATAAAACTAATATTGATTGGAAACTGATAGGCAAGCTCGGGAAATGATCGCCGGTTTATTATGTGTTTGTTTCATATTTCCCTCTTTTCGAGCAGAAGGAAAATAAAACAGTCCAAAATGAATATTACTCTTCTAGATAGCAAACCAAAGGGGAAATTTATATTACAAATCACCCACCCTATCCCGAAGGGGGGGGGGGCGGGGCTCTATCCATGACACCATACGGGTCTAATTCCCTCCGGTAATTTCCTGATGTGTGTACCCAAAGACCAAATGGATCAGCTGCCGCACTGTTAATGCTTACAGAAGTAAAGCAAAGCAGAAAAATCCACCATAAAAATATAATGGAAAGCATTTTTCTACCAGTTTACAACATAAAGGCGACCGTAAACTGAAGCCATTGCACGCCCTCTGGTCAAACAAGCCTCCCTTTCCTCCCATATAACCAGCCATCCACACTGCCAAAGTAATAAAGGATCCCCTTCTCCCCAAAGCCAACATAGAGATAGACGCATGGAGGGTGTTCTCCCAGCGCTTATTGATTGTCAAAACAGAGGGGGTCAGGGCCAGTTTCCTCTCTCAACAAGCTGCACTGTTGCATTTTGTAAATGAGGTCGAAGAGGGGAGTGGAAGGGGGTGGGGGTGGTGCCTGAATGGCAGGTCTTTATGGAGCTAGACAGTAGTTGTGGATCATTTAGGGATTTGGCCCTGGTGCTTTACCAAAGGGCGTGACCAGACTCAGGAGGTATTCAGTATAGACAGGCTGCTATTCCGACAGTAAAGTCGGCGTTGAAGTGCTATGAAGTCAGGGAACATAGGGAACTCAAGTGTACTACATACAGTATATTAAGCCTCTGAAATAGTAGTCTGGCAATTTGACTGCAGGCATTTGTAATTCAAATCCTTCGTGTGGGACTCTACTTGCATATTACAGCCATTATTGCATGCCGGACTCTCTAAAAACACGCAATAACCAGACATGGGTGACGGTGACTTTCGGTATGGGAAACTAACTTTAATATTGATGAGCACAACTTTGTCATAAACACACGTGAGAAGTGTAGGGTGATGTGGGTGAAGGGATGTGAATAGCATGATGAGATGTGAAATGTAGCATGAAGGGCTACATATAGTATAGATGAAACGTGGCATATAGAAATTGGACAGTGGGATGTGAGTAGTATAGGAAAATGTGACCAGATGGGATGTGAGTAGTTGAGAAAATGTGACATCATTGGATGTGAGTAGTATAGGAATATGCGTCGAGATAGGATGTGAGTAGTATATAGAAAATGTGACATGATGGAATGTGTGTAGTATAGGAAAATACGACATGATTGGATGTGAGTACGGCTCGGGGTAGAGGGGTCTTGAAATTGTTCTTGGGCGCTAGAGTAGGATCTTATAGCAGTGTCTGTTTTGTATAAGCGTGACGGTACGGGTACGTTAATGCATGCCATGCACTAGCCCTCGTCCCTATCCCATCCCTCCACCTACCTATTCCCCCCTCCAACGCCCTCCCTGCGCATGGTATACATCCACACCTTGCTGCCTGCCCACACCCACACATCATATCCCGGGGTGGGGGATCAGCAGCGAGGTCATTCAGGCCGGTGTCTGTTACTGGCCATATTTATAGCAGGACATAAAAAACACTTTATGGCCACTGACTCAGGTGTGAGCCCAGGCACCCAGTAAATTCTCACCTCCCCTGGAAGCTGAGCCATCTGCCACCCTGGAGGCGGCCTACATCCTCCTTACCACTACATGGACTAGGTGGGGTATGGAGGGCCGACCAAGGAAAACTTTTGAGAATCTTTAGTTATTGTCATTTTAATTAAGACCATATTGCTGCCAGGCAATGGACACAGTATAGTTGATCGGTATCAATGGATCCGCCCCACTGACACCACCATGACTCTATTCAAGGTATTTTACTTGGACCGTGTGTATTTGGTCTTTGACGGCATACTATAACACACTATAGACATCTGAACACACCACATCTTCTACATCCACGTTTTAGATTTTAGCCTGTTGAGATTATCCCGTCCAATCCTACCAATTAATGACTCGCATCCAAAGTTACATTATCACATGAGGCGCATGAATCTTTCAATATAATTATTTAATAGTATCGCATATGTGATTAGTTATTTATTACAGTTGACTTTTAGGTTGCTAGAATCTATACCAGCTATACAACTGTTATCGTGAGTGTAACGTACATGATAATTATTATGAATATATAAGGGAATGATACACTAAGTGACGCCTCAACGTTGGATCATCTTCAAGTAAGTGTGCCAGAGAATGAGACTCTTGCATTACTTACATTGTCGAGAAGCGATGAGAAGACATAAATGTCTCACGTTTTAAGAATATGTCCGAATTTAAAAGACATTTCCCACATGGTAGCCCTGTATACCCAACACTCCAGTGGATGGCGCCACCTGTTTTATACCCTCTCCGCCACCCCCCACGTTGTCCCTAATGGCCAGTTTACAAGATGGAAACGGATCGTAAGGCTGGAGACCGCAGGCCCTGGAGGAGGTGTATGTGGGTGAGGGCTGGGGGTGAGGGGTCAGCCTCTGGAGGTGTGCCCTACCATGAGCTGCTCACCAGTAATCTACCCAGCGATCCGTGGGGGGTCGGTGAGCTAATGGCCCGATCATTTACTGCCCCTGCCTAAGTTTACAACCCACTAACTACCCCACCCACCAGGCCGGGTCGCCTATAACGGTAGTTCTCACCTCGGCTACTAGATGGCAGGGCAGGAAAGAGCCGGATATGGCCTTGACCCAAGGGCTCAATATGACCTTGACCCTGTTGCTCACCCCCTGCGCCCGCAGGTCAGGTCATCTAGGAATACTTGGACTATAACTCATTTTTCAATACCATTTCCCACAGGTCCAAGCCCAAGCCCATACCCACAAACCCAGTGTCCCTACCTCAATTTACCCACTCAGTCATCTACTCCATCTGCTCCTCCCCCTTTCCCCAAAGTCACCATTTCTCTCCAACCCTGAACGCCCATGCCCATTTAATTGATAGCCTCAGGCCCAATACTTGACAGGCCCTGTCTTATTTGATTGACCTTATGGGGAACGCAGCGGGCTGAGTGGAGCTTTTTCTTTCCTTCTAGGGTATTAGGTTCGTTTGCACTCAATCAATTCGATTTGGAAGTGGAGAAAGGATGATGATTATTCAACCAACTTAGGGAAACTAAAAGAAGCTAGCCATGATTTTGTACAGATTAATCGAGTCCATTGAGCTATCCATCATTTGATAGAGTCACTATAGAGACACTCCAGGAGGGGGCTAGATGAAGATTATAGGCAATCATTAGGTTTAGTGACAGTTGTGCATTAATGGGTTAGACTTGCTAACTCCATAAGCAGATTGGGCCCTCCATCCATCTGCTTCAAGGCTATGCACCTAAGAAGTCTCCAACCGTGACTCAAATAGAAATGAAAAAGAAAGATGGAATCCCCGAGTTCTAGAGCTTCTTTCTTGTGCCTCATAGTCTGTTCTGGTCTCGACAGTGATTAGATATAACAGTTATGATGATGGAATGCCATGATCAAAAGACCGGCGGCGGAGTAGAGTTGAATAAAAACAGCTTCACTATTGTCAGGAAGGTTCTGGATTTTAATTGGATGTCTATAGATTGAGTATGTCTCCTGGGCTTCTCAGGCATGTGCATCATCCTGTGCGTGTTTTATATTGTGTCTTGCTCTTCATCAAAGTGGTTCGGCATGGTTCCTGGCTCAATAAGATAGATAACCGAGCAAACAAAACCATGTCTTCACTGAAAGCCTGAGGGGTGTAGAAAGTCATCACAACTGACGTATTTGAGGTGTTCAGTTTGGAGAAATGTGAGGGCAAGGGAGCGGTGTCCCTTCATCATCTTGGTAGCCATGTGTGATAACATAGGGTCCTCAAATATATTTTGATCATCATAATTATGATCATTTTTGAATTTCTATTTTTAAATCTAATGTTGCCATTATATTGTATTTCTAAGCTGATTTTGGAACTACACCATCCTTTTTCTCAGGTCTATATCAGATTTGGTATACCCCTCAGCATTAGGTCATGAGGTCATTCACAATTAGGAGTGATCCATAAATGATGTCACCCTTTTTTGCCCCCCTCCCCCCCCCGTCATCTAAGCAGCTAACCCCTACTCCCCAACTTCGATCTTTAATGAAAACATCCTACCATTAGAAAATTACTGTGTGCTGTTAACATCAAACACTTCTAAAAAAGGATAGAATACAACCATTTTTCAGAAGAACTTCACAAACAGACCCTGCTATATGTGTAGAAATCAAAGATTTAATAGAAAACTTTTTTTTTAACGTGACATCATGCACACAACAACCCCTTCCCCCAATGGACCGCCCCTCATAAACATGATTCAGGTAGAGAAAATGTGTCTACACTTTATAGATACTTTGATAATGTATGCAATGAAATATTACACAATATACAACTTGATGAATGTGCAATTGCCACATATCCTGGAGTAATATAATAAATAGTATTATCATATATACACACCCCCCTAGGTGGCATCGAATATACGGTTATCGTACCTTAGGTCATTGACAATGCATAATGAACTAAAAACCATCTGTAGTGACATATTTTACACTGGCATATGTATGTAGTTTAGCAACTCAGTAGTCTAATTGCATTTAGAAGCCTTGTTCGCCAGTGGGTATAATCTTCCAACCCTCGAGAGAGGTTTAATTGTAATTAGTACATGGAACACTATAATATATATATATATTTATATCTGACAATGAATTGAGGTTGAACATTAAACAA
This sequence comes from Harmothoe impar, assembly GCA_947462335.1. Lineage (NCBI taxonomy): Eukaryota > Metazoa > Annelida > Polychaeta > Phyllodocida > Polynoidae > Harmothoe > Harmothoe impar. The sequence continues at coordinate 29,148,234 of OX381712.1, forward strand.
TTGGGCTGCTATTCTTAGTTGGAAACGCTATGTAATATAGGTATTATATGGAGCGTATAGTATAAAATGCCGAAATAAATAGAAGGATGGGAGTGAGGAGAGATGCTGATGGTTAGTAGAGATTATCAGTAGACATTCATTTTATTCGTTCTGTGTAGAGAAAATGCCAATCACACCAACTCCTGTTATTGATTATTTTCATTCTTGGGCCATCGTAATACTAATCTATTCTTTTAAATTGTATATCTATATATATATGTGTGTCGATATTGAGGATATGTTACTACTATGACAATGACCCTCAAACAACGACCCCCTGTACCAGTGGTTGCATAGAACTTTAGTAATGATGCTGGTACCATCCATAATGGGCTCATGCACATACAGCTAACATACCAGCATTATTAGCTCCTACTATAAAAAAACACACCCTCCATTTCCCCAATAGGCAATTCAGTATACTCATTATGTCCGGGCAGGTTAATTGATAATAACGTTTGAAGATAAGTGTAAAACATATGTGACCAGGTGAGCGAAAAGACCCCTCCAGTGGGGAAATTAGTAATTAAAGTTGATGTCATAATCTTTAGAATGAGATATCATGAGCTAAAAAGTTCCTGATACTTTTTTTTATATCTCTTTTCAAACATTAGTTCATATCACTAACTGAAAATGGTAAATAAGCTCTACATGCATTGTATCCCATAGTAAATAATGATAATTATGAAAAATAGGTTTTATCTAGAAATAACCAAATAAAATTGGATTTATTAATCTAAATTTGGTTCTAGAAGGAATCTTTGCGTTCTGTTTTGGGTAACTAATGGGATTTTCTAAGAAATTAGGATTGTTACCTCCAACCTCAACTTCTGGGATGGTTTCCATGGCAACCAGAAAGTGTCATATGTGCTAATTCTTCATAAAAAAACGTTCTTTTTGCATTCCAATTATAGAATGTTAGCATCAAAGATGGAATAATTTCATGAAGCTTATTGTATTCTACATAAAAAATGGTTCTAGAACATTTTATCATATATTTAACACTATTTTGCAAACCAAATGCTCCCTGGTTGCCAAAATTAGAACTAAAAATCCCGCCTAAAGGGGTCCTTTCCCTAGATGGGTCACATATACACCATGTAGACCATCCCATCAGCTATCTGACTATGTCTCATTTAGTTTGACCCATATTTGGCAACGACTATGACCCACATTTTGAATAAATGCTTGGGCAATATGGCAAGAATCAACCATATTGTTTCAGCATTCTCCTATACCAAGAACGCTTTGGTTGGAATAGATATTACCAGGGTATACCTAGCTATGGACAGGTTTTCATGTGTTCTTGTTTTTTGTCTTGTTTCATCAATTAGGCTTACTGGTAGGTCCAAACTTAACTATTAATCTAAAATGCAATATAACATGTCCAATAGTTATATCATTATATATCATCATTCTAAGGTGTAAGAGTCTATCATATATGAAATATTGCATAAAAATGTATTTTTGGTAATACATTTATGCCTATTTCAGTAAACATGGATATTTCAATTACTACCTTTGTTTACTGAGGTGACGATATGTTATTGATTATTACAATATTCAGTCATATATTCAAACTCCACTCATCAGATATCCCGATGAATATGTCCCTGCTGTATGATTATCACATTCAAGGTATGACTCTCCTTGAAGCAATGTGTGAATAATTACTATACATATCTACACATTATAGATGCTACAACAAATGGGAACTGTGCTTTACTTGAGGCAGCAATAGGGGACTTCATAAAAGGTACAGAAGCGTATGGAAATGCCTTATATTTCCAGTTTGAAACTGCAACAGGAATACCCACTGACAATGATTCACTCAGTAATCTAAAACAGACATCTGGATATGATCTCAGGATTCAGAAAGAGCTTCACGAGTTTGCATGTAAACTTGCAGGTGAGTTATAACCAGCTGATTAGGATCACAATGAAGAACAATAATGCTTGAGGACTACTGTATATTTATGCGAATTTGGTATTAAGCACAGTTTTGTGTGGATTTGAAAATAACATAAGTTTACAGTATTTCATTGCACTAATTGTGTTAGCATGCTCTGCTTTTTCTTTTTCTTTTATACATTATTTCTATATCTAATGCATTAATGCTCTTCATGTAATGTCATCTCAATACTCACACATGCTCACCTCCTATAAGTGTTTTTTTAAAGGTTATTACACATTTAGGGTGATTTGAATTGTCTGAAGCTAATACCGCAGTCTGCATTCCACATGCATTCAACTACATGAAAAAATACCCTTTTATATTGTTTAATAACCATGTATCAACCCACTTAATACTGCAGAAACCAACAACAGAGATGATATTGCTAAGGTATTTGGCGTCACGAGGGACAATGTAGATACATTATATAATGCTGTGTTGGAGCCCATGGACGGCCCTGGTCTTTGGGGACTCTCAGGTGTACTGCAAGTTGGCCAAATCATGTTGGACCTTCTAAATTGGGCAAACAGAACCGGGTACCCGATTATGCCATTTACGTGAGTATGATTATAATCATATTTTTATGTATTTTTCTTTCTTTTCTGTGTTTGTTACCAAAGGTGATAATTTTGAAACACATAAAAACTGGTAAAGTATTGAGGTGGGGGAGTTGATGCCATCTTTATATGCCATGGGGACAGAAATTTCTCTTCACAGCATTCTTTCATGCCAAAGCCATGACTGTGTGAATTCAGAGCTCTGTCTTGCAATAAACATTATCAACAGATCAACATAGACATAAAATAAAGTATGCACAGGACTCAACAGCAAAGTGTTAAACCAATATGCAATTGTCAATATCAAAGTGCCCCCTACCCAAACATGCCAGTGTAAAGGTACTCAAACTTGCAAATTTCCACATGTTTTCTCCAGAGTCATATGTGACCTTGACTGGGAATACGGGTCTTATTGGTCCAAATATGGATTCAGAGTTTTAGGTTTATTGTCAAAGCAAACTGTCTTGGCTTTCAAAAAACACTCCTATCATGGGGACCTGGTCATTATATGCTGACCTATGACTCAACATAATTTATGGTGCATCATGCCGACTGGATGGCCGGATGGGTGGGATTTGGCAGACCGAAGGGTAAATTTCTCCCTGCAGTTTACAGTAGAGTGATAGCCACATGCTGCCTCAGCACCCCCCCCGCTCCTGCCCCCCCCCCTCACTGTATTTTATGTGGATAGCCCTTGCAACCAGCTTCAATATGCCACCAGTCCCATGTCTCTAAGACCATTGGTTCACGAGATAGAAATTGATATGTTCTTGTCCAATAAAAATTGCGAAGATTATTCGCCTCATCCGCAAAACTTCAAATCAGGATATTTCAGCAACCGCTGGTCCGATTGTCTCTGGACTTAAAGCGTTGGAAAGCAAATATGGTCTACTTTCTGATGGAATGATCATGTAGCCTATAAACGTGATGTCTTAAGCTTTCTAAAACCGTTTGAATTGCGGGAATCGGACAATTATTGGCTAATCTATGAGTCAATATGTGAATGTTACAAACTTTTTTTCGGTCCGCAATCTTTAAACATCATTTTCTGATGGTTGGGAAATAAGACTCGTTTTCCCTGTCAGTGCCACATATTGCTATTGGTCTAATTGAATAAGTATTTCTGATTTCAGTATTGATACAGCAGACACATTGAACACATTTAAGAAGATTCAGTTCAACCGAAGGTATTCTCCGGCTGCACAGAAATGTTTGATAAATGTACCATTCCCTTTGTACATCATTCCAGAGCAAGCTGTTAAAGTCCTCTCAGGTATGGTTTCCACCTTCATGGATTTTGACACTTTTTAAAGGATTTTATCAAATTTGTTCAACAGCATGACCAATATTGATGACGATTTGATAGATGTTGCATTAACAAAATGGTCAAGGTGAAAGATAATATCTAAAGAGGTAACCTGGCCTAAGGGTGGACATGCTTTGTTTGTTCTATTATGATTATCAACAGGTACTCTGATGTGCCATGTGACATAGATGCCTATAATATTTATTTGCAACACAGATTGGTAAACATAGTCTCATTTCCCAAAACTATTTTAAGGCTTGTTCTTTTTCAAAAATTCAGATGCTGAATCATATGACCAACTTGAGAAGGACATGGAAATAAAGACTGGGTCACTGAAAAGATATGCCGACTGGACCAAGAAGGACTATCCAAGGGCAATTACAGATGGAATTGTTGATGTTAAAGCAACCATGAATTTCCTACTAGCTCTCGACAAAACTCGTATATTATACTTTTAATTCTAACAGTAACCAATTAAGTTGTCACACCAGGCATCAACTATGTATGGAACTCCAGCTGCTGTGTACCGCTGTGTACTGCCATTTTCTGACACTAAAAGCCTTTCACGACATAAATTATCATTGACGGATTAAAATACCATAACATGACTATACATGAGTTCCCCCAATAGTGGTATACATCCTGTTACAATAAATGATTATAGCAGGCCAGCAGCTGATCACCACCTGATCAATGCAAAACCAGTATGTATGAATGAATAACATATTTTGCTTATACTTTAGTCTAACGATTTATCATTATTCATATTACTCTACTGCATAGAAATGTATGAGGGAAAATTGGGGCAAGGATGTTTGTGTATTAGGCCAAAAAAGGTGCGTTTCAGGCAACATGGTCCAAAAATTTAGGGTAGGTAGGTCGGATTTTTTTTGATTTTTTTTTTTTAATTTTTTTTTTTATGTTTGAGGTACCTTGAATGAGTCGCGGACTGCCAAATCGATTCGCGGGTCATCAAGACGACTCACCAATTCTTACTATAACTAGGAATATGATGAAATTATTGGACATTCTTGTTAATAAGCAATTTGCTGAGGCTGGATAATTAATAAGCCGTGTGATCTGTTCTTCCTGACCAAAAAAATGCTAAAATTTCCGAAAAAATATGAACATTTTGCAAAAAAAAAAAATTCTCCAAAATCGGAAAAAAATGCTAGGGTCTGGCCTTTTTTGAAATTAGGGTCGGGTTGCCTGAAACACACCTTTCATTTTTTTTGGCCTTATAACCGAGTATTTGAAAAGAACAGGGCCCATTATAATGAGAATCTGATGTAATGGGATTTTATTATGGATGAAAAACTGTTATAAGAAACAACCCCAAACAACCCTCTAACAACCCCATACATGCAATAACTCCCCAGTGCGACCACCTCACTATTGCGACCACTTTTTGATAGTCCCAGAGTGGTCGCATAGAGGGAGTTCACTGTGCTGCGTTGAGGCATCATGGTGAAAAATGAACATAATGACTTGGGTCAACGGAGGCATCATGCCTTCGCTATGAGTCATACAACATTACCCACCACGTGTACATGATGTACAGACTAACGAATATTTCACCAATATATTATTCCACTCGACGGGCACGTGGTACCTCCTGTAGTTGTATGGAGAACACACAACATATTACATCCCAATTACTTTCCGGACGTGCCCAACATGTATCTATACACACCATAAGTATACACCAGTAATGAGAATCTGCTTTATAGGGGATTGAATCCCCGTCGATAATTAAGAACATTACGAGTTTGAGATAGGCAGTATGGGGACAAGTTCTCTCGTTTTTTCTTATCTAATTACACACGCTGTATCTTATATCAACCCCAACAATCGATAAGGCAGACCCATCCATAGACATACCACCCTATTCATTTCCCCCATGTCGAGGACTTATCATTATGAGACTATTCCCCCTTACGACCATTTTTCATCGGATTATGTAAATTAAGTATATGTCAGGCACTGTTTATCTCACGCCTTCCCGCCATATCTGGACTTTTTCCTTACCCAGACACTGTACAATACATTATCTCTGCCGCCATCCCTCCCCAATACCCTCCCATGTTGCGAGGCAATCAATTTTCATCAAGGATAATTAATTGCTGTTTTACCCTTAATTCCTTTTCTCTTATCGTATACGCACTAGAACAGGCATTACTGGGGCAGTTACTCTTATCGTCACTGCTATGGGAATAGATATGAGCAACAGTGAGCTATAGAATTAGCCATAAGTACCCCGTTATCTCACCACATACACTCTCAGATGGCACGCTGTGAATGTGTCCTCTGTGCAGTCTGATATGCAAGAATGGGGAGTGCAATTCCTGAATTCTCTACTAGATGGCAGGACCGTGTTGCTGCCTCACTGTCTTGAGCCTGTTGCCGGGTGGATTGTTATATAGAGAAGGGTATCATAACTTCTTCACTGGCGTATAAAAACATAGTGCATTCATACTTGGTATTACCATTCTGCTGTAATTGACTGCGAACATATTTTCAATATCGCAAAGGGAAATTGGCAATGGGCAATGTAGATGAATGGAAATATAACTTTTTCACTTCAACTGTGATCTATCCGTGGTAATCTATGGGTAAGGATGTATCTAAGGCGGAGTGTAGGATATGTTACTTTATGCATAGGCTATAGACCTACTTCAGAGCAGCAAATATTTATTTGAAAACATGGGAAATGAATAAAGAGTTTCAGTTAATCATTCGAAACAAGCCATTATCCACTTGTTGGTCCTGTTTGGCGTCGTCTCGTTGAATATTCGACATCGCCTCGTTGAATATTCCAGCAGTACCAACTCGTAAATAATGGCCTTATTTGAACAATTGTCGTAAATCTCCGCCTGGTTAGGAGATGTTCACAAATGATGTATCCTGCTAAGGGTTACAAGTCGTGTAGGGTCTTTAGGTAGGAAAACATGACACGTATTTATACATTAACTTCCCTTTTCCCCAGAAATACCAGAAGTTGGCTTTGGGGTATCTCAGAAAATGTCCTAACATTGGTGATGTAATTTGTGAACGTTCCCTTAGTGGCTGTTACACGCACCTCCATGCAAATATACAACATGAATATATCTATCTGTTTTCAGTGACATCATATCCCGGGTATACAGATCTGGTACCATGTTCATTAATCATTACGGTGGTTGATACTGTAGGTGTATTATTATTGCAAATAAGACACCATGGTTACTGGGATTATCTAGATATGTCCCCTATTCAATGACTGTATGATTACAATGTGGAAGGTATGGGTGAGGACTTTTCTCCCTTATTCTCTGATGACAATGCAGGCATTCATTTGAAATAATTGCGTTTTCTCAATACAGAAATAAATGATTGGCAACATGGAGGCTTGAATGTTCGGTTCCTCCTGGGATGCAGCTAAAAAGCCTCATTTCCATTACCAATTATCCGATTTCAACGAGAAAACAGGCACGTGGCGAATATAGATCTTTTCATTCAATGTGAGGTCCCGGCCAAGGGTTCGTTGCGCTGTGTTCTTCCTCCTTATGAAGTGGATCCCTTGGTATTGAGGTGACTGGGCTGTCTCACACCTCCTACTTGAATAATTTACACCTAGTGGGGACAATTCCATCCATTATGACAAATGGCAATGTATTACCCATCTTTTTTCCAGCTCACTTCTTCTACTGTTTCACCCCATTCCACTATTTTAGTATTCAGCATAGCCTCCGGGGACGTGCCTAAAATGAATAGCAGCTTTTTATAGATAATCCCTCGGCGACTGGAATAATCTGAAAACTCAGCAGGCGAGTGCTGCAATTATCCCCCTTTTTATGGTGTACCATTATGCAGGACGAAATAGAAAACAACGATCATTGATCACGTCGCTGAAGCAACTCTTCTTCTTCTTCTCCCCGCTGGCCGTGCTGATCATGTATTTTTCATGAGGCCCTATTACTGGGGTGTCCACATGCAGTATCAGGATGCTTTCAGGCAAACTAGCTACAAAACGCCCTTCTGTCTATAGCCTCTCTAAATTAGCGTCCGAAAGTAATTTGTAGTAACAAGTGCTCCCCCTAGAGGAACTTTCTCTACATTCTATCTCCATGAGTCGTCACTAGATTGGCCATATTATCCTCATCCGCGTGGACATGGTTGGTTCAGAAATAAGATAATGCAGATTAGATTGGGATAGACCCTTTTTGTGTTCTAATTTTAGAGTTGATCGCCAATCTAAAGGCAATCAAAATCAATCATCTCAGACTTTTATCCAAGACAGTCAAGTAAACAGTGAATTCGTGTAGTCTCCCCTCTAGATATAAGTTAATGAGAAAATTCTGGACCAAGAGGGCTCATCATAGCTGTCTGTGTCTGTAAAGAAATCGTATTCCAGCATCACATATATCATTACATAAAGGTCTAAATCCTTAAATACAATAATTTTATTCACGGCGACATAGAGTACATAATCAAACGTTCAGAGTGAAATCTGAAACATTGTTTTCAAACAGGAAGGACTGAAGCAGATTCTATCCCTGGGTCTAATAATAACGTATTTGGCATATACATTCTTTGCGTATATTACTGTCCGAGGATTGAAAACAGACAATTACTCTTTATAACTTTCTATTACATTCAGCCCAATTACTAAGTCGTTATAATTCAAACTAAGTTATCATAGCAGAATGTTATTATTTACAACACTTTCTCTTCTCGTTGGAGTGAGTTACCAAAGTAACACCAACCCTTTATCTGAATGCCCAACTAAATATAAGGGCAATGATAGTTAATAGTATTGTATCCAATTAGTTCTCAACCTGAGATAGTTATGATAAAACATCATAGATACGCAGGTAATGTCATTCTTATAGTAAGCCTTTCGGGTACTCATTTAATAATTGTACATAAAAGCATTGCTGAAATCCACACTAATAATATCTTTTTCTGTTTTTCACAATACGTATTCGAACGTTGGCAATCAATTAGTCATGTTATATATATCACAGACGGAAAACACCGATACCATATGGGATGATTTCTGAAATCAAACATCGATGATCCATACAAGACTAAAGAAATGGGGAAGTACATAATATCATACTTATAGCCTAATATCATAATGAACACAGATTTCGGCAAGACCAATTCGTCACAGTTCCAGCACTTGTTTTCAATACACTATGATAGTACGAAAAATGAATCGTTTGATGTGCATGGATCATGTCTAGTTGATATCATTATGATTAGGTATAATTATACCTCCCCAGTGCAACTGTTAAATGATAACACTATGGCACTATATATACTAAAGAATTGGCATGCATGTACATGATAAACTAGGCCAGGCCAGGTAGGGCAACACCCTGACGCCTGTTATTATATCCATTAGGAACAGAAACCTCTGACCTCCCACCACCACCATTTCCCCCATTCTGTGCAAAGTCAGGTATGATGTGTATGTCCCCATCTATCTCCTCCTTAGTGGACAGTCCATTTGGCGTCCTGGCATGGGTGTTATACTCATCTACAGGCTGGCTATCGTAGGGCTCATAGTTCCTATTGTTATAGCCGTTCTGAGACTCCTCCTCCTTGTTCCTATTGCTGTACTGGACGACGATGGCCTGTACATCTTCAGGTTTCTGTCTCTTGTGTCTGGGGTTGTTGGCGGTGGACTCCTGGCAGCAGCATATACCTCTGACATAGCAGCAGATGATCCACACACAGGAGACCAACAGGAGGAGGGCACCAAGGGCTGCCAAACCTCCAATCATGACAGGGGAACCACTGATGTCAAAGGTCTTGCCCTCGTCTTCTGCACCAGAGGCACCTACACCTAGATGTAATGATCAGGAATTAATAACTGTTATTGTTGATATTATACCATCAGGATACTTTATAAACAACTGTCATTTTGTATGTGCCTAGTTAGATTGGGTGTTTCGATTTATGCTATTTGTGAATATTAGTATAATGCTAGAGCTCTACATCAATGGGTTCATAATATGACACTCTGGTTTCATTAGAAATCTGTGAAATATGAGAATGATATATTGCCAGTTAGTGGTAAAAATAGCCTAAGGATAGGAAAGCAAACCCAGCTATCCGCAAAATTATGATTGTACTTCTCTTTTTTTTTTATCATGCATTATACACATGTACTATGATTGTATTTCTCTACTTTTTTATGATGCATTAGTTCTCCTTACCGTTGGGCTCTACCTTTCCTGTTAATAAAAGATAAAAACATAATTATGTATTATGTATCTATAAACATCCGGTTTGAAATAAGGTGCATGGTATGTCGACATATAGAGAATAAAGTGAGTCAATGCCAATGATGGGAAATATCTTTCTCAATACTATGCTATACCTGTTGCATCCGAGGATAGGAATATCTAGACGAGAGTTTGACACTAGGTCATAGTCTTGACATGAGTCCACCTCATCAGATCCTGAGTAACAGTAAACATCAATGTACATTGTATTTTGATCAGTATAAACCCACCTAGTGAGATACACGTTTTGTTGTCTAATTTTAGCACCTGGTCTTGTGGACATCTGCATTTAAAACTTCCTTCAAAGTTGTCACAGCTATAGCTGCACGGGTTGTGAGGTTGGGCACATTCATCGACGTCTGTAAGTAATATTATGGTCCATTTTAGTAAAGATAATTTTAAAGATACCATATTTATATTCTAGGTAACAATATGTTTGGTACGTCAGACTAAAATCTTTTAACTTTGGCATATTGACAGGCTGATGTTGCAGAGCTTTTTAGATTCATAATTATGTAAGTCGCAATCATTATGTATTTTATCAATGATAATGATTATCATAGTCTCGTGACTCTGAAGGACTCTGTTTCTCTAACTGTAAATATTGAGATGATATGAGCTGTTTAATGGCAGAACACTGGTTGAGGTAAATAAATGGCTATTCCATCACTGGATATTTCTATACCACTTTTCAATAGTCACGTATAGCGATGATAATGTGAATGCCTTAATGTACCTATCTATGTCATTACCAGATTACAAGATTTTTCTGATTAGCCTAATTATCTGCAAGCACCTTTATCATGAGCTAGATGAAATTGCATTCTATGCTCATGAACAATCCAGACTCAGAATATTTCTTCTTCATGAATAAAATTATAGAATAACATTAGGATTCAGATTCATACATACCTCGACACTTGTGGCCCTCGTATAATTTATAGCCTGTTTTACACTCACAGTAGTACCTGCCCTTGTCTGCTTTGACACAGAAGTGGTCACATCCACTGCTCTGCTCACTAAGGCAGGGGTTGTGATCTGGAATAATGTAATAAGCTTAATTATACAGTGATGTAAGGAAAGGTTAACATGAATCAATCTGATCATGAAGGCATCCAAATATATTCTACATCTGTAATGCTATATACATTGTCATCATAATATTATTGGACTAATGCTTGATAGTATAAACAAGGATTATATAGGGTAGGATGTCCGACTCGGTAGATTCCCATGTTATAGCCCCCCCCCCCCCCCCCCCTCTACCCCCCCATGAAAGTGGGCGACTTTGTGTGCTCACTATTGAAAACTATGGAGAATAGGGAGTTTTATGTGGTTCTTTTGAGTCTTTATTAGAGTGATATCAAATGAAAAGAAGGGTTTTTCTAGACCAAAAAATCCTGCTGAATCCAAATTTTGTGGTCTTGATTCCCAAAAACTGACCAAATACACGTAAAAATGATGTTTGATGATGTAAAGTATTAAGAAAATGTACAAAATAATGTTGAAAATGTTTGGGACATTACCTGTATATAAACCTGTCAATTAAAATCAGTACCTCAATCTACCTATTCAAAATTGGCCTATCCCTCAATCTGACAGGCATTCTTCCTATGTATCACTCTACTTACGTATCACTCTACCTATCCCTCAGCCTACCTATCCCTCAAGTTACCTATCCCTTGAATTAGAACCTTCTCTTGAATTAGCTCATCCCTCCAAAAGCTTAAAGGCTAAAGCCTATCCCTCTCCTTGCTACTCCTGCCCACTTTCTGTGCCTACCTATCACTGAGTCTATCTATCCCCAATCTGCCTATCATCTAGCCTACCTATCCCTCATTGTGACTATCCCTCACTCTGCCTATTTGTCATGTTTTATCAGCTTTATCCATATTTTAACTATGCCCATCTGCTAAACATAACATTCCTCACCATGTCCACTATGATTTGTACCTATCCTCGATTTTCCTATCACCCAGCCTACCTATCCCTCAATGTGACTATCCCTCACTCTGCCTATCCCTCATGTTTCATCTACATTCTATTTATCTAATGCCACATGGAGCTCAACATAACATGTCTACTATTTCTATGTATAAGTTAATTTTCCTATCATCTAGTCAACCTATCCTTCATTGAGCCTATCCTGGCATATCCCTCATGCTTAACCTACACATCCCTCAGACTCCCTAGCCCCCATGGCATTTACATATCCCCACCTTGCAAGATACCCTCCATATCTATCTCTCACACTGCTTATTACCCACACTACCTATCCCTCTCAGACTTCATTTTGCCGAATACCTATCCCTCATGTTATGACTAGCCCTTATTCTGCCTATCCCTCATACTCCCTATAACCTTTTACCTATCTAAGGTCTCCCAGCCTTCCTTTTTCCCAATGTACATACACTATTCCTTAGTAAACATACACCTAAGGTACCTATCCCACAGTGTACATACACATGTACCTTCATCTACCTATCACTCATGCTTCATATAATTGAGTCTACCTATATCCTTAGAGTGCCTATCCTTCATCCCCTTCATGTTTTTATGTGAAGCCCTTAATGTATCCATCTATACTACATGTTGCATATCCCTGCCCCCGACATTTCCCCTGTCCTCCTATCACCCATGGCCAATATCTGCTGATGGGTAAATAGAGAAATGGGTTAAATGAAGAATATACAGAATGTGTGATATGCAGCATGCGGGATAGGAGGATAGAGAGAGAGCTAGAGTGAGCAAGTAGGATAGATAAAGAGAAAGCTAGGAATCTTCAGGGCAGGCAATGTCAGGCATAGATCTGGACAAGCACGAACATTTAAGAGGCTAAGGGCTGTGCACAGAGACATTAGAGATATGCAGGCTGAAGGATAGGCACAGAGGGGGACAGGCATAATTTATAAGAGGAAGACTGAGAAATAGAAAGAGAGAACAGAACACAAGGTGAGGGATATGTATATGACAGGTTAGACACACTGAGGGATATACCGCAACAGCATGAAGGATAGGCATCATGAGGGATAGGTAGGCTGAATGATATGAAACTTGAATGATAGCTAGATAGAGGTATATGTGCAAGTAAACTGTAGGATAGATACCTTAGGGGTATGTTGACTAAGGAATGGTCACCATAGGTAACAGTAAAAAGTTATAGGGAGCATGAGGGAGAGGCAAAATGAGGGACAGTCATAGAGGGCATGAGGGATAGGTATTCAGGAAGATCAAGTGTGAAAAGAATAGGTAGTATGTGTCTAATAAGTAGTTTGAGAGATAGGTATGGAGAGCATCTTTCAAGGTGGGGATATGTAAAAGCCATGGGGCTAGGGAGTCTGAGGGATGTGTAGTTTAGACATGAGGGATATGCCAGCATAGGCATAATGAAGGAGAGGAATACTGGGTGATAGGAAAATTAACTTATCCATAAAAATTGTAGGCCTGTTATCTTTAGTAGATAGGATCAAATAAACAGAAAAATAATGCAAGTTAAACATGAGGGATAGGCAGAGTGAGAGATCGTCACGATGAGGGATAGGTAGGCTGGGTGATAGGAAAATTGAGGATAGGTACAAATCATAGTGGACATGGAGAGGAATGTTATGTTTAGCAGATGGGCATAGTTAAAAATATAATATGGATAAGGCTGATAAAACATGGCAAATAGGCAGAGTGAGGGAGAGTCACAATGAGGGATAGGTAGGCTAGATGATAGGCAGATTGGGGATAGGTAGACTCAGTGATAGGTAGGCACAGAAAGTGGGCAGGAGTAGCAAGGAGAGGGATAGGCTTTTTGGAGGGATGAGCTAATCCAAGAGAAGGTTCTAATTCAAAGGATAGGTAACTTGAGGGATAGGTAGGCTGAGGGATAGGCAGTGTGCAGGATAGGTAGAGTGATACATAGGAAGAAAGCCTGTCAGATTGAGGGATAGGCCAATTTTGAATAGGTAGATTGAGGTACTGATTTTGATTGACAGGTTTATATATAGGTAATGTCCCAAACATTTTCAACATTATTTTGTACATTTTCTTGATACTTTACATCATCAAACTTCATTTTTGAGTGGATTTGGTCAGTTTTTGGGAATCAAGACCACAAAATTTGGATTCAGCAGGATTTTTTGGTCTAGAAAAACCCTTCTTTTCATTTGGTATCACTCTAATAAAGACTCAAAAGAACCACATAAAAACCACTCTTCTCCATAGTTTTCAATAGTGAGCACACAAGGTCGCCCACTTTCATGGGGGGGTAGATGGGGCTAGAGGGGGGAGGCTTGTCACACTATGCCCATAGGCGAGGTGCTAAGTGAGACCTCCTACCCTATATGCTTCTTGGTATAAATGTCACGCTCAATATCGGAATTTGCGCAATATCGGAACTTTTATACCTCATTAAGAACTATTTTAAAATAAGCTAGTGTGCCACACAAACAGTAAGGTAGGATTGAAAAGAATTTGCAAAGAAATCTTACTGTATTAGTTAGCTCTTTGTTGTGTTATAGGCAACTGAACTCCCATTGTTTTATCACAGCAGAGCCATTGTTGCCACACCTTATTCACACCTACAGTGAGGTGTGGGATGCATAGGGACTTCCTACTGAATGTTATTACACCTCCAAGGGGATGGACATCATACTCAAACAATATTGACAAATATATCTAAATGTTTTATGTGTAGAACAGTTATGAATTCTGAAACTGTCCAATGTAGGTAGGGAGCAATTCCGGAATTGCCCTGCGCAGTTCCGAAATTGTACATGGGCAATTCCGGAACTGAGCTGATTCCTATTCTGCGCCTGACATAAACATTCTATTCGCTCTAAATAGGCCTACGTTCTACAATGATGATAGCTTCTGCAAGAACATTATGACAAGCAATCTGTGATCAGAGATCCTGGCAGCGTTTAGGAACTGGGAGACAGCGGTGGGTAAGGAGCTGGTGATCAAGTGACGTAGAGACCAGAAACATAGGGTTAAGCCACACAGATATGTCAGGTGTTGGCTTAGCCCAGAGGCACGCCATTGATGCCATCCAAGGGAAAGTACATGGCATTGAGTCTACAACTTGAACTACTTAACCATATACATGAATACCTTAATGCAACAGCCACACCTGCCTACTCGCCCACCCTTGCCTAATCGGCTGAAATGCTATGAGAGACAAGTGTGACACATGCTTTGGTGGTCATTCTGAACCAGGAATATATTTCCACACTCTCAATCTATAAATAATTCATGGTTGCTGAGATAATTTTAACATTGTTGTCCGATGTTGACATTTTTCTCTCTCAATTGCTTTTTGTACACAAGTGCCCTGAGGTGGTCAGTTTCAATCACAACGTGCATCTTCACAACTTATTTACCTTCACATCTGAATGGGGAAGCTAACTGTCGGCCTGGAAGACATTTACAGTAGTAGCTTCCAACGGTGTTGATGCATTCATCACTGCAGGCTCCATTTTGTAACGAGCACTCATCATAATCTGCAAGAATAGAAGTTGAAAGATATGTATAATACAGTTTGTAATAATGTAGTAGCAAAATATTATGCTTAAGATAGGTAACGTTTTTGTTCCATTTTCATTCCATGCCTAGCAACGCTACACAAAATGGAATTTACTTGAAGGGTACATCGATTACAGTCAGATTGGTGTATGTTACATATAATTTTAGCATACCTGTGGCAAATAATGCACTAAAAATGGGTTCAGTGGAATTACCCTGAAACTCTACCTTAATGGTTGAAATAAAACAGTATAAACTGTACTTGTTATGCTTGGGTATTTCTCACACAACGTTGCTATAATGTGTGGGTTGAAGGCAATATACAGTTCTATATAATAATCACTAATGGCTATTTATGATGTGAAACATTGTGCATACAGTGCATTGTTCCTCAAAGCACTTTATGAACCTTTGTCTACCAATTATATTCACATATATTATTATGTCAATGAATATTCAACAACCATTGCCTCTAATGAATCCATAATCCTTACCTTCGCATGTCGACCCATTGAGCTGGTATCCTGCGAAACACTCACAGTGAAATCCTGCCGCCTTGTTAGATCTACAGATGTGCTGGCACCCTCCGTTATTGTCTTTGCATTGTACAGATTCTGCAGGAAAACAGTTTTGGGTCAGTCCACGTAGAATTAGAGTGTACTCAGGCTACAGCATCCTCTTTGCACATGACAGTAATGTTTTTGAGAGATAAAGGCTTTGGTTGGATAAAAGCGCAAAAAAAGTACCACGTATTTTCAAATAGAGATGCTTGTTCTCCAAACCAACGCAGAGACAAGAAACAGCGTCAAAAGGGAGTCCAGGTTGCCTCCAGAATAATTCCCCTCTTTAGGGGAGTCCAGGTTGCCTAAGGGAGCCTAAGTGACTCCCTTGATGTCCTAAGGGGGTCACCTGGGGGAGTCATATGACCCAGAGGGCTATATGGCTACCCCAGGTGACTCCCTTAGGTCAGCCAGAGAGTCACCTAGGCTTCCTTAGGCGACCTAGACTCCCCTACAGAGGAGAGTCATTCTGGAGGCAACCTGAATTTCCTTTTGACGCTGTTTTTTTTCTCTGTGTAAATAAACAAGCTGCCTCACCTACACAGACGGTGCCCTCTTGTTGGTACCCGTCACAGCATACCGTGACGTGTATGGTGACGGGCTCATATTGGTATACGTCAGCTGTACAATCCCCTTGTCTGAAAATGTAAAAAAAAGTATACAGCTATGATTATATTTCTACTATAGTGTTGTTTCAACGTCCAGTGGGCTGTAAAATCGGCCGAACTTATATAGGAAATGTATGGGCTTAATTGGCCAAAGTTCCCCAGTGGACGGTAGCCATTATTTGACAAACCCAGGGCGAACTATAATTATATCCATTCATTTGTCTGCTGTCTTCCAGTTTCAGCCATAGTACGGCACCGTTTATTATGCTACACTTTGAACCATTGCTATCAACTCGTTCCGCTATCAATCAACTTATGGAATATTTTCAGTATGTTGTAAAATGTCAAAGATACTCCTTTACTTTGGTTCAGAGCACAGGCTTAAACTGAGCAAGATGCCTTTAGGTTTTAGTTTGAGTACATGTCTGTATATAGCACAAGATATGACAGAGCTAGACACCCATCATCCTTCAACCCTAGGTGGCCCTATTGCATTTGGCAGTAGGGCCATCTTGAATGCACTCATCTTTCCACCTTAGATGGTGCCACATGTCTATGGCAAAGACAGTCATCTACTATATCTAGTATAAGCTTGCTGCTTAGTTTAAGCCTGTGGTCCAGAGTGTTGTTTTGATCCTGTGCGAAACGACCTATTTCCAAGTAGAAATGATGGATTAGACCATTGATCAGTCGTTCTGAACTCTAAGCTAACCTAAACATGCAACTCCTTTGAACAAACACGGAGAAAGGATGCTCTGCATGAAACCACATGGACTATCCTTTCTACCTGGCTGCTCAATACGTATTCATACCTTAACAGCTAACCTATATACTGTTCACGAATCCATGCATTAACCTGCAAAGAGAATGCATGTCTCTGTCCTATCCATGTACCTAACCATCTCTACCCCTCACCCCATGGTATATCCGTGTTGTGGTTACCATAGGTAGGGATTAGCAAGATACCACACATGCCTGTGTGCCACTCTGTGACAGGTGTAACCTACCCTCTGCCAACACCCTCCCAGGCACCCCATATTACAAGGACAGACCCCATTACCTGTAACATAACATCCTTATCATTCCGACCCCACAAGAGGAATTACAAATGTAGGAGTAGACTCATAACTGCATAATACATTATTTCTTTTAAACAAACCATGGTAATAATTTCTATTCACAAAACAGTGATTTAGTCGTGGAATAATAATGAATCTTTCTTTGGTTAGAAATAGGCCGGTACATATCATGGTTTCAAAAATTGTATGTGTCCATCATATTGATGTGCTCCTCTGCTTTCTATGTTCTCGGGTTCTAAATATTTGCTTCAAATTCTGGCATGATTATAAGTTATGGTCTGTGAATCCAGGTTACCTATCGAGGTCAGGCATCCAAGTTGTGGGGGTAGCCCTTTAATACTTTGTGAGATCTTCATCTTCCATTATTATCATCATCAAACTCTGTTGAACATGTATGCTGCATAGTTTATCAAACCGCCCTGACAAATTGCAAAGAAATGGGTTTCAAAATATAATATTTTATGTACAGAATCAGTGTTCTCAAACACTGTTTCAAACTAACCGCTAAAAGATATTTCATGTACTCCCATGAGAACTACAATATGCATTTGGGCATTATATAGGCGTCAACCTCACGTTAAACTGCACTGGTGGTGTTTACATCAGGTTCTTTCTGAATAAGTATGGACGGTTGTGAGGAGAGAAAGTGACATCAGCCAAAGGTGCACAATGGATGATATATTTAAAACAGTTATTGCCTTGTAAAACAGGAAGTATAGCTAGGATTATTACTTATGCAGCCAGGATAAACCAAACTGTATGGAGGTATTATTCATACAATTCGCCCTTCTACATCAATATAGGAGAATGGGAGCACACTGCCCGCATTTGATATTCAATATAACCATGGTATAATAAAAGAAATTACTGAGTTATTTTCGCGAAACATACCAGCCAACAACTGACCCATCAATCCTATTTAACCCTGACATCTACTTATCTGACGACCTGCAAATCACATGACAAAATAGTAGAGCGTTTTCTTTGTCCTTACCATCACAATTGGCTGATTGTTTGGGGACCTGGCATGAATTCATAATATTTCCTTATCATGGCTCAACAATTAGTATGACAGCACTGTAAAAACATTATGATGTGTACATGTTGGGTATCTACCAAGGTGTCTTTTGGTAGGGTGTAAATCTCACAAGGCTGCACAGAGAGAAGAAGTAGAATCACTGTAACACCCAAATGGGAGTCCAGACTCGATCACTGAGGTAACTCTCCCCAGGACTCTAAAGTGACTCCCTAATATTATCAGGACTCTATAATAACTCCATAATGACTCTCGTTCTAAGGGAGTCATAGCTAGATTACTCCCTACCTGGGTGCTATCGAATCAGCTGGCATTGACTCCAATAGAACGGGAGTCATGACCTGGATGACTCCACATAGGGGAGTCACAACTCCATAGAGAGTCATATGTATCCGGCTCCCTATTGACTCCCAAAACTGTTTGAATACATTTGACTCCCTGTTGACGCTCTACACATGCTCTATGTGTAATCCCCCTCACCTTGACACTTCATTAAGAGTCTAACTATAAAGGTGCTGACTCTGATAACAGCTTCATGCTTAATGAGTCTATATCGTTTTTACTAGAGGATAATAGAGGTGTATATATCCAACTATTGTTCCTTGCATTTTTTTAGCCACCACCATACATGTATAGCCATGCATATGAATATCCTATGATACATTATTCCAAAAATATATAACATTCAGCGTTATATCATTAACATAGTAACAGTTTTGTGTACTGGAAGAGTGTGCCATAAGGTAATAAGCACCATAATATCCATTTACCAGTGTGTGTGTGTGTGTGAGAGAGAAATAAGGGTGAGGACACTCGTTACACTGCAGCCACTAAGTGTTTATAGATTGTCAATGAGAGTTGTCCAGTTTTGCTATTTATGGCTAATTGGCCCGGGGGGGGGGGGGCACTCCCTCAGATTTGGATACATATGTGTGAACATGATTCCAAGGGAAAGGGTCCGTTTTTAGGTCCTAGGCACGGACCTCCGAGGGTCCTTGATAAGGGGTGCTTTTTAAGCAAATTTGGGGAGAAAGGGGTCCATCTTTAGACCTTAATGGCTTTTTAAAAGGTATTTTTCACTTTATTTTCCTACAACATTTCTTGGTCACCCTTGATTCAGATATTTTCTCAAGGTCACCCTGTGATTAGGGTATATTTTTCATGGCCATTTGTGATTAGGGTCCGTTTTTCTGGTAAGTTTACCTTGAAAAGGGTATGCTATAGAAAAGATAGGGAGTGCCCCCCCCCCGGGCTAATTGGGGATCAAGCAAACGCACTGCCCTGTGCTGGGTGCAGTCAGTAGGGTCAGTCCAGGTAAAACCAGTCTGTGGTGTATTTCCCTTCACCAGGCCCTCAGGCTACACAAAGGCTGATTACTCAGTGTGCTACACGCCCTAGTATTTGGGGGCTATGGTCAGGCTGGGACCTGGTCACTCCTGCTCCACCTCTCAATACTGACAGACCTCAGATGTCGTCTGACCGGACACCAGTGGCCCCCAAGCAAAGGTTTCAAATGGACACATGTGCATGGTAGCCACACAACATGGTGAGTATTTTCATAATAATGTGTTTGTCATATTGGCTATTTATTCAAATGTATCTCTACCTCAGGAGCCTGTGACATAGTATCAGAGAAACTTAAGATTTAATTATAGTTCTTTCTATATTCATAATTATTAGAATGAATAGCACGAGATAACTTCTGTTTGTGCTACTGTATGATTATGGTTAAGGAGATTATGTGGATGTAAAACTAGATTGCGTTATAATGTAGCTGTTGTGTATCATGGTGTACTGACAGACGACATGTTTGCTAATGTATTATTTACTTTTACCCCTAGGTACAGCAGGTCATGCTGGAGACATCTGACCAGGGGGATACATGTACCAGTAGAGGTGGATTGACAATAAGTCTTCAAGTTAACACAGAGTGAACTCCTAGGAGTCTATAGTCTAAGAGTAACTACGATTTCACCATATTCCTACCATGTGATCCTAAGGATCTATATATATACTCTCCAAAAGTCAATAGAAAATAGGGGGGTCCCGAGCATGTTTCTGAGATAATTGACCTCAAGTTTCATTGACATCATAGTAGGATCATATAGCATTTTCCCACATATATTCCTCAAATGACATGATAAAGTAACTACACCTCGTTATAGTTCCATCATAATGTTGCCTGTAAAATTATCTATCCAGAAAATGTGTTTTGCACATATGGTCCCGGGCATATTCATTAGGTTTTGGGCCTTTGAAAAATAAAAGATTGTAATATGGTTAGTAGATGACTATGTGGGATAAATATATGTTCATAATATGACAAGGTACCACAGGCTCCATGGTCTAATGGTGAAAGCCTTTGCCTTGTAATCCAAAGGTCTTTGGTACGAATCTCTGCTTGCCCAGACCTTTACCAATTCCGTCATTGATTATTATGGTTTGATAAAATGTCCCTCTAGCGTTGTATGGTTGAACTATAATGGCCGCCGGCCACCTTAAAGAGTTGTAGTAGTAGTAGTATTCCTTTTATTATCCTGAGTAGATTACAGAGGCGGCGGGCCCGTATTATGTAATACCCAGCACACATTGGTGGTATTAGGTCACAATGTTTCAGGCTAATTGGCCGTCATCAGGAGATTATATGCATCAAGGGTGTTGCAATTGGAAATTACTCCCCCCCCCCTCCTGATACAGAATGATTACTCCCAAACCTGCACTATTGGTCACAGCATTTGGGGGCTATGATCGGGCTGGGACCTGGTCTCTCCTGCTCCACCTCTCAATACCGACAGACCTACCTCACATACTGAGTATATATATATCTAAATATTATGAACTCCCTACCTTTATTAAGGCGTTTCCCATTCACAAAATATAGTCTGTCTGATGTGCTAATACTATTATTTCAAATAAAAGTTCAAAGATCATTTGCAGTGTGTTTGTTATTTTCTTTCATAAATTTTCCAATGAACAAATAATTGTATTTATCATAAAGCACATAACATAAATGTACTGTAATATAGAGCCATGTAATATTGGGCCACATAGATATTATTTTAGTATAATAATAATGCTACAGTATGTATGGGCAGGGTATTATGGAAAACAAAAAGTAGCATCACTGTGACTCCCAAATAAGAGTCTGGACTAGATCACTGAGGTTACTCTCCCCAGGATTCTAAAGTGACTCCCTGCTATTAGCGAGTCCAACTGTGTTAACACCATTCATCTTGAGAGTCAAATCAATTTGACTCCATTTCAAATGGAGTCATTGATGCTTGACTCTAATGGTCTATAGAGTCAAAACTGGCTGACTCTCCTTTGAAATAGAGTCTAGGTTCTTTGACTCTCAACATGAGCGGTGTCACCACAGTTGGACTCCCTAATATTAGGGAGCCACTTTAGAGTCCTGGGAAGAGTTACCTCAGTGATCGGGTCTGGACTCCCATTTGGGTGTTACAGTGATTCTACTTATTCTCTCTGTGTGCTGAATACTGCTCGGGCACAGTCATCATCGTGCTGATTCTGACAGGCGTGTATGCATATGATATATACAATCATTATTGAGCATATATGTTACAAAACGTGGCATAAAGTGACATCAGGGGGAAATTCCTTTTTTAAAGTCCATGTCTTCAGCTACAGTTTGATGCATTGAATGTTAAGATAGTCCAATGGGTTGCAGAGAACTGACCTCCCAAACATGGGGTTGTAGGAACATGTAGAAATTCAGAATAGATCATAGCTCATTTAGATATCAACATAACTTTGCATAATCCACCTAAATAATCAGATTAGAAAATAAATTAATGAATGTCAATTGTGGACTATATAATTGGATCTAGAAGGAGTAATGGTACTTCATGGTTTTCAGTTCTGGGATCCTTATGGAATGGGGAAATGGATAAGGAAGTTATCTATTATAAAATAGTGAAAAATTGGTTTCCATGGCAACCAAACATCAAAAAATATGCTAAATTTGAGTTAAAACGTTCTTTTTATGTTCCAAATAAGACTAATTTAGAATGAAAATGGAATCTTTATGATAGCATATTCAAAATCCTCCGAAAAAGTTGGCCTAGTGCAATGTTCTCATAACTATTCACTTTTCTTGTAATATCTCCTGAAATATAATTTTTAGAGCATTACTGGCTATATCCCCTAATGTCACCATCTCCCACGTTGTGTCACATATGGCTGTGTCTCACGGCCTTGGGCCAATGTTTTTGTCTCTGACTGGGTGTCAGCTCTGACCGGGTGCCAGCTCTGACTGGGTGCCAGCTCTGACCGGGTGCCAGCTCTGACCGGGTGCCAGCTCTGACCGGCCTGAATAAAAACAGGTTATTTAGGGCAAATGATGATAAAAATGGGCAACTAATGACTAGTTTAAAGAGTTATAACATCCATTAACCTTTTCAGAGCTGGTCAGAGCTGGCACCCAGTCAGAGACAAAAACATTGGCCCAAGGTCGTGAGACACAGCCATATATGTAACTTCTATCACTACAGCTTTCAAACAACTACCCCATATATACCAGTGGTTGTACAATAATTGGTCCAGAGGAGTTTAGTAATAATGCTCGTACCACCAATAATCGGCTGGTTCACATACTGCATTATCTCTTAGTATAACCACCCTCCATTTCCACAATAGACAATTTAGTATACACATTATGTGGGAGGCAGGTTTATTGATACATGTAACAAGGTTTGAAGAAAAGTGTAAATTATCTGTCCCAGAGAGCACCCCATCGGTGCCTGTGTTTGACCTGTATTTGGCCACCACTATGACCCACATTCCCTATATAAATACTTGGGCAATATGACAGAATCAACCACATCGGTTTCAGCACTCTTCTGTACCAAGAACCCTTCCGACTGGACAGATATCACCAGGATATCCCTAGCTATGGACAGGTTTTCATTTATTTTTGTTTTATCTCTTGTTTCATCAACGAGACTTACTGGTAGGTGCAACCTTAACTATTAATCTAACATATAATGTGTGCAATAGCTAGACTATCATATATCATCATTCTAAGGTGTAAACCTATCACATGAAATATGGCAGATATAAATATATTTAGTAATACATTTATGCTTTCAATGATATAAAACAGCTAGATAAACTGATGGACATAATTATGTGTTATTGATTATTGCAATATTCAGTTATATATTCAAACTCCACTAAATAAACATCCAGATGAATAGTTCTCTGCTGTAGAATTATCTCATGCAAGGCATGACTCTCCTTGAAGCAATTCGTGAATAATTAATCTATACATACATATCTGTACATTATAGATGCTACAACAAATGGGAACTGTGCCTTACTTGAGGTAGCAATAGAGAACTTCATTAAAGGTACAGAAGAATATGGAAATGCCCTATATCTCCAAATGGAAGCAAGGGATGCATTTCTGGACGATGAGGACCTCAGTGATCTAAAACAAATAACTGGATATGATCTCAGGATTCAGAAGGAGCTTCAAGAGTTTGCATGTAAACTTGCAGGTGAGATATCATCAGGTGATTAGTATCACAATGAAGAACAATAATGCTTGGAGGACTTGGTATTTCATTGCACTAAATGTGTTAGCATACTCTGATATTATATTTTATACATTATTTCTATATGTAATGCATTAATGCTGTTCATGTAATGTCATCTCGATCCTCATTCATGCTCCCATTTTTGTTAAAGTCTTTTGTAAAAATTGAAACCTCCTAACATTTAAAAGTGTTTTTTAGAGGTTATTACAAATATAGGGGGATTTGAATCATCTGATGGTAGTGCTGCAGTATGCATTCCACATGCATTACACTACATGAAAAGATAACCTTTTATATTGTCCAGTAACCATGTATCGATCCCTTCAATACTGCAGAAACTAACAACCGAGATGATATTGCTAAGGTATTTGGCATCACGAGGGACAATGTAGATACGTTATATAATGCTGTGCTGCAGCCGATGGATGGCCCCGGCCTTTATGGACTATCTGGTGTATTGCAAGTTGGCCAAATCATGTCAACCCTCCTAAATTGGGCAAACAGAACAGGGTACCCAGTTCTACCATTTTCGTGAGTATGGTCATAACCATTTCTTCATTCAGTTTCTTTTTCTTGTTTTTGTTACCAAAGGTAATCATTTTGAAACATATAAAAAACGGTAAAGTATTTGGTTGGGTGGGGGAACTGATGCCATCTTCATGTGCCTGGGAAAAATTTCTCTTCACATCATTCTTCCTTAACAAGAGATGTGTGAATTCAACGCTCTGTTTTGCAATAAAAGTTATCAACAGATCACCATAGACATGAGAAATAAAGTATGCACCGGAGCCAACAGGGAAGTCTTGAACCAATATGTAATTGTCAAAGTGCCCCCTACCCACACATGTCATTGTGAAGGTACTAAAACTTCCAAATGTTCACATAATGTTCTCCAGAGTCATATTGCTATTGGTCTAATTAAATAAGCATTTCTGTTTTCAGTATTGATACAGCAGACACATTGAACACATTTAAGAAGATTCAGTTCAACCAAAGGTATTCTCCTGCTGCACAGAAATATTTGACAAACGTACCATTCCCTTTGAACATCAGTCCACAGCAAGCTGTTAAAGTCCTCTCAGGTACAGTTTCCATCTTCATGGAATTTGACACTTTTTAAAGGATTTTGTCAAATTTATTCAACAGCATAATCAATATTAATGACTACTTATTAGATGGTGCATTAACAAAGTGGTGACGGTTAAAGGTTTACACAAAGAGGGAACCTAACGGTGTACATGATTCTTTTGTTCTATTATGATTATGATAATTATAATCATCAGCAGGTACTCTGATGTGCCATGTGACATAGATGCCTATAATATATATTTGCAACACAGATTGGTAAACATAGTCTCATTCCCGAAGACTACTTTAAGGTTTGCTCTTTTTCAAAAATTCAGATGCTGAATCATATGACCAACTTGAGAAGGACATGAAAATAGAGATTGGATCACTGAAAAGATATGCTGACTGGAATAAACGCAATTCAAGGGCAGTTACAGATGCAATTGCCGATGTTGAGGCAACCATGAATCTCCTACTAGCTCTTGATAAAACTCTTATATTATACTTTTAATTCTCACAATAACCAAGTTGTTGCATCGGGCATCAACCATGTACTGATGTATGCAACTATATATCCACTGTGTACTACTATTTCTTACAGATTTCTGACACAAAAAGTCTCTTATCAGATGGAAATATTAATAATCTCATAACATGAGTTGAGTTTTAGTTTATTCATTTTATTGGCATAGTAATATTAATAATATCTTGATAAATAAGGGAGCTCTCCCAATACAGCCAAATATCCTATTACAATATATGATTAGAGTAGGTAAGCAGCTGATCAGTGCAATACCAGTATTAATGAATGAATAAAATATTTGTTTATACTGTAGTTTAACGATTTATTATCATTTCAATTGGTATAAAACGTTCACTTGTTACTGTGTATAGTAGATTTCTCCATAATTCATTTGAACGCATATCATAACATTATGTACAAAGAACAGTGTAGATTTACCCAGTTCAGGTCAATGATATTCATTGATGGTCTCCCTCTGAACATCATGACCTCTGGTTACCACCACTGGTCTGATGTACATGATGTCATTGGTGTATTCACATGTCTTAAAGTTGCCAGAAAACGCCCTGTCCTCAAAAAGATTTAACTATAGTCGTGTATCAAATAGTCTATTTCCATATGCATATTGCCATAGTTAGTGCCTCTTGGTATCAGGTGTTAAGCTTAACCCAAAATGTTATGCTCGATTTAATGGGGACCATCAGTTTGCTAATATCAAAAATTAGCATGCACAGCGACTAGAGCCGACGTGAACACACTAGGCTCCTTGTTTACTATCCAGATAGAGGAATATTTCAACTTAACTTACAAAAGAAAAGTGGAGTATTTGTTATAATCTGTTTGTGCACCTACTCGGCCAATCTTTGGACACAATTAGTCATTTTGACCGATACACAACTCAGGGAAACTTCTCTCAAATCACAGAAGGTTATGTGTAGGTCGCCATTGTCAAAACCAAGACCCTTGCTTCTGCACAGCCGGCAAAGCCCCAACCCAAGGTAACTATACCAGCAACACATCTGTTTCACCTACCGTAAAACCTGGCGTATTAGCCACACCTAGACTTTGGGAATAACCTATAAGCCTCACAGGGAGTCTGATTATGGTGACTTTAGTACTGTAATAAACATTAAAAAAAAGGGGTCTATGCGCGAGGTTTTGCGGTACTGCGAATCCTGCTCCCAATACAATCTTTGGTATGATTTCAAAGTATGTGTCCATAGACAGGGCCCATAGAGCGATGAGGTTTACAGGTCAGGCAGACCAATCACGGTCAAGTTCAGGCAGCCATCTTACATAGGCGCGGTCTATAACCATAATGAACAATATGTCCCGACTCCCCATCAAGTGGGGTGGAGTACAAATCAGTGATGACTTTACCACCAAAACAACAGGCAGTTCAGAGAGATTTCAACATCATTCTTTCCCATGCTATGGACCTGATAGCCACAATCAAAGGGAACTGGCTGTGCATAGTTGTACAGGGGGCCTCCTACACACCTGAGAACATTGACAGTATCCCTGATAACAACAGAGCAAAATAACAACAAAAGTAGCTAATTCAAGCGTGGGATTGGGTTCCAGTCCCACCACAGCCCATTCAGCAACATGTACACAGGTACATGAGTTACTTTACAATAGTACTTGGTATCACTGGAATGAACAGTCTTCCTCACACCAGCGTGTCCTACTCTGTGAAACTCCAGCCATTGAAAAACGAATTATGGATGCTGAAGATGGGTATGCTGTAAAACGGGTTTCTAAGCCACTCATTGAGAAAGTCTTTTTCTTTTTGAACCAAGAAAAGTAGTATTGATAGTAATAGACTATTTACAATGTCCTGTATGTTATGTTCTTGCATAATTGCGAGGTATAGAAATAGGCACGGCTACTATGGTGGTAATTCTGATTCATTGTCTAGACTAGTGAGAATAACATTCATAATTATGATGATGTGCATTACTAGCCATTACCTTCAGAGGGGATATTATATGTAGCTGTAAATCTGCTCCCGTGCTGTCCCCTGTAATATTGCTCTAAAGATGATTGACCCGCATGGCCATTGTCCCAATCATAACTGGTGCCAACTATCCTACTTTTCGCTAGCCAATTTCAGCATCCATAAAAGTAGACCTTTTTCTGTCTAGGGTAATAATTCAGGAAACTGATATTATCCATATCATGATTCGTCTTTGTTTGTGGATGTTCTGTGAGCAACAAGGGTCGCAACACGAGGAGACTTGAGTCGCAACACACGAATTCCAACCAACCCACATCTAGCATCCCCTAGATATGGAAAAGCTTTCAATCGTTTTAGCATTTTTGTATATTGCTGCATGAACTACTGGGAGGTCAAAAACTTAAATTATATTAAAATTTTTGTAAATCTATTAACGTCTAATTTAATAGGTGTAAGACTGCATTATTTGAGAAGCGTGTTTGGCTTTAAATATATTAAGAATAGATTAACAATATTTCCCGAAACGCCCATAATGTTATTATCATGAGTGACTAATTTGTAATCATACCTCTACATTCTAGATCCTACAACAACCGAGAAGTGTCTCTTATGCGAGGTGCATGGCAGTAGGGAACTACATAAATGGTACAGGCGCACATGGGTGCAAGGTGAATACCCATTGACAGCAATTATAAAGGAGACATCTGGATAATCTCAGGAATGAGAATGAGTTTAAAGACTTCGCATGTAAACTTGCAGGTGAGATATGACTAGCTGAACATTCAAGTTCAAGTTCAAGTTCAAATAGTTTTATTGAGTACAGTCATTTACATGTTATGCAGTCTCAATAATGGGCCGACCAACCCTCGGTGATAGCACACTAGTCCGATGTCGTGTTTTATAAATGAGTCCTCCAAAGAGGTACGGTAGGCATTCTTGTATAAATAAACCTTTTATGAATCAACAGATCATATATCGTGTTGTCATGTGTAACATACATTAGTAAGTGCTGGTATACATATTCATCCCTAGCCGTCAATGGTTACATCATATCATTAGCTTACCGTAGATAATCATTAAACTATGTGGTCTCATGATCTACGCCAGTGCATATGGCTCGTGATACAAATCGTATAGAAAAAACATGAAAAATTACAAACCTCTGGTTTCTATGAGTAGAACCCAGTCGTGATCATGGAAGTACGGTATAAACAGACCCCATACCATTATAGCGCCCTAGTTCCCTGCCCATAATCCCTACTGCCCTCACCTGACTGCTAAGATTTTCTTAGTTTCACATTGATCAATTTCCAATGCATTGCAGGCTTTAATGTTTTACGACACTAGCTGTGTCAGAGTATTTTGCTATGTTCTACAGTATTTTCAAATTTACAGTACAATTATTATTGTCGGCTGTTGGTTTAATACCAACTGAATAATTCGGATATTTACATCAACCTAAATACATCCATACTTTCACATCCTGGTAATTATCAATCATTACAATATGTAATATACTATAACTGTAAAAATATCTTGATAGAATGATAGAAGTTCAAGTTGGGGGCCAATCTTGGTTGAAAAAGGCATGGGTAATTTATTATAAATGTGATATTGAGTTGTGATATTCTGTTATTTCAGAAGAAATAAACCTGATGTTCCCGTAAAACTATGTATTAATCACTCATTACTACAAAAGCCACTAACCGAAGTATTTGGGAATGAAGAGGGGTGATATAGACACCGACTATGGCGCATTACTAAAGCCCATCGACAGCCCTAGCCATTGGGGACTATTCAGGTGAGTATGGGTACATTAACATTTTTATGTATTTTCTTCCTTTTGCTGTTTTTTTATCTGTCTACTTTTTTTGTCATTATTTTGAGACACAGAAAAACCTAGAACCTGGTAATGGACTCAATGGCCCCGGCGAGTGACTCGCCGTTGCTGCATTGGTGCATCATGCCGACCCTATGGGAGTGTGTCAAACCAGGAGGGTCGGCATGATGCATGAATGCAGCACTGATGAGTAACTACTAATTTATGAATCATGACGACCAAGGGCCATTAAGGCATCATGCCGTCCTTAAGGGGTTGATAATCGAATTACATATCTATACACATAACCAGCTGATCAGTATTATATAGCTATGTATGAATGAATAATACAGCGCATGTTTTCACTCATACTGTAGTCTATCGATTCATTATTTGTCTTTATAATGTTTCCAAGGTAAAGTCATCTCTCTACAATCCATCTGAATACATTTCCATACCATTATGTAAATCGTAATCCATGGGACATCCAAAATGCACACACTTCATGCTGAGCCAGAAAGGGACAAAGAAAAAGGCCTTCACCCATGCATGAAATGGGGTCATGCACCACCATTTCCACATAAGTCTATAATAGAACCCTGGAGGTCAGCTGTTTCATATAGCATTCCAATGTAGTCTATCCCCTATTACCCATTTGGCCAAGAGGCCAATTGGCAGGTTTGGGAGTTCCGACAAGACCTTGTGACCACCTGTACTTAATGGAGATCTATGGGGCTGTAAATTACTTTGAAATCACGTGCTTCAAACACTGTCATACTAAAGAATTTGAGGACTTTGTTATCCACTTTGTCTCCTTCTTGATTTCTCGTGGGAAGGGGGTGGGTAGTTACGTATTCAGAAAACCCTCTAGTCGATATGTTTTATCTTTGCCCGAAATCCCTTATTAGAATCAAGTTTGGTAGAGGGTCTTGTATTGCATGGGTAAAGGATGTGTAAATATCACAATCCGTAGTTTTTGGTGGATGGTGGAGAGTATCCCGAAGAGACAAGTGTAATGGGGGGGGGGGGTTGACCCGATGGATAACATATTGCAATATGCTTTGAAAAAGAGTTTACATATTACATTGAACGGTAAACTACTCACAGTGTCTTTTTGCAGTGCGTTGAGTTTATCCTTGTACACTCTACGCATGTCCAACATGGAACGTGTTCGCTACGCTCACAAGCAAACGTAAGGTGTTTCCAGTTATAGCGATGGTCCACCTTTGGTCGAAAGCAGACATTCTCCCTGCAAAATATATTTATAGACAATAAAAACATGACTATAGATAGGTCCATAACAGAATGGGGAAATTATACGAAGTACAGCTGCAAAAATACATCCATATTATAGAAAATATAAAACAGTCGTACCAATTCCCAGCGAATTGATCGTTGTCACACTTGGCCATGATTGGTCGACTTTGATAAGCTATTTGTTAAGATTTAGTCATGACCAAATTGGTCAGCTTTGGTCAAGTTTGGTCATGACCGAATTGGTCGGCTTTGGTCAATATCTAAGGCGAAATTGGTGAGGGTGGCTAAAAGTGACCAAGATTTGCAGGGAATCGTTTTGCATAATAGCAAAATATGATCAGAACACTCCTGGCATAGTGGTATAGTTTGTCCTCAGTTCATAACAACGATTAACTCCGTCGTCCTACCGTATATCAACAATCATTTCAGATTGTCTTGGCACACAAAAACTTGTTGATAAAAGCAGTAGTACATCAACAATTACCCACTTTACAGATCTACCTAAGACAACGTAGGATGTAGGCATAATCTCACAAAAAGAGGTATCGCAGTCTTCAGATGATCAATGAGGATTACTATTCTATGTACAGTGTTGGGAAGCTAACGTTTATCAAATAGAATACACTCAGAGCATTGTCCATATTTTCTCCCAGCCAAAAGTCTGTGTCACGTTTTTGTTGCAACGTTTATGGATGAGGGGGTAAGTAGGGGTATCTGTACAATACGTTGTATACGTGGCCATTGGCGTAGTGGGAGGGAGGGCTGAGGAGTAATATGAGACCATAATGGTCACATGCTGTATGGCACACTGTATATTGTATGAAGATTGCCTACAATCTAACATGTACACATATCGTAGGCACCATCCAGGGTCTCGTGATAGTCAATATTTCAGGGTCATGTTGCTGATTTATTCTCATTACTGACGTCTGTGGGGTGTTTCACAAGGGGAAAATAGATACAATTAATTTTACATGTTTTCCAAGACCAACTTTATATCACCCAATGTTAATCTTATCTTGGTGTTTCACAAGTTTCAATTGTATCTATGGTCATATACTTAGATACAATTGAAGATAATATGCGGCTTGTGAAACACCAACTTAAAACTAACATTTGGTAAAAGTAAGTCAGCCTTAATAACCATGTAGCATTAATCTTAAATACACTCCCCTTGTATGATGATCACATAGGATCAACATAAGTGTTGTTTAAATCTGTATAACCAGTTTATTTTCATCCTCAATAAATGGATATTTGCAGGGATTATTGTGTTTAATATGACACATATATTGCATGAAAAAAATGTGAAAAAATATGTAAGGAAAATATTAGCGGGCATGGTATGAGCTCCACGCTAATATGCATTGTGAAACACTTATACATTAGTTGTATCTAGATTGTAGGCTAAAGACCCTGACTAAACATCTTGGTTGTAGACCTTTGTGAAACACATTTTATAAGCAGTATACAATTGATACAACCAAATGTCGGTCTTAGTGGTTATATACAATTAACACCTCCTATAGAAACACTTATTCTACAATTAATTGTATGTCTCCCTTGTGAAACACCCCACAGAATACTGCAGTCTATACGAAAACGTGCCGGACACCGGCTATAGCCGGCTAAAAGCCTCCTGGTCTGGCAGAAAGTCTGTGTCTGCCGGTCCCAATGACTGGCTGTGATCCTGGGCTACATGCCAGTTTTTATGGCTTGTAAATCGGACCATTATTAAGGTTTCTGGAGAGTTAACTAGAAAGCCCAAATATCATGTGAAAAACACACAAAATTTTACAAATTACAGATTAAAATGATTTTGCAAGGTGAAAAACTTTTCGTATAGACTGAATACTGTCGCAAATGCATTTTAGGGGACATTTTGGATTGTATATGTAGAGAAGGAAATAATAAGTGAGATGTCCCTGGTGGTGCATCTACGCCCAGTGTGACTCGGTATGTGTTTGGGGCAATGCGTATAACTTGGTGTTAACAATATAATGTAATAAGAGCATTTGCTTGTAATAACATTGAACCAGAAGATAGAAATATCCCATCTCTAATATTTTTCCAAAATTGAAGTAAAAAATTCCTTTTCAAGAATATCCCTGCTGAAGTCACTCAATAGATAGAACCCTGCTTACCCTGTCTTCCTCCCTTCGTCAAACCTTTAGTTTAGTAATAAACTTTTAAGTTAATATAAGTTGAATAAAGAAGCATATAAGGCTAATTCTAAATGATTCAATTTATAATGCATGAGACAGCGTTGATATTACAGTAACGGTGGTGGTTGTTAAAGCATGTATAATGACCCACCACCGGATGTTATTCATTTGGGCCAGGGGTAGATCCTTGTCTCAAGTCCTAGTGTACGTATGAGTCACACTCCTTACCCATTGACCAGTAAAACACTAGTAAAACACTCAGTACCCCCGGCCAAAAACCAACAATGACCATGATCTTATAAATCAGAAGTAACCTTGGCTGATAGCCAAGCACAAAAGCACATGCAGTCGGTACCCTAAAAAGACGATCAATTCACTGAAACTATTGTGATATTTTGGATAATTATTACCATAAAACCTAGCGTATAAGCCTAACTCACGTATTGTCTGCACCTAGACTTTGTGCCGATCCTATAAGCCGCACCAGCGATATGATTATATGGTGACTTTAGTACTTTTCCATAGTAGGAAAACCCTCGTATAAGCCGCGGCCTATACGGAGGTTTTACGGTAAATGGCATATATATTATGCTGATGTCATATTTATAAGTTTCAGGTGGGGTTCAGCAACGTTGTGCATAATTTCACTAAAAGGTTACTCTTTCTTGACACATAATAGTTCTCACAATTGACGCATCCAAAATGTTCATAATCTAGCACTGTATCATCTCGGCTTTGCCATAATCATACGCATCTATATACCTGTTTAAATATATAGTTTAAATAGCTTTCATAACGTCAAAACAGGCCCCCAAATATCTCTGTCCTCTGTTCACAATCTAACATTTTAAAGCATAGTAATTTGCAAACCTAAAGCTGTCACCTAGTTCTTTTGTGCATGTTATAAAGCCGTTCCCTACATATATATGTATGCCGCAGCGGGAGTTCTATAAGAAAGGTCATGTGCTTTTTGCCTCAGGGGGGTAAAGTTAGTAACTCCAGCAAGTACTATAGAAATAGCTTGAGGTATTTCCCACTAACCCATTCATTTGCCATTGTTTAGATACGTTCCTGGTGGGGGTATATGCATTAAGAATGCATACCTTTTCAAGGAATATGTTTACCTGGCAACACTAAGGAGAAAGAAACGAAGCTAGGTGCCTCCACTGTTCCTGAGAAAATCAACACTGCTTGTTTAAATTAACTTTAATGTTATGGGGGTGTTGGGGGGGGGGGGGGTGTTAGGCTAGATAGTCTCAAAATTGCAAGATAGTCTCAAAATACTATGGTTTTGTGACAACCTTGCAACCCTCGGGCTAGATAGTCTCAAAATTGCGAGATAGTCTCAAAACACATGTCAGGCTAGATAGTCTCAAAATTTTGAGAGTATCTTGCAACCCCTCAGGCTAGATAGTCTCAAAATTGCAAGATAGTCTCAAAATACTATAGTTTTGTTAGTATATTGCAACCCTCAGGCTAGATAGTCTCAAAATTGCAAGATAGTCTCAAAATACTATAGTTTTGTTAGTATCTTGCAACCCTCAGGCTAGATAGTCTCAAAATTGCAAGATAGTCTCAAAATACTATAGTTTTGTTAGTATCTTGCAACCCTCAGGCTAGTTAGTCTCAAAATTGCAAGATAGTCTCAAAATGCTATAGTTTTGTTAGTATCTTGCAACCCTCAGGCTAGATAGTCTCAAAATTGCAAGATAGTCTCAAAATACTATGGTTTTGTTAGTATCTTGCAACCCTCAGGCTAGATAGTCTCAAAATTGCAAGATAGTCTCAAAATACTATAGTTTTGTTAGTATCTTGCAACCCTCAGGCTAGATAGTCTCAAAATTGCAAGATAGTCTCAAAATACTATGGTTTTGTGACAACCTTGCAACCCTCAGGCTAGATAGTCTCAAAATTGCAAGATAGTCTCAAAATACTATAGTTTTGTTAGTTTCTTGCAACCCACAGGCTAGATAGTCTCAAAATTGCAAGATAGTCTCAAAATACTATAGTTTTGAGACTATCTAGCCTGAGGGTTGCAAGATCTCGCAGTTTTGAGACTATCTGTCCAGCTTTTGAGATTATCTCACAATTTTGAGACCACCTAGCCCGTAGGTTGTGAGATACTAACAAAGCTCTGGTACTTCGAGGCTATTTAATAGTTTTGAGACTATCTAGCCTGAGGGTTGCGAGATACTAACAAAACTATAGGTTTTTGAGACTATCTAGCCTGAGGGTTGCAAGAGACTAACAAAACTGTAGTATTTTGAGACTATCTAGCTTGAGGGTTGCAAGATAGTCTCAAAATGTTATTATCTCACAGTTTGAGACTATCTGTCATGCTTTTGGGATTATCTCACAATTTTGAGACTATCTAGCCTGAGGGTTGCAAGATACTAACAAAACTATAATATTTTGAGACTATCTCGCAATTTTGAGACTATCTAGCCGCAAGATACTAACAAAACTATAGGTTTTTGAGACTATCTCACAGTTTTGAGACTATCTAGCCTGAGGGTTGCAAGATACTAACAAAACTATAATATTTTGAGACTATCTAGCCTGAGGGTTGCAAGATACTAACAAAACTATAGGTTTTTGAGACTATCTCTCAGTTTTGAGACTATCTAGCCTGAGGGTTGCAAGATACTAACAAAACTATAATATTTTGAGACTATCTCATAATTTTGAGACTATCTAGCCTGACAGTTGCAAGATAGTCTCAAATTTTGAGACTATCTTGCAGCCTTTTGAGACTATCTCGCAATTTTGAGACTATCTAGCCTGAGGGTAGCGAGATACTAACAAAACTATAGTATTTTGAGACTATCTCGCAGTTTTGAGACTATCTAGCCTAACAGGGGGGGTTTATTGGAGAAGAACTATTCTAGTATACATGTGTTGTGCATTATCATGATGACAAAGGGTTTACAGAATTGAATTGATCATTCATGAGAAAGACTTTCCAAATTGTAATGCAAAACCAATAAACTGTCTAATGCTCTGTATAGTGTACCTGTTCTCCATACCTTTCCCCATTATTCTCAATGTATAATACCGGTACTTCTAATACAAAATATGTAAATTGCAAAAGTTGTTTTGATCTTACAACCTACAGGCTGGATTCGGATGACATTCTACTACGACTCGTAGCACGCTACCCACGTCACAGCATGAAATAACCATGAAGTAAATAACGTAGTAACCTTGTAACGCTGAACCAGGGCGTTACCCCATAAAGACACTTTACATACCAGTAAAGGTTAAACACTTTATGATCATGTGCCCACCACCTCAACCATATAAGGTATATCTGTTTGTTTTTATCACCTCTGCTGAAAAGTGTCACATGCATATATGAGCTAAGATTTTGTTTCCTCTCAACTTATATGGCAATAGTATGCAATTGCCTAAATAAAAGCCTGGTTTACTAAGTATGACAAAGCATAATGTCCTGTAACGTTTAGCGTTTCAATATAGCTTTATACAGTATGTTGTGATTGGGATAAAGCTCTAAACAGTATAGACTAGTCTTAGATATTATGTCCTATACACTGAAAACCCAGAGGCCGGAGCCTAGTCATTATGACGACCTAGGTTGTCATAATGAATAATGGCATGTGCTCTGTGAAATGGCATTTGAATATAATCTCTAATTAGTTCACCTCTTAATGAGAGGCATCTCTTTCACATATTTGGTGTACTCTTGATTGAGCTAAGTAGCATTACTTGTTATAAATAAGTTGCCAATGGATGAGAATAATGGCCTTAAAGGTATAGAGACCACTCTGCTCCCTGTCACCAGTTTATAGCTTGTGATTAAAATAGTTATGCACTGCCACCCAGTGTTAACACAGATGTTAACACAGGGTGGCAGTTCTGTGCCACTGCACATCCTGTGTACAATGGCATGGGGTAGCATGGGGTAGTCATTGGAACAACCTAGGACTTGAGAGTTGTCAATACTGATGACTTTAGGTCTTCGAGTTGACAATACATTAATCAACAACCTTGAGGTAGTCATTCTAACTACCCAATTAATGTGACTACCTAAGGTCGTCATTATGACAACTTTGTCTTGAATGGATCAGATGTGACTACCTTAGGTCGTCAAAATGATGACCCAAGGTCGTCACCTTGACTATCCAAAGTTGTCAATTTAGGTATTGTCAAAATGACGACCCTCAGGTTTTCAGTGTAGCAGTGATGAGAAGGTGATATATGCATTCCCCCAGCTGTTGTAGTAAGTATTATAGATGAGATACAGATGGGTGAGACATAGCACTGACAGCTGGGGTAGATGTACCTAGATGGGGTCAGATCACCTGAACATAGTGTACCATACAGGTGTCCTCAGCTGGCACACCCCTCAGGTAAGTCATGGTTCACTGGGTAACACAACAGCCATTGTCCTACTGGGGGAGTATCCTGGATGGCTTCTATGACATTTGAATGATATGTACAATTCTGGTTAACATCAAGAAATAAGGTATGTGGAAAAGGAATGGCCATAAGATATATTGTATGGCAAAATGTAATCGATCTATTGTATAACCGTATCTATAAATAATTTATAAATACAAGTATAGCTTGCCTGTCATTAAAGCTGTCGCTATTTTACAATCAGGATATAGCCAATCATCCCCCCTACAGCTATGAACACATTCATATTTTTCATATTTTTATATCGATTTGGAACTGATATAGGATATTAACCCCCGTGTGTCCAGGAGTAGAAAAACGCTGGAAGGTGAGGAACGCACTTACATTTCACAGTGCTAGAAAGCAGTGGTAAACCCCACGTGGTTTATTGTATGAAAAAAAAAAAAGATGCGACACTTGGTAGAGATCTGATTTCATTCATTTCATATAATATACCGTACTCCTCGTCTCATTCTATGGGTTTGTGGGAGAAGGCATTAAAACATATATTGAAACATTAGCATCCATTCAATCCCGGATAAGGCTATATTTGCTCGAAAGGAGTATTTATATACAATTATGTCCTCTTTGTCCAGCGGGGACACGTATCAGCATATTCCCATATCATAACCACTGTTAATTCATTATAATCATGCATGACCTTACCCTGTGAGATTGCCGACCACTGGTCCAGTAGGTACGGCTGTGGTTGATGGGGTGACAGGTCCTGTGTAGGGTAATACAGGTGTGGCCTGAGGAGGGGTCTGTCCGGGATATACTGTAGGGGCAGGGTAGGTAATCTTGGGGCTGCCTCCCATTACTGTAGTCTTATAGGTAGCCTGATAGGTAGTATGTTTGTAAGTGACCTGGTATGGGGCTGTCACTGCTGCTGTCTGCTGGGAACTGACCACTGGAACCATGCTGACCAGCAGCAGGGGTAGTATTAACGTGGTCAGTAGTGGCACACCCTGGAGGCTGCCTGTGTTAAGGCACCCCTTGTACCCTGCAGGAGTAGCCATGATTATGATCAAACACACACTTGTCTATATACACACTCACTCAGGAGGACCTAACCAGGAATCACTCCTGCAATCTCCTGTATTCTCCTCCAGGGTCCATTGATAAACTAGTATAGGTTGATAATCCACCACCAGCGGTAATATGTTCCTTAATGCATGTGTATATTCCTGTGCAAATGGCAACATATAAATTCAAGGGAAGTGTATGGCTCCTAATATTTGGTGTTCTTCCCTCTTCCCCAGTTCCTTCACATATGTGGCAGCCAAAGCTTCTCCAACCACAAAGAAGAGCCGCCCTACAAACCCAGCAGAAGGTGGAGCAATAAAGTGGCAAAGGTCCCTTCATCATACTACTCGATACGGTATATTGTATGATGATTTCCAACAACAGGGCAATACTTACTAATTATCAATTGACTTTATATCTACTAGTTGGGAAGAAAACAATTAAGAAGAAATTTTAGGACATTGACTTGGGCGGCCATGTCCCATTGAATATCTGTTCCATGGCATATATGGGGTCCATCGCATTATGTATGTACATCCAAACTAAATCATTAGCTTAAAACAGAGATTTTGGTTGCCTAATTATGATAACACGTCGACTTTATGAAACAAACACTACATTCATTGACTTATTAAGTGATAAAACCTTGCAAGAAAATATCTCCATGGTTACTGGCAAGTCTACCAAAGATTGGGTCGTCCATGCATGACTGTCCTGTGCAGCGACCTATAACCAAGCCAGTCACGTCTCCGACATGCAGCCCTACATGCCTTCTAGGGTGAATATACACCAAAATACGCCTTCCAGCCTTAGGCCTCAGACAGGAAATACTCATGTAAACTGGCGAGTTTATCATAAACATGTACATCTATTATCTCTGGTGTTGGTTAACAACGTTAATATGTTTTGGGTTTAATCCCAAATTACAATTGACTTCACAAGGATGGGATATTTCATTCATACAACATTTTATATGCAGAGTTAGGTACTCTCAGACACGCTTATAGTCAGGGGCAGGTCCCAAAAGACGGCATGACAAGAATTAATCCTGGAAAGAGATTTATTATCTTATCCCGATTTGTTGAGTCAATCTGCACCGATGCCTGGGACGTGGCCCCTCTTTCGGACTGGTCCAGTTACTCAGCTGTTTAATACTGTCCAGGAAAAAAGATCTTTAATCTGTTTCTGGGAAGTGAACTGGGAGAACGATTATACAGTATCTGTCTTTTTTTTTGTATTCTGAAACAGGTGGGAGTGTAATTATTGTATATTTCTGGAAGCCAGTGCAGGGCGTGGTGCATACATTGGTCTTTGTTGTTCTGTGAAGCATGTGTCTGAATCAAATTTTGTCTCTTCAAGAACACAAACACGTCGTTCAATAAATACACCAGACAGTCTCATAAAAAAAGGGGCAAGTGTCACGAGTCTGCGTTGCTTGTTCACCAAGTCGGGGTCGAAGGCAAAATATGTGGATGTAAATATATTATGTAGCCCAGAAGCTACAGAGCCAGCGGTCTATACACTTATTTTTAGACTAGAAATTGTTGTTCAATAAGCAAGCGATATCACAGACCTGTATAAAAGTGGTACTCTATTGGATCGTCAACAGCCTGTGAAGCAATAAGGCAGCCAACACCGTTAATTGAAACCCTAGTTCTCATGTTATGCATCGATCAAGCGGACATGTTATTGCTGTTCATTGCCATGCCCTTAATAATACCCCTGCGCCCATGTATGCTGCATAGACAAGCTATAGACAATACTGCTTTGTTGTCCGTGCCCGTGCCAGTTGGTACACATCACGTCACCCCTACTGACTGTGGATCAGCTGCATGTGAGTCAGTGGCAGCCAGGTGGGAGGAGCAGGGTGTATAGGTGTGGGGTCTGATAAGGTGCCGAGTATGGGTTCGTCTCGTGACTCCTCCCCCCCCCCCCCCCCTCTACCCCAGCCTTCTCCTGTCCCTGTCCTCCTACGCTATAATATACTTCTATACTGTATAGTAAGTCTAGGGGGGGTGTCTAAAGAATGTGAAAATAAACAGTTTGGGGGAGGCTGTGCATAGTGAACACCAAAGTATTGAATGCGCCATACGTGGAGCAAAATGTCATTAGAAAGATAAATCAAAAACCATAAAAAGGGGGAGGATTGCCGAACCTACCCCACCCTCACCCTTTCCACCCACTCGATCCGTAAGCGAGAGCGCGCTCATGATATTGTATGGGCCTTTTTGCTTGGCAATACTATACCTCTTGCTATTTGTAATTATATCTTACAGACAGGTAATGCAACCAAGAAATATTGATGTCCCATGCACCCCAAAACAAGTCCCAGTAAGGACCATACATCTCTTTTTATGTAGCGTACATGAAAAATGCTGGTTTTCATCCTTTTTTGCTTATTTTCAGGTCGTCACAGATGGGCTGTATGTGCTCATGCACCACTATCTGAGAAGCCATAATAATATACAAGTCGTGACCACCCTATTACCAGGGTGGTAGCTGCTGGGACGGGTTTTGAAAGGAAAGTGGGACTTGCTAAGGGTCAAAGGTAAGGGGGCAAATTGAGGTTAAAGAATATCGATGACAATGTGGGGATGAGGGCTGGTCTAGGGATATGGTATATAGAGTTGGGGTGGGGGGGGGGGTAAGAGGTAGGGAAGAATACACTGGTTGGGGGAAAAGGCGGGCGTAATTAGGTTGATTTGGGAGAAGGGATGAAGAGGTTTTGATAAGAATCGTTTTTGAGCAAAGACGGACGAATGTTATTGCCATACATCAAGCTGACTGAGGGCATGGTGACCTGGGTTGTGTATGTTATATTATTACAAAGGGGAAGATATTGAAAGTAATATTGTTATGTTTGTAGGGGAGCTTAGAGATACGAATAATAAGTTATGAACGTGGTAGGTACATATATATAGATGTTCTGACAGAAATCCCTATTAGTCTATGTGCAATATACTGTAGAAGGGTTTATCTTTCAATTAAGGTATAAGGGTATGCCAGGTTTTGGGTATACACATTAATTCTTCCAGCAATATAGAAGAGGGTAGCATTCAGATGTATGTGTATTTTTGGCTAGGATATTATGAGGGCAAGCCGGCATGGTTGTCGAGGTATCGTGATCAGTAAAGTCGTGACTCATAGCGCCCTGTATTACCTGCACAGAGAAAAGAAACAGAGTCAAAAGGGGGTCCAGGCTTGCCTCCAGAATGACT
The DNA here is from genome assembly GCA_947462335.1 of Harmothoe impar. NCBI lineage: Eukaryota > Metazoa > Annelida > Polychaeta > Phyllodocida > Polynoidae > Harmothoe > Harmothoe impar. Next base: position 29,190,169 of record OX381712.1, read on the forward strand.
CCCTTTTCTGACTCTCTTTCTGACTCTCTTGATGACCCTGACCCCCTAAAAGGGAGTTATGTGACTCCCCTAAGAGAGCCCAGGTTTTGCCTCCAAAATGACTCCCTTTTATGACTCCCCACCACAGACAGAGTCCAGGTCTATGCTGCAACTCCCTTCAGAAAGGGAGTCTAGGCACATTATGGCTCCTTTGGAATAGATAGTCATATTGGTAATTCCTATCCCATTAACCCTCTATATAACCATTTCAATAGCTGTGTTCCAAGCTGATGTTTCTACATTATGTTGGTGCAATGCCTCACAAGGAGGAGGGATCTCAGAAATATCCATCAGTGCACATTAGCTAATATAATATAAAGGAATATCTGAGCTTTCAGGGATTTAACGTTCTCATATTGCTACAAATTGGGTGTCTATATCTTATACATCATGCTTATGGTAGAGTTTTAAATTAACTGTAATTATTTCATGAAATGTAATTCTGACATTACATGTTGATGCTACAATGATATACATGTATCAGCATAATTATCAATGTCACAAATTACATGGATCTAGAGATCCGAGCATACAGAATAATACCATTTTAGGTATAGTGCTACCACCTAGCAGGCTTATCCATAACCAACTGTTTCACTCCCTTATGCTTCACCGACTCCCTTGAGGTAAAAGAGAGTAGGGAACCTTGACTCTGATTTAAAAACAGAGTCAGATGGCTTCTAAATGCATATGCTAGATGGTATTACACTCATTGTGCAGTAGTGTCACCTAGTGGGTTTCCTAATTCATTCTTGTATGCTCACCTCTGTGACTCCCTTAGGGAGTCCAGGTAACCATTGACTCACCTCGGCTGACCTGGACTCTGTTTGATCAAATTGAAAAGGAGTCAAGACTGTTAGAAGGGGGAGTCAGACAGTGTAAAAAGTGAGCCAAAGGGGATCTGGCTCTTTTTTTTTTAGCCTGGACTCCCCTTGTGACCCGGTTTCTTCTCTCTGTGATGGGTAATGCCAACCTTGGTTTGGAGGGGACGGGGGTGGTGGGGCCCTTTGGTAAAGGGGCTTCCTCTACTATTAAACCAGATAACTTCCCATGCATAAAACTATAATATAAACCTCAAGTTATACAAAGCGAGCACCTATAACATCTACCAATATACCAGACAACAACTGCGAAATAATCCATCTACCAATATAGCCCCTGACATTCTGACTTCTATGTAGGCCTACTATTCTAGTAACGGGTTTTGAGGTGAGATTTCCGTATTTCCTTACACAATGAGGAGGTCAGATATGCAGATTGTTATCTACGGCTAACTTTATCATTCAGCTAATAGTAATGCAGTGCATAATATAGGTAGATTGATATCATTCATCCAGTTAGAATAATATTTATTAACATGGACGTGCAGTATGTAGGTCCCCTTTTTTTTAGTTATTGGTACATTAAATCAAATTTAAAGAAGAATTAGATTATATATGTACTCAGGTGATGTATTTCAGCTATCTGGCTATGTTCTGAATCCGTTTTTCAATAAACTTCAGTAATTATATAAGTATAGTTAAGTGGCTAATTACGACATGACCCAAGGAATTGGTGTTATCATAACCATGTGTATTTCAGGTTATCTGGGTCACATGTAAGATCCCCTTAATTAAAATCGTGAGCTTGAGTTAATTTCAAACAACAATTATTCTTTTTTGTGTTTGTATAGAGATGCTTTTTGGCGTGGTAATACGACAGAGTAGGTACAGACCAAATCCCAATGTAGGTTAAGTCGGTGCTGCATTATTAAACTGCAATACACAGAACATGAGACTTATCAAAAACTATCGGATTGTGAATTGAATAGATGTATAACTACCGGTGCACTACCTAGGGCTTGGAAAACATACAGCAATGACAGTTTACTGCAGTTGTGTATGTATACGCACAGAGACTTGAATGTGTCCACTTGGATTAATTAAACGGTTTTTGGCGCCGAAAAACACGTTTTGTCACGGACAAAAGTTTTTTTCGGTGCCAAAACGAGTTTTTCGTCGCTGAGAATAAATCCTAGTGGACACAGGTCTATGGGTGTACCAGCTGATGATCCGAATAGACCAAACTTCTTTCATGGTAAATATACCGATGCACATAAATATATACTCAATTGCGCCTGAGACTCTTAAAGGAAAACAACCGTATCACATTATGTAGTGGAGCAGAAGGTTTTACATCATTCCACATGACATATCTTGTTGTACTAAATACCCACTTATATCGGTATATACAGTGTGTGTACGTACATGTTTACAAACATGTACTATATATAAAATGTAGGAGTGAGACTGTGCATCTTGGTGGATGCCAAAGAGAGGGACTATGGGAAGAGCTTTTCAAATTAGTGATTCCCTTTAAGTTCAGTGTGGGGGACTGAGTCGTATAACAAATAAACCTATATCGAGTATAATACTTGGGTGTATAAACTGTATAAAATATAAACATACAAGAGCATGAGCCTTTTAATGACTTTGGTCTCCACAAGGGGGCGATACCGTACGATGTAGAGACATGATCATGTATCATGACAGTTAGAGCATCCAGGGCGACTGTCAGGCAGGGCAACATGACTGTATTTCTGCGAAATCCCACAAAATAGGCCAATACGGTACAAAATATTTAAAGATCGTTCCTAAGTGTCGTCCTAGTGGAGTCTGGGGCTCGATTCATAACATTGTACGACAGTTAAATACTGTAACGACAGGCCAATTCCATTTCTCATTAAAATTAGAGAGTGTAGTACATTGTCATATGGCTAAGGTAACAATATGTTCCTTTTGCAGTCGTAATGTGATTTATAGTGCATTTCACAATGCTGTCATAACGATATTACTTATCAGGAAGTCGTACAAAACAAGGGTAATAGGTGGTCGTAAGTAGGGTTTTGGTCATTTCACAATAGACAGCTGAGACAGGGTCAAAACTCATCTCAGCCTATGACAAATTCTTTAATTCAATATCTAGAGATTCAAAAAGTGGAGGAAAATGAAGAGAAAAATGTAGTGCACTTTAGAACTGCATCTTACAAAGGAATTGTAGCTTTTATATAGTGAGTTTATATAAATAAAACTGTGGTCGTCATGAGAAATTGTATAGAAGGTGCCATAACACATGGTCCTGTTGTAGAAATATCTGCTATATGAAAAACAGTTTCCGACTTGCTGTGTTGTACACTATTTTGTTCCTGTTACGGTTCAGGAAATTTGATTATGCATAATAGATCCCATAATTCCATTGAGTGTTGTACGACTAGGTGGGAACCCCTGACCCAAAATGACGTCATATATAGGGGAAACACCCTAATATTCAAATACATATTCAAATAAAATTATTTACATCACTTTATACGACTGGGTCATATACGATTTCTATTATATTGTACGACTGCATATGTTCTGAATCGTAAATCAATTTACTTCTACCTGTTGTTGAGCTAGATACAACTAGGTGTTGTGAAATGGGTTTGTAATCGTACTTTCAGAATATAGTTTGTTCAGAGACGACTGTGACGGAATGGGCAATGCAGTGGTACAAACTTATGAATCGGGGCCCAGCCTAAATTACATTGATCAGTGTTAATTACAATTATCTGTATAATAACTTTGATTAATAGTAAAAAGAAGCTGTACGTTAGCCGTCGTGGTCAGCATGTCATATATATTAATACCTTGATGTGGTATCTACAAAAACAACACGCATAACTAGTATATGTGACACAATAATAGCTAAATAATCAAAAATGAGAGGAAATATTTGAAGTAAGATCCAAAAAAGCTGCATACGTGTATATAAAGTGTGGTGCTGTAAAGCTGCACACATAATTATAGCATAACAAAAACTCTCAATCCCACAATATGCCCATAGAAGGATGGATGCCAAGATCCTCTTCCAACCCACATAAATCAACTGCCTTCATAAAGGATAGCACATTGTACGTGATTTCCCCGGATGCAAGTTCTCTATTTGCCTTCCTCCAATGTCCCAGGGACCATCCGCTTTCCGTCGCCCCTGGAATCTACTTCCGGTACGTGTTAGCGCATGCGGCCACTGCCATAAAACGGCCAGCATGTCGTTCTAGTTTTACGACATTGGACGGCCACCAGCGGTCATTCCAAGGCCACCAGCAGGCCTGTGAATGGGGGAGGGGAGACGTGCCCGGCATGGTGACATTCCTATCTCAAGCTTCTTGGTGTTATCATTGGATATAACCGGAGGCAATGGGATGGGGAATGGTTGGGGTAGGGTGGGGTGTGATACTAGGGCTGGTCAACTATTAGGCATGAGGGACATCCTGCTGGAGGGATACATGGGCATTATCATGGTATAATTGTTCAAGAATCACCACTACACTGGGACCTGTTCACCCCCACACACGTTTCTTACACATATTTTTAGTCTTGGCCAGTCCAAGTCCCGGCTCATGTCCTGAAATATACATATAGGTTTGAAGTTGGTGCACTTGAACATAGAATTTTGGAATTGATTACCTTGCATTCTCGGTTCAACTGTTCTATAACTGTTACCTATCTGGCCATATGTTTCTACTCACGTTTAGGGGGTGGAATTGAACAAGACCAAGATAAAGGGAGAAATCCATCACCCAATGCATGGATGTTTATCCTAAACAACTAATAACATTAGCCCGACCCCCGCACCCTGAATCTGGGCAAAGAAATCCGATGATGTTATTTTTTGTTTTGCTGCTATGGTCTAGCAACGACAATTTTACATAGCCGCAGACCATCAAAAACATATTGATATGTAAACTAGACAAGTATTACTGTTACCTACCCTCTAAATTGAAACAAAGAAACCCAATGGTGATATTGGCGAGTGACATCGGGTTACCTAGCAACAGCTTTTTCTCAATAATTTTGTTTAACCCAATAATCATATGCAGTCAGATATGAGGGATATACTATTACTTCAGAGTAAATCCAAAAGCCCAATGTGAGTGTGTTACTTGACATCAGTATATATTATATACACTGTAAAAAATTCACATTGAAATTACGGGGAATCAGCGTAAAATTTCACGGTTTATCACGGTTATGTCATTTACAGTGAAACAGTGTAAAATTCATTACTTTTACATTGAACATCCGTAAACCAGTACAGTGAAACACCATTTTTTCATCTACGGTAAATCTCACATCAAATATTTGCCCACCAGGGGGCAGCCTGGGAGATGTGGGGACTTTAGTGAAACTTCTCACTTTAAAACGTATCTAGATGTGTTAAAATAATAACAATGTCCAATATCCTCATTAATCACAGGGTCAATCTTGAAGCCTTTGGTACATTATAGATAATAAATATATAATTTCCCTTTCTATATCAGTGCAAACAAGCAAGGATTGTAAAAACACCCATTTTGTGGAAATTAGAAATACACATATTCGCACTGCTGTCAGAGTTGCTTTGTAACAATCCTAGAGTATCCTTTGCTCATCGATTGTAGTTGCATATTACTGCGAGGCATTTGAATATGTCTCTCATGGCCTAATATTTACAGGCCTGAAGTTCAGTTGATATTGTGAAGTATATCAATGAATCAAGAAAAATGAGAATAAGAAGTGAATAGCAGAGAATCATGATATAATCATGATGAATCATCGTTAAATGACAACTGAACAGCTCCATAAAATTTACGGGGATTAGCAGAATACGGTGACCGTAAAAAAAACGGTGAAAGCTTGGCATTAATGGTTCCCAGGGAATCACCGTAATTTTACGGGATAATTTTTACAGTGTAACTAATCATATACATGCAACCAGTGCAAAGCCAGAGTCCATTAACTGATCCTGATCATGAGTAACAGGTGGGTTTGGAGATGATTACGGCCAACTTTGGCATTACTCATATAGAATTACTTAGTCGGTAGATAACAGTCTTGGTAATTATACAAGGAGAGCAGAAGCCAGTAGTTTACCTGAAATTTACCTGAACCTCACTCCGGCAGTATGCAAACAGACAGATAGGTGATAAGAAGCATTACTCTTACAACCTAACACAGAAGTGCAACAGGGAGCGCAGCCTAGTCCCAGCAAAGGAGGATGTCTACACAATCTACACCTGTTCAATTCCAGAGAGAGAGAGACCCTAGGACATAATTGCAGTGCACCACTTATATCAGCATGCTGGTCAGCATACTGGAGATAACCTGGTAAAAGAGAACCTTTCTTCTAATTTATGTTTCTGAAGAAAAATAGAGACAGCACATAACATTAAGACTGAGGCATAATTAATGGGACTGCTGATAAAACAAGAATTCCTACTTTTAAAAGTAGTTTCAAATTAAATACAGAAAGACCTGGCTGGCTGGATACTATACACTTAGACCATGGCACTCATGTGGTTGTTATACTACATTCTGCGGGGCCTGATGGGGCTGGCGGCCTTGTTGTTAAATCTTGTGACAATAGTGTGTGTGTTCAAGTACAGGTACCTGCGGTCAGCTGCATGCCTCCTGATAGCAAACATAGCTCTGGGAGATTTCCTCCATGGTGTACTGATGGCGATAATTCTACCCATCATAGTCGGCACCTCCTCATGGCCCCTGTCATATAACCTCTGTCTAGTTGGGTTAACCCTTGATGGTGCAGCCGTAGTGAACCAGCTTGTTGGTTTCTGTCTCCTGGCTTTAGAGAGGCGTAACACTTTGTTATTCCAACTAAACCGTAGGAAGAAGTGGAACGTCAAGGTGCTGACCTATGTTGTCGTCTCACTGTGGGTAATGATCACAACTTACAATGTATCTATGGCAATCGTCCATCCTGTTGTACAAGAGGGAACACCGTGTGGCACAGCCTACTGGCCATCGTATAAAATGTATATTGATGGACTCATCTTCTTCACCTGCTCTATAGCCATATCAATGTCGTATGGTCACATTGCCTGGATAACCTACAGAAGTAGTCAACATTTGGCAGCCACATCGATCACCTCCTCCCAGCTGACCAACAAGAAGATAACTAAGATGTTGGCTATTGTCATAGGAGTCTATTGTGTTCTCCACATTCCTGTTTTGATCACTTCAGCAACATTATCGAAAGCATCACCACAATGGCATCTTACTCTTTTCCATTTGGCTGTCCTTGTCCTTGACATCAACTTTTGGATCAACCCTCTGATCTATGCCAGGCGTGACAAGAGGTTCCAGAAGGCATTCAATTCGTTGTACCATGAGCTGTTCTGTCGTGGTTCCTTAGGGGGTGTTGCTGTTGACCCGGCTGTCATCCCAATGGAACTGAATGTAGGAACGCTTCAAACATTGCCACGCCCTATACCAAGAGGTCCAATCATTGATAGGTAGAGGGCCCCGGCTGGATAAAATCGACAAATCGACAAGAGCCTGTGACACGGGCCAAGACCTATTTCTTAAAATCGACAAGGTACATTGGCACTCCATAACGGTGATGAACTCCTAATCCTAAGAGAAATGTTGGTTGTGGTTTCTGTTGCTTATCACTAATCTTAATTATATCTATCCTATATATTAACACTGGTCTAGTGCTGTTAGATATAACTACGAATATGTGTTTGCACACATTGAACACAGCGAGAAGTATGATCATCAATATAATTATGTACTCAGATATAAAGATATGATATGTCTAAAAATTATGTTTTTACCCATGGGATTGGATGTGCCTTGGATCTTATAGGCATGTTCAATGTTAGGTGTGCGATATGTGGGGGGAGGGGGGTCCATGCTAATATTTAGTTGGTGTTCAATTTGGTAATGATAATAAGTAGAATTCACTTTTTACTAATACTACCTAGCTGAACTGGTAAAAGTGCAGTTTAAGTGCAGATTAAAGTGTATTTTAATTGCGTTTGTTATAGTTGCCAACCTTTACCAATCCGCCCCTTACATCTTCAGGAGGGTTATCTTCGAAACATGTACAACGCACTGATAATTATAAAACCTATAGTCAGCAATGACCATACCGTATTTTAATAGTGTTTATTATAGTTGCCAACCTTTACCAGTCCACTCCTCACATATTTAGGAGGGTTACAATACAACAGAAATTACACATAGACGTAATGGAGGCCAATATTGTATGTCTCCATATCTTTCCATGTACAGTCAACTCTCTGTAATGTGGACACCCTTGGCACTACACCAGGGATCCATACCTACCCTCGCTGATGAACCGAGGGGGGGGGGTAGCCGTCAGCCCAAAACTGTACCTACCGCTACTGTCCTATCTATGGGGGGAGAACAGCTCATTATTGGTAATAATGAATTGCGCCCGAGTACGCCTTCAAACTCTGTGTGGTTCTTGTTGTCATAATATGATATGATATTATTGGTGTTGTCTTTTGAAATTCATATATTTCGACCAATTACCTGATTACAAGCCGGCTTTGCCGCTGCTGCTGAACTCAATTTGACCCTGCTCTGATTGATACTTGTGAATAAATTTGATTGACCTGCATATTTTGATTACTGTGTGTGTCTGATCCGGCCGGGGGCTCAAGTCAAAAATTTCCTAACATTTCTGTCAATGTAGGCAGTATGGGACGTGTCTTGATAATAGTGTATCCATAGCATATCCATATACCCACACTTTTGCTCATCCTAGTGATATTAATGGCGGAGGGTTCTGAATTGTCAAAAATGTCTGAATGATATACTATATGCCATGCGTCCAGGCATGTTCGCCTGACAGGCCTGCCAGTGCACAAAGACCATATAAATGAAGGCCCGAGACAGTTGACAACCCGACTGTCACAGAGAGAGAGGCGCAGATATGGCAGACAGAATGAATCCTGCCCGTGCAGCTTCCTGAATTTGCAATATTATATTCATCATTTTAACACACATACAGTAAAGAGGATGCTATGATGTTAGCAAAGAAGTATCTAACTGGAATACCTTAGGATATGTCTCTTGCTATTGCTATTTTCCAATCGGATGGATCTAGATGTTTATCATAAACTGTATGAGAAACTGAAACAGCCACCCACATATTAATGGAAATATTCACAAAATATACCCAGGCTTCATCTAACATTCAACAGCATAACCTTTACCAGTGTTTACCTGACATTAGAAGCGTCCTACTTTATGAGTTGCTCTTCCTTTACCAGATTCCTCATAAAGACACCTCTCCCAAACCAGAGTTTTCGAGATCAAATTCAAATGGGATATTGGAATGTAGTAGAAGTAAATCTATGCCAAAATAAACTGTATTGAATCACCAGAAAGTAAGGTACCGCAAATCGCCCTATGGTTTTCAATCAGGGACATAGAGCCTAAACAAGTTAGCGTCTAGTTGTCTAAATTGAAAAGTGTTACCGAACTTTGATTTGTAATTATCTAGGAAGGGAATCTATATATCAAGTGGAAATAATTTACATATTTTAGCTCTTTCGGAATAATAGCCAAATTTTATGTAGAAACATGTCATAGGAAATCTGTTGTTATCTGTTATCATAGCAACCAAAAGTAATTACTTATTTGAGCTTATAATTATGTATGTCGCCATGGCAATTGATCTTTAGGCCGTTATGCATCAAAATGGAGTAGATCTTTTTGTACCATCTTTTCCAGCATGAAAAACTAAACAAAAAGAAACATTTTTCACCCAAAATAACTATATTATTTGACATTTTCATGATTTCTGCTTTAAAAACTGCTATAGCCTAATCACATTGAAAATAAGTTGAACCTTATGGATCTAGGCTGAGATGCCCAGCATGTCCACCATCATGAATTCAGGCACAAACGAATTCAGATATGCGGAGACAATAATACCATACAACACCACAAGAATTCCTGGGATTTCACCAATTTTGAGCAACCCAAAAGCGGCTGAAATCGGCCGAAAATCGATGAGTAACTCGCAAATGCGTGGTTGGTCCTGGTGAATGCGTGTATGGTAGAGGAAGGGTTAAACATCAAAAATGTAATATTAACATACTTATGGCGGGATCTATGAATGATAAAAAAAATTACATTTCTCTGATCAATGCCTATTCAGATAAATACATACGGACTTTATACGCATACCAATGAATAACAAAATACCATAGTCTACGTTGATGGTGGCAAAACGGCAGTGGGGGAAGGGTGCATCTCTTGAGTATGCGCTGGAGCATTCCTCCATGGAGCTATCAACTATGGCTTACGACCTCAAACAAATTGTATAGCCACTGGTGAACTCGGTCCCTCCGTCAAAAACCCAATATTGATATCGTAAAACCCGACAGCATTTACATGTTGAGTGCCCGTAAAAGGGCGATCAAATATGATAGATGCATCGCCACCATCGTTGGAGACCAGTAATTTAACGCCCCTAGGTCTAACCAGCGTCATTGCTTTCACCCCTTGACGCGCCCCAGGCCCCTGTGACTCTCTAGATTGGTTTTATCTCAAGTTTCATCGATTATTTCGGTATCCATCCCCACCCAGTCGTCGCCATTTCCGACGGAAGTGGACTGACAGTGCATGCGCAGGCAACCGGAAGTGACTGGTCGTGAGTGGCTCTGGGCTATGAAAGGCCAGACGTTTCAGTACGGAAATCAGGGTTTCAGCCAATCACAGCACAGCACCGATTCAATCCATTGAAACCAGAACCGGAAGTGAACCTACACCCTCATTTCCGGTACTAGGGTAGATAGTCACGGCCGTCATACACATTATAAATATGCGTTTATCTCATTTAGAAAGTATTAACTCAAAATTCTGAATCGACAAAAGTGTGTAGAATACAATTTCGCTTAGGAAAAGTCATACTGTAATATTTTATCTTTATTTTAGGGTATAGAATTGATGGGAAAAAGCGCACATCTTTGTTGCCTTGTCAATGTCACTTGTGTATACAACTTGACGATGTATGCGGCCAGTATATATATTATATACATTATAAACAGCCATCTATCTCAGTAATAGTGCATTATATACATATTCTGAATCGACAGATGTCTTTAAAATACAATTCTACCCAGGAAAAGTTATTCTTTTTTATTCAAAAGGTAATTCTTTTATAGTTTCAATGGGAATAAAGAGAGCCGTTTTGCACTGGCAAAATGAAGAAACTCGCATGTGTATTGCATTGTGAGTGAGGCTAGTCAACACTAAAGACATATATAGCTTCAAATAGTGGTATAACAAATTATCATTATTTCAACCCCATATCTCGGATTCTGTATCCTTTACGTAAAGGAAAACAAATTCAAGAGTCAAAATTCTCTGATTTTTATATTGAGGCCAAATAAAAAAAAAGTTTTGTTTCAGGTAACATGGGAAGAAACTCTAGGGTCGGTAGGTCGGATTTTTTTTTTTTTTTACTTTTTTTTTTTTTTTACTTCCCCTGTAAAATTGACCCAAAAAAGTGTAAAAATGCCGAGATTTTATTCCAAAATTTTGTAAACCTAAAATTGACCCGACAAAAGTATAAAAATATGAAAATTTCTTCAAAATTGCATAAAAAAACGTAGGGTCGGCCCTTTTTAGATAGGGTCGGTCGGGTGACCTGAAACAAACCTTCTTTTTTTTTTGGCCTGAGGGTCAGAGCGAGGGTGGGACTTAGCATCGGCGCCTATATATAGCAACAATTAGTGGTATAACAAATTATCTTGATTTCAACCCCATATCTCGGATTCTGAATTCTTTTGATATAGGAAAACAAGTTCAAGAGTCAAAATTCTCAGATTTCCATTTTGAAGGTTGGAATGAGAGTCGGAGTCAGAATGGTGGAGACCAGACCCGGGCCAATATTGCTACAAATAGTGGTATAACAAATTATCATTATTTCAACCCCATATCTCGGATTCTGTATCCTTTACATTAAGGAAAACAAATTCTAGAGTCAAAATTCTCAGATTTTCATATTGAGGGTCAGAGCGAGGGTGGGACTTAGGATGTACGCGACAAGATCGGCGCCTATATAATTATAGCAACGATTAATGGTATAACAAATTATCATGATTTCAACCCCATATCTCGGATTCTGTATTCTTTCGATATAGGGAAACAAGTTCAAGAGTCAAAATTCTCAGATTTCCATTTTGAAGGTCGGAATGAGAGTCAGACTCAGAATGGCGGAGACCAGACCTGGGCAAATATTGCTACAATTAGTGGTATTCCCCGTTTTCAGGTTTCCCATAATGCCCACGCTCAGGTAGTTTCCGGTCTAGCCCGCCCTCCCTCACCCCACTCACTCACGGCATGGGTGACACTGAGGCTATGCCCGCCACCTGGTAAACAAGCTTTTTTAATAAATTAATATCTTTGGCGTAAAGTATCACACTGGCTAAAGTAATACCTTATTGAAAAGGTATTTATCCGATAAATCCACCTATATATTTTAGAATGGTGTGTAAAATATGTAATATCGTTTTATTGTCACTTGAACATGGGGTAACATAGTGCTTTGGGCACTAAATTAGGCTAGGCCTGGTATAGACATAGAGATATAATATACATAACTGACCTTAATTTCGGTAACCTCCATTATAGGCTTAGTAGAATTAATGCAGATATAAATATATTGTCCATGGCATGATGGTTACATAGTCTCCATTACTCCATGTGTAACATCCTATGTTGAATAATCCATGAAAATAAAAGTATCTCTCAGGCTTGTTTCTTAGATTGTGTCAATCTCCACCCAGCATACAGGACCAACTGACTGGAGACCCTGCATATGAATACTATTAAACTTTGGCTTTCTTGATGCCCCCCCCCCCACCAAGCGCCTACAGGTGTTGGTGTGGCAGTCAGCATCCACACCTCCAGGTGTGATGTACCTATGTCATATGAGATGCTCCTGTCAGAGTTGTCCTCACTATCCCTTGACACCTCTGAGGTTGATGTGGGACTGGTCACTATACATGTATCATACTATGATTCATAGTGGTGTCCACCCTAGGCCCCCTGGACCTATATGTCAAATGGTGCATACCAGTAGTATTATATTTCCGTAATTTTTGTTTATAATACATCATTCATAAAGAATCAAAAGTGGGGTAAACTCCTTTTTATGATAATAATGCATGTCTGTATCATATTGATACGAAATGGAAATTCGCCAATTTGGCCAATTGTGGTTATGGGACTGTCTGCTTGTACTGGAGATACTATCCTTTGATACATACATCAGGCGCAGATCCAGGATTTTGGGAAAGGGGGGGGGGCGTGACATAGGCAATGTACTAGGAGTATTGGAAAGTATGGGGGGTATACACCAGGTCCGACCCCCTGAATGATCCGCACCTGTGCATTGACATAGAAAATTCATACAATTATATCTAGGGTGAGGTCGGCAACTGTTTCTTCTACATTTGGGTTAATTCTACATCATAGATGGGCTCTATAGACTAAGATAAATTTGCTCTACTTGTGCACATTTCTACCCCACCACGTGTAGATCTTGCAACAAGTGCTGTCCAAACATTTATTTATTTATTAAAGACTTAGAAGTATAAACCTATACAAACGGACACTGATTGTTGTGATGTAGCATTGAAGTGATATTTTAATGCAATAAAAATTATTCCAATTGAATTATAACTGGAAGGTGAAGGGCTAGCGGTTTTGAGGTTGTCAGCCCATTAATAGATTTAGCCAAATAACTGTTTCAAAATATATTACCCCCCCCCTCCCAGAGGTGTGCCTCAGATCTCAGCCTCAAAGGGGAGGCTTAGGGTAAGATATAGTGACCAGTGCCACACCCACTTCAGAGGTGTGAAGGGAAGGTGAGGGTAACTCTGACAGGAGCATCTCATAGGTACATCTCACCTGGAGGTGTGGAGGCTGACTGCCACACCTGTAGCTTGGTAGGGGGGAGGGGGGGGGCATCAAGAAAGCCAAAGTTAGCATTCATATGCAGGGTCTCCAGTCAGTTGGTCCTGTATGCTGGGTGGAGATTGACACAATCTTAGAAACAAGCCTGACAGATACTTTTATTTTCATAGATTATTCAACATAGGATGTTACACATGGAGTAATGGAGACTATAACTATGGATACTGCATTATATTAACATATAGGACCGATTTGGCATTTGCCTACATCACTGGAGGTAAGTTTTCTTTGGGACCTGTAGGCTATAGGCCCTATGTCTCGATAGTATAGGCCTAACCTATGAACTTGAGTTCCAATGTGTCAGTATTTAGGCTTACTTTTACACATTGGTCCTGATATGTCACCTGAAAAAGCTGTAGTGGGTCTAGAGAACAGAATACTTTCTTTCTGATACTGTGATAGCGTATACATTCATGTAAATGAAACCCCAATTTATATATATTTTGAGTTAGGCCGTGGCTGGGGCCGGGGGTTGGCAATAGGTAGGCATAGCCTAGGTTTGCCCAAAACCGGAAACTGCCTGGGGAGGGGGCGATAATGCGGGAGTTGGTAACCTGAATAGGGCCTATAACAATTTATCGTGATTTCAACCCCATATCTCGGATTCTGTATTCTTTCCATATAGGGAAACAAGTTCCGGAGTTAAAATTCTCAGATTTCTATTTTGAAGGTTGGAATGAGAGTCAGACTCAGAATTGCGGAGACCAGACCCGGGCCAATATAGCTACAATTAGTGGTAAAACAAATTATTTCAACCCCATATCTCGGAATCTGTATCCTTTACGTAAAGGAAAACAAGTTCAAGAGTCAAAATTCTCTGATTTCCAAGTTGAGGGTCGGAGCAACGGGTCAGACTCAGAATGGCGGAGACCAGACCGGAGCCTATATGACTTCAAATAGTGGTATAACAAATTTTCATTATTTCAACCTCATATCTCGGATTCTGTATCCTTTACATAAAGGAAAACATGTTCAAGAGTCAAAGTTCTCAGATTTTCATTTTGAGGGTCGGAGTGAGGGCCGAACTTATAGGATGTCCGAGATGAGACCGGGGCCTATATAGCTTCAAATAGTGATATAACAAATTATTGTTATTTCAACCTCATTACTTGGATTCAAACTCCTATGCATATAGAAAAACATGTTCAAGGGTCAAAATTCTTAGATTTTCATTTTGAGGGTCGGAGTGAGGGTCGGACTTTGCATGTCCGAGACCACACCAGGACCTATATACATACTTTTGCACGGTATCGTAAAAGAACCAAAACTTATGAAAAGAGTCTCAGGTCTGGTCTCCGACAGTCTGAGTCCAACCATCGCTCCGACCTTCGAAATGAAAATCTGAGAGTTTTGACTCTTGAACTTGTTTCCCTATATGCATAGGAGTATTAATTCATGATATTAGGTGAAAATACCTATCATTTGTTATACCACTATTCCAAGCTATATAGGCCCTGGTCTGTTCTCGGACATTCAAAGTCTCACCCTCACTCCGACCTTCAAATAAAAATCTGAGAATTTTAATCAGGAAACATGGTTTCCTTTATATAAGGGATACAGTATCCGATATATGGGGTTGAAATGACAATAATTTGTTATACCGCTATTTATACCTATATGGCTGCTGGTCAGGTCTTAGAGGTCCTATGTCTGCCCCTCACTTGGACCCTCAAATTGAAAATCTGAGAATTTTGACTCTTGAATTTGTTCCTATTGTGCATTGGAGTTAGAATCCAAGACATAAGGTCCAGATATTTATAATTTGTTATACCACTATTTCTAGCTATATAGTCAAAGGAAGGGTCTGCACAACCTATGTCTGACCCTCGCTCGAACCCTCAAAATGAAAATCCAACAATTTTGACACTTGAACTTGTTTTCCTATATGTATAGGAGTTAGAATTCAAGATATGGGGTGAAAACATTGATTATTTGTTATACCACTATTTCTAGCTATACAGTCCGAGGACTGGCCGGTCTCCGACAACTATGTCAGACCCTCGCCCACACCCTCAAAATAAAAATCCAACAATTTTGACTCTTGAACATGTTTTCCTATGTGCATGGGAGTTAGAATCAAAGATATGGGGTGAAAACATTGAGTATTTGTTATACCACTATTTCTAGTTATATAGTCGGAGGACGCGTCTCCGACATACTATGTCCGACCCTCGCTCGAACCCTCAAAATGAAAATCCAACAATTTTGACTATTGAACGTGTTTTCCTATATATATAGAAGTTAGAATCCAAGACATGAGGTCAAAATATTGGAAAGCTAATTTCCAGGGCATAATTTTCGCACACATTATAATATCGCCCACATAAGCATGTGCGCGAAAATATGTACTGAGCGAAAATTAATACGTTTACAGTATGGTCTGAGGACTGGTCTCTATGACAACCAACATAGGACCCTTGTCCCGACTAACAAAATGATAATCTTACAATTTTGACTCTTGAATGTGTTTGACTATATGCATAAGAGTTAGCATCCAAGATATGGGATTGAAATATTGATAATTTGTTATACCACTTTTTCTAGCTAAATAGTCAGAGGACTGGTCTCCGATTACTAAAGTCTGACCCTCGCTCCGACCTGCAAAATTAAAACCCAGCAATTTTAACTTTAGAACATGTTTTCCTATATGCATAGGTACTAGAATCCAAGATATTGGAATAAAATATCAATAATTTGTTATACCACTTTTTCTAGCTATATAGTCAGAGGATTGGTCTCAGACATCCTAGGTCCGACCCTCGCTACCACCATCAAAATCAAAATATTGCAATTCTGACTTCAGAACATGTTTTCCTATATGCATAGGTACTAGAATCCAAGATATTGGAATAAAATATCAATAATTTGTTATACCACGTTTTCTAGCTATATAGTCAGAGGATTGGTCTCAGACATCCTAGGTCCGACCCTCGCTCCGACCTGCAAAATTAAAATATTGCAATTCTGACTTCAGAACATGTTTTCCTATATGCATAGGTACTAGAATCCAAGATATTGGAATAAAATATCAATAATTTGTTATAACACGTTTTCTAGCTATATAGTCAGAGGATTGGTCTCAGACATCCTAGGTCTGACCCTCGCTACCACCATCAAAATTAAAATATTGCAATTCTGACTTTAAAACATGTTTTCCTATATGCATAGGTACTAGGATCCAAGTTATTGGAAGAAAATATCAATAGTTTGTTATACCACGTTTTCTAGCTATATGGTCAGAGGATTGGTCCCGGACATCCTTAGGTCCGACCCTCGCTACCACCATCAAAATCAAAATATTGCAATTCTGACTTCAGAACATGTTTTCCTATATGCATAGGTACTAGAATCCAAGATATTGGAATAAAATATCAATAATTTGTTATACCACGTTTTCTAGCTATATAGTCAGAGGATTGGTCTCGGACATCCTAGGTCCGACCCTCGCTACCACCATCAAAATTAAAATATTGCAATTCTGTATCCTTAGCATATAGGAAAACAAGTTTAAGAGTCCAAAACCATAGATTATGATAGTGAGGGTTGAAGCGAGGGTCGGACTTGGGATATCGGAGACCAAACCAGGGCCCATTTAGCTTGGAATAGTGGTATAACAAATTATCGTCATTTTAAACCTAAATCTCAGATTCTGTATCCTTAGCATATAGGAAAACAAGTTTAAAAGTCAAAATTCTCAGATTATTATTTTCAAGGGTCGAATCAAGGGTCGGACTTGGGATGTCAGAGACCAGACCAGGGCCCATATAGCATGGAATAGAGGTATAACAAATTATTGTTATTTTAAACCTAAATCTCAGATTCTGTATCTTTAGCATATATATAGGAAAACAAGTTTAAAAGTCAAAAACCATAGATTATGATTTTGAGGGTCAAAGAGGGGTTCGGACTTGGGATGTTGGAGACCAAACCAGGGTCCACATGGCTTCAAATAGTGGTATAACAAATTGTTATCATTTTAACCCTATATCTTAGATTCATTCTCCTATACTTATAGGAAAACAAGTTCAAGTGTCAAAATTCTCAGAATTTCATTTTGAGGGTCAAAGCCAGGGTCGGTCTTTGGTTGTCCGAGACCAGACCAGGGCCTATATGGTTTCAAATAGCGGTATAACTAATTATTATAATTTGAACCCTTATCTTGGGAGTCATACTCCTATACATATAGGAAAACAGGTTTAGGTGTCAAAATTCTCTGATTTTCATTTTGAGGGTCGGAGTGAGGGTCGGGCTTAGGTTGTCTGAGACCAGACCGGGGCATATAATTATAGCTTCAAATAGCGGTATAACAAATTATTGTTATTTTAACCTCATATTTTGAATTCATACTCCTATACATATAGAAAAACAAGTCCAAGTGTCAAAATTCTCAGAATTTCATTTTGGAGGGTCGGAGCGAGGGTTGGACTCAGGATGTAAAAGACCAGACCCGGGCCTATATGGCTTCAAATAGCGGTATAACTAATTATTATTATTTGAACCTTTTATCTTGGATTTATACTCCTATACATATATGAAAACAAGTTCAAGTGTCACAATTCTCTGATTTTCATTTTGAGGGTTGAAGGGAGGGTCGGGCTTAGGTTGTCCGAGACCAGACCGGGGCCTATTATATAGCTTCAAATTGCGGTATAACAAATTATTGTTACTTTAACCTCATATCTTAAATTCATACTCCTATACATATAGGAAAACAAGTTCAAGTGTCAAAATTCTCTGATTTTCATTTTGAGGGTCGGAGCGAGAGTCGGTCTTAGGTTGTCCGAGACCAGACCGGGGCCTATATAGCTTCAAATAGTGGTATAACTTATTGTTATCATTTGAACCCTTTATCTTGAATTCATACTCCTATACATATAGCAAAACAAGTTCAAGTGTCAAAATTCTCTGATTTTCATTTTGAGGGTCAGAGCGAGAGTCGGTCTTAGGTTGTCCGAGACCAGACCGGGGCCTATATAGCTTCAAATAGCGGTATAACTAATTCTTATAATTTTAACCCCATATCTTTGATTCATACCCCTATGCATATAGGAAAACAAATTCAAGAGTCAAAATGTTTAGATTTTCATTTTGAGGGTCTGAGCGAGGGTCTGACTTAGGTTGTCAGAGACCAGACCGGGGCCTATATGGCTTCAAATAGCGGTATAACTTATTGTTATTATTTGTACCCTTTATCTTGAATTTATACTCCTATACATATAGCAAAACAAGTTCAAGTGTCAAAATCATCTGATTTTCATTTTGAGGGTCGGAGCGAGGGTCGGTCTTAGGTTGTCCGAGACCAGACTGGGGCCTATATGGCTTCAAATAGCGGTATAACTAATTATTATAATTTGAACCTTTTATCTTGGATTTATACTCCTATACATATATGAAAACAAGTTCAAGTGTCACAATTCTCTGATTTTCATTTTGAGGGTTGAAGGGAGGGTCGGGCTTAGGTTGTCCGAGACCAGACCACGGCCTATATAGCTTCAAATCGCGGTATAACAAATTATTGTTACTTTAACCTCATATCTTAAATTCATACTCCTATACATATAGGAAAACAAGTTCAAGTGTCAAAATTCTCCGATTTTCATTTTGAGGGTCGGAGCGAGGGTCCGACTTAGGTTGTCAGAGACCAGACCGGGGCCTATATGGCTTCAAATAACGGTATAACTAATTGTTATTATTTGAACCCTATATCTTGGATTCATACCCCTTTACATATAGGAAAACAAGTCTAAGTGTCAAAATTCTCTGATTTTCATTTTGAGGGTCGGAGCGAGGGTCGGTCTTAGGTTGTCTGAGACCAGACCGGGGCCTATATAGCTTCAAATAGTGGTATAACTAATTCTCATAATTTTAACCCCATATCTTTGATTCATACCCCTATGCATATAGGAAAACAAATTCAAGAGTCAAAATGTTCAGATTTTCATTTTGAGGGTCTGAGCGAGGGTCTGACTTAGTTTGTTGGAGACCAGACCGGGGCCTATATGGTGTGGCTAGGGAAAACCCTTCCACATCAATGAGGGCGTAAAGATGAGGTGAGACGTCAGTTTCAATACTTGGTATCCTTTATTAATAATAATATTAATATCAGAGTACCAGTCACTAGGGCTCAGTATATAAGTTACTGATGGTTGCAAGATGATAAGTGATTTCCTCCTCCATCTGACCGGGGTATAAGTACAGGTACCCGGCAGGTGGAGGGGGTGCCCATGTGACCGGAAGTGGATGTAACAGTGGTTTTCATTGGATAATATACATTTGACATTTGATTGGATAATTATATATTCATGGCTTTAACATGTGGTGTGCGCTGGACCGCGGGTGGGGAGCCTGGGTCCAGTGCATTATGGGTAATGGATTACATAATAAGTAGCATGCACACATGGGGGCTTTGTCGCCTGCCTCCAGGTGGTCTCCAGCCGGCTCAAGTGGCTTTGGCGGTGCCACACTGATTAAGGGTGTCCAGCTTTATAGCTTTGTTTATGTGTAGACAGTTAATCCTTGGGGTCAACATATAGTGTATAGGTGACCGGTCAGTGCCTTGTCGTCTGGAGGGGCTGACCGTTACCTATTGTCCCTGGGATAAGGGTCTGCTTGTGATCTATGGATTAGTTATGCATGGGGGTCAGTTATGCTTGGCTTTATGAGTAAAAGGTATGTCTGACGTCTAGGTGTACTTTGATGGACATATGGATTGAAAATATGCATAAAGTATTGTGCGTATTACAAATAATAATAAATATGAATATTAATAATCATAAATCATAATTATGACGTAATATGACGTAATATGACGTAATACAATTGATGAAGGTATAATAAGGGGTTTTGTGGCGTGACAATGGCTTCAAATAGCGGTATAACTAATTGTTATTCTTTTAACCCCATATCTTGGATTAATATTCCTATACATATAGGAAAACAAGTTCAAGTGTCAAAATTCTCTGATTTTCATTTTGAGGGTCGCAGCGAGGGTCGGACATAGGTTGTCGAGACCCGTCCTCCGACTATGTAGCTATAAATAGTGGTATAACAAATTATCAATATTTCAACCTCATATCTTGGATTCTAACTCCTATGCATATCGGAAAACACTTTCAAGAGTCAAAATTGTCAGACTTTCCTTTTGAGGGTCGCAGCGAGGGTGGGAGATAGGTTGTCGGAAACCCGTCCTCCGACTATGTAGCTAGAAATAATGATAATTTGTCATACCACTTTATCCGTCCCGACCCTCAAAATGAAAATTGGAGAATTTTGACTCTTGAATTTGCTGTCCTATGTGCACAGGAGTATGAATGTGGGGTTGAAATAATGATAATTTGTTGTACCACTTTTTGAAGCGATATAGGCCCCGGTCTCGTCTCAGACATCCTAAGTCCGACCCTCGCCCGACCCTCAAAATGAAAATCGGAGAATTTTGACCCTTGAATTTGTTTTCCTTTACGTAAAGGATACAGAACACAAGATGTGGGGTTGCAATAATGATAATTTGTTATACCACTTTTTGAAGCGATATAGGCCCCTGTCTCATCTCGGACATCCTAAGTCCGACCCTCGCCCCGCCCCTCAAAATGAAAACCGGAGAGTTTTGACTCTTGAATTTGCTTTCCTATGTGCACAGCAGTATGAATCCAAGATATGGGATTGAAATAATGATAATTTGTTATACCATTATATGAAGCTATATAGGCTCCAGTCTGGTCTCCGCCATTGCAAGTGCGACCCTCGCTCCAACCCTCAAAATGAAAATCGGAGAATTTTGACTCTTGAATTTGTTTTCCTTTACGTAAAGGATACAGAATACGAAATGTGGGGTTGAAATAATGATAATTTGTTATACCGCTTTTTGAAGCAATATAGGCCCCGGTCTCGTCTCGGACATCCTAAGTCCGACCCTCGCCCCGACCCTCAAAATGAAAATCGGAGAGTTTTGACTCTTGAATTTGTTTTCCTATGTGCACAGCAGTATGAATCCAAGATATGGGATTGAAATGATGATAATTTGTTATACCATTATATGAAGCTATATAGGCTCCGGCCTGGTCTCCCCCATTGCAAGTGCGACCCTCGCTCCAACCCTCAAAATGTAAATCGGAGAATTTTGACTCTTGAATTTGTTTTCCTTTAAGTAAAGGATACAGAACACGAAATGTGGGGTTGCAATAATGATAATTTGTTATACCACTTTTTGAAGCGATATAGGCCCCTGTCTCGTCTCAGACATCCTAAGTCCGACCCTCGCCCCAACCCTCAAAATGAAAATCGGAGAATTTTGACTCTTGAATTTGTTTTCCTTTATGTAAAGCATAAATAATCCAAGATATGGGGTTAATATAACAACTATTTGTTATACCACTATTTGATGCTATATACAATTATGTCTCAGTATAGACTAGCCTCACTCACAATGCAATACACATGCGAGTCTCTTCATTTTGACAGTGCAAAACGAGTCTCTTTATTCCGATTGAAACTATATAGAAAAAGGCTTTTTGAATATAAAAGATTGATTTATCCCGGGTAGAATTTTATTTTAAAGACATCTGTCGATTCAGAATTTTGAGTTAGTGTTTCATAAATGAGATAAACGCATGTTTATAATGTGTATGACGGCCGTGACTATCTACCCCAGAAGCGGAAATGAGGGTGGAGGCTACCAGCCCCCCCCCCCCCCCACGGACTACCTTATTCCTATCGATTTTACACATTTAATTAAAGATTTAATATAACAGGATAACTTTTTAAAGTGAAATTGTGTTTTAAACACTTCTGTCGATTCAATCTTTTCATGCAACCCCCCTAAAGAAGTTAGAGGCACACTAGTACAGCCGAGATTGTTTATATGTATTAACCCTCACTTCCGGTTCCACCTAGGACCTCATTTCCGGTTCCTCTAGGAACCTACATATCCGTGCTGGAATTTGAGGCCTTGCGTACTGGGCAGCTCGCCCTCCAGCCCAAGGTCACGCATGCGTGAGTAGCCAAGACTTCCGGTCAGGAGGGGCGAGATGGAGGGGTAGTTTGGACGTCGAAGGGTGGATATACTGTGTCTGAAACCAAACCGCCGAAATACAAAGAAGAATTGTATCTACGGATGGTGTCCATAACCTGATATCTACACGTGGAAAAGGTCAAACACGGTTGGATCGCAATTTAAGTGTATTGTCATTATTTCACTGGACCTATACTATCGTCGCATCTAGCCACTTCCTACAAATGGCAGCTGTGTTTAATACTTTCTCATCACTCATTAGTATGGTTAAGAACAGTTATGATCAGGTGGTTCATATAATATATGCAGACGTCTCGCTGTTCAACACGGCTGTTAATGATTCCACATTGTTCTTCTGGTCAGGAAACTTAAGCTTAAATGATGCATAGGATGAGCAGTCCACAAGGGGTAGGGTAAGGTACTGGAGGAGGATGTGGAGGCAGTGGGCAGTTGCTGGACACGGCTGCCCTTGGGCACTGGGCCATCTAGACAACCCTCCCTAGTGGTCAACAACATCAAAATAGGTCTCAGGCCCGGGGGGGTACTCAATTTTTTTTGACACAGGTGTGCGGCTGGCCCTTTGACAACCCTTACCCTTGGTGAGGGGGATTTTGGTCAGAAGTGACCCTTGGTGAGGGGGATTTTGGTCAAAAGTGACCCTTGCTGAGGGGGATTTTGGACAAAAGTGCCTAGGTTTTAGCAATTTTCCCCGAGGAGTCGGCCTTGGTGTAAGAATTTTGGTCAAAAGTGACCCTTGTTACAAAGAATTTGGGCAAAATGTGTTCCTTTTGGGGGGATTTTGTTGAAATCTCTGAAAAGTGACCCTTGGTGAGGGGGATTTTGGTGAAAATTGACCCTTGGTGAGGGGGATTTTGGTGAAAAGCAGACCCTTGGTGAGGGGGATTTTGCTCAAAAAGTGCCCTTCCCAGCCGCACACCTGTGTATACAAAATATATGAAGTGCCCCCCCCCGGGGTCTCAGGGCAGAGCAGCTCGCGCATCCGCGTCAATATTCCCACTTTATCGCTCATTCACAGGGTTGCGACATGGGGGAGGAAAGAGGCCTCAGTAGGGCTTACAGCCACCCATCCTGGGTTGCTGTTAGATTTATAGAGCTCGTATATATAAGCTTACATGAGCAGATTTGACCATTTCATGTGAGCTTCTCATTATCACTAACTTAATACCGAGTCTGGGATGAGCTGAGCAGGTCAGCACTCAATAATGGATATTTGCTAACCGCCTTCAGTCAAGCTGTGTGGCCCCTTTCGAGTATCGATGATTAAAAGCATTTTTTCTTTACCGTGCTTTCCCATAAAACTGTCGTTTCAATATTCATAATGCTTGTTTGCGTCGCTGGAAGATCGATGATTTAAAAAAACATGGGAAATCGATGATACTAGTGTAGTTTAATATAGCTGGTAAAGGTTACTCTATTATTACGTTCCTCTCATTGCGAGGCTGGCTGCTGGCCTGGGAAACCACCAGCGAATCCAGCCATCACCCTGAAAAAATACAAAGAACCTTTAAATTAATTGGTGGAGAAATGGAATAAACTCATGCAGTTTTACGTGAGAAAAGCTTCCTCAGTAAAATGTGAGCCAAATTGAATCTGATTTTATTTAACTGGATCATGTCCTGAAAGAGATAGAAAAATGAATTAATCCTACCTGCTGAGACTCATTGCTATCTTATTAGGAGTTCCACATTTAGTCTTCCCTGTTATCCATTTTTGAACAGACAAATAATCAGCTGAAATTCCAATTATAACACTCGCCATTTTCAAGCCATTTCAAAATGCCTGGAGGGTCGAAGAATAGGATGGGCCAGAGACAAACAACCCTGGATAGAGAACTTGAACGATCCTCAGATAACAGTACATTTTGGATAATCTCTGGATCTCTGATAGCCTACATTTGATAGGACAGTAAATACACTAAACAAGCCTGCAAGCAGAGAGTGGAAACTGATTCATCAGACACAAATATTAAAGAGGATTTTCTTTCTCTGTATTACAAATGTGTGGCGTATCTGGCCATCATAATTGGTTTCAGGACGAAGGCGGTATCTACGCTTTATCCGTCTCTGTTTGGGAAAATAGTTTAGGTTATCTATCCATAGATTGAGATTAGAGCATGAAGATGTAATATAGACAAGGATCGTGACATGATGGCTGGTTCTGATAGCAGATCTCTTGTAGTTATGTAGTTTGAGATCCATTGTTAGCTTCGAATAAGATAATGACTGGCACCCTTCCTTAAGATATTTTTAGATAAGTATATAATAATATACATTAGGTAATTAAATATAATGCCATGTCCAGATCATAAAGCAGTTAGCCATTACTGCCTCCTGTATAATTTAATTAGGTTTATTGAAGAACATCAAATAGACCATCTTGTAATAACATTAATTATAGCCGTTTTGCATCATCTTAGATTAAGATAATTGATATATATCACTTGCGCCACCTGCTGTTCCATCATGATAAACCCTTTTTGTTATTTAATCAAATAAATTCAGTTCATTCCCTGGGGCAAGCTTGTGTGGGAATGTATATTTCTTCCATGGATAGGTTACTTCTGTTTATGAGACACACTTTATAGATCTCTATCAAGCTGTATACACCATAACCCAGTGGGCACAGCAACACTTAATAAATGACTAATAAGCTCTCCAATGAAGTGCTTATTATCCATCTATATTGTGGCTAGAATGTAAGAACTATTAGTCAGCTAATCTGCAGCACTTATTAAGCCTTTCAAAGCAGTGGTTATCAAGAGGTTCAATAAAGCAGCACTTATAAGTGACTTGCTCTGCAGTTCTTATTAGGCACTTCAAAGCAGTGATTAGTAATAAGCTGCAGTGTGCCACGATTTAAAAAGAAATTCCACTGAAACTTTCTGCTGTTTATTTAAGCATATAACATTCATAAGCAGCTCAGTATACATACATTAGAAATTCATGATTGTTGTACAAATTAATGTTGTCAATGGGAATCGAACTCCTTACCTTCAGATGTAAAGTTCAGTGTGCTATTGCATGAGCTAGTGGGGCTGATGATAAGTGGTGGTCCTTAACCTTACTGTACCCCTAGCATACCCTAGGTACACTGCAAAAGCAGCCCTTCATATATCATGCTCACGCACTGGCTAAAAAGGGCTTTATTTGCAGTGAGATACAAGCAAAAACTGTCTTATTTGAATCTGATTGAATGAAAAACTCTCTCAATTCATTTTGGAAATAGATGGGAAGTATAATTCTCTTCAACTATGCACCCATGCTCTTTGCGTAAAGCAAAAGCAAAAGGTTGGGATGAGTTTTTCTTTTCAGTTTTGTAAAGTGTTTATCAAACCTCTCACAATATACAGAAAAGTGGGAATAGCAGTATTATATCAAAATTGAGTTTGTATTGACAGTGTACAAGTCATAGTCAACCACTGTGAACACATCCTAGCTCCTGACCCTGGCGAAACTGACACACCTGATAACCAACTGGTGACTGTGGTGCAATGTGCCTTGACCGTACTCACTGTCAGATAGCGTGGGATGGCTGCTGTCACAACCTTTTCTCAGAGTCTCCAGTGGTCCATTGTAGCCTTTTCCCCTCCCGGCTAGGACCACCTTCGTCAACACTGATATCTGCTATCTTTTTACCAGTCGCAAGTGTATTATGCTTCTACGGGCTGAAGCGGATCTGCGCAAGTCTCATGGGAGACCAGGACACCGAAGGTTCACTGCAGTCTGTCTACTGACACTTACAGACGCGACTCCTGTCAGGACAACTCTTGGGAAAATTTGGTGCCATGGCTCCTTCTGGGATCGCACCCAGGACCTCTCACACACAAGTCCAGAGACTTGCTCATTAGGCCACCAAATCTCCTTGTAGAATCATGGTGTTTTCCCCCCTCAAATAGGTACCAGAACAGAAGACAACAAGGAGACACAAAGTATTCTCAAAGATCACACAACTTCTTAGCATTACCAGTAAGCTATGTTACTTACCCTTTGGTATTAATATGTTATGACATAAAGTGGTTCTTAGACAATACAAATACAGTCCTTATTAAGGGATGTCAATGCACTGACCAATAAGAACTTCATTTGCAGGGCTTAACCCAGTAAACACCCTACGTATTTCCAACGTAGCTCAGAGGTTTCTCTAGGTAGTTTTCCAACCAAAAGGTTTGAGATTGGTAATTTTGGAAGGTTTGTAGAGGTCAAAACGTTAAGGTTCATTTACGTTCAACAGACTTAGACGTCTGATTTACGTTAATCTACCTCATTCAGACGTAATAAATCTACATAGATCTACGTTAAAAGACGTAACTTTTCAACTTCAAGTGGGTAGATGACTTCTCAGTGTCACACTAGGTGGCAGCACTATCAATTATGGAGAGAATGTTACAGGTCTTTAACAAATCTACCACATTCAAGCAGTAAATTCTCATTAATTATGAATTCAATATCATGCAAATAAACCGTATTCAATATAATATTCATACATAAAGGAGAGTAGACTAAAGTGTTGGGGCGTGAATATGTGTTTTGTAGCACTTTACTGATCAGACACCAAATTTGTGGTAAGAGAAGAAATACAAAGCCTCTCTGCAGCCCAAACTATTCAACAGATCTATACTGCATGTGAGGCTGTTCAGTTGAACTACAAGAATATACTATGTAGAATGAACTGACATTATAGTGATTATTTTGTATGGATACTGTGTGTTAATGTAAATTTGTCTGCAATATAATGCAAGTCTTTGTCTGGATCCCACTATTTAGAATTATATGTAATGTGTTTGAATCCCAGTTGAACGTAGATTTACGTAAATTAGCTACGTAAATCAGACCTGTAGGTTTGAGAGTGGTAAATAAACCTTAACATTTTGACGTTCATAAACCTTCTAAAATTACGTAGTTCAGACCAAAATGCAACGTAGATTTACGTCTGACCAACGTAGTTGTGTTTACTGGGAATATCCATTATAAAGAAGATGGTTAATCAGCTATTAACAAGCCCTGCTTTTGCAGCCCTGCAGAACCTCTAATAAAGCCTTACATGTGATGGTTAGTAGACAATGAAAAAGCAGCCCTTATCAGGGCATGTTGATTCACTGCTTAATAAGGACTTATCTTGCACTGACTGATAAGAACTTAATTTGCAGGGCTTTATATTCATAACAAAGACAATAGTTAATCAGCTATTAATAAGCCCTACTTTTGCAGCCCTGCAGAACCTCAAATATGGTCTTACATGTGATGGTTATTAGACAGTGAAAAAGCAGCCTTTATCAGAGGTCGTTGATACACTGCTTAATAAGGACTACAAATGTAGGCCTTCTTAGTGATTATGAAAACCACCACTAATAAGTCCTGTTTCTGTAGCCCTTCAGCTGTTGTAGCTTACCAGAGCTGCATGGCCCCGCCTAATAAGGGAGGCATATGTAGCCCTGCATGTGCATCACTTATTAAATGCTTAATATTCAGTTCATTATTGAGTACAAATACCATGCTAAATGTCACCAACTATTGTGTGCTGACTGAATGGATAATACACCCTGCAAGGTCATAAGCCACCAGAGCAGCTACTAATCAGTGGTGGTGTGCCCACTGGGAAGCTACATACAATCCAATATCTGCCAGGTTCTTTCTGTAGGGCCAAACCGGGAGTCAATATTGCCTCCATATGCTAATATGATTTCCCAGTCGTCCAAATCCACTGAGACTTCCCCCAAAAGAAAACACACCCACACCCACAAAAAGCTTCCCTCTGGAAGTGCCCTCTCCCTGGTATCCTCTACACGAGGAGCTTTACCGTGAATGAAGCCCTATAGAAAATGGCAATAAGGGTGGGGCGCCTGGGAAAGTCTGCTGGAGGCCCTGGAGTTATTTCATTTCCTGTCCCTGTCTGTTACCTGGAGGGAGGTGATTGGTAGTGACACCCCGCTCCACTACTGTCATAACCAATAACCAGCAGACCGAGTTGTGCCGACTTTCCTGCAGGTCGGAGGGTTGTACAGGAGCACAGTGTACCTGGTCCACTCTGTCAGAATTGATTCTAAATACCAGTCAATAC
Source organism: Harmothoe impar (assembly GCA_947462335.1). Taxonomy (NCBI): domain Eukaryota; kingdom Metazoa; phylum Annelida; class Polychaeta; order Phyllodocida; family Polynoidae; genus Harmothoe; species Harmothoe impar. The sequence continues at coordinate 29,219,116 of OX381712.1, forward strand.
TCATAAACATTGGTCTTAACATAATTGGCCATGTACGTGCAATTTGATATAATACTCAATAGTCAATCTAGCTATGCATATATCACCTATTATAAAATGAATACAGTACGTTAGTTTGGTCACAAACGCCCTAGGATGGAACTCAATATTAATAGAATCTGATGACCACGATTCTGACAGAGAAATTGATGGCGACAAGCTATGATTCCGGAAATAATCACTCTAAACATCCCAGCAGCCTGAGCATAATTGGCATACTCTTTCTAGATATGAAATATAATATGCATAGATATATTGCGTGCCCCCAAAGGTCGATCAACATACGCAGAATGATCAGAAGCTTTATTTTCTCTCCATGAGGATCTTGTTCTACCAATTGGATCTCTCGATCCAAACAGAACTTGTGAATTGAACGTTCGCAAGTGGGGATAATCTGGGTAAGTCACCATAACACAAGAAAGACATGGATATTCTCAAACCTATGTGAACCTATCTTATCCACCAAAAGAACATGGGAGTTAAATGTTCGCAACTGTGGGGATAATGACACAAGTTAGAATCTTGTGTATTTCCTCGGAAAAGCACAAGGTGTATTATATACACAAGATAGACACGGGAGATTCTCGAGGATAGTGAACGTTCCTAGTGACATGTTCAATAGTGACGTTCAAAAACAAGAAATCTGAGGGAATATAACGCATAAAAATGTCGGAGAAACGTTCGCAAAATGTTCACAAATTATCCTGGGGATCACGAGTCAAGATTCAAGAATGACACTAGTTCCGCTTGAGATTTTGTTTGCAGGGATGTGCGATGGCATTTCCTGTGCGTGGAACTGATAATGAAAATATCAAATTTTTTGTTAGCTATTTCACTTTTGATTTTACACAACGAACAATGTATAAACACACCTTTGTACTGAGTAACCATAGTATATAATCATGAGTGTTATTTCTACATAAAAGTCCAGAGAAATATGTCCAAGAAAGGCGCAGACAGCTGCACATGACTGGCATTCAGAGAATCAGCCATTAGTGCACACATATATGGGAACCTGTAGTGATTTTTGCAGATCTCCATGACCTCAGACTGAGCTGCCATTATGGGTGTACTAATTGGTGCTACTGAGTACCCCCTGGGGGTCTGTTCCTGAATGGAACTAGGTCGGTACCAGCACCTATCCATAGAGGTGATAACAAAAGGAGATCTTCTTCTCTGCACGTCATTCCCAACGACTGTCCTATATGTGTTCATCTGACAAAGGCAGAAACTAGGAATGGAAGAGCTTCTCAGAATAAGTTCTTGTCACACAAGTTACAAGTTCTGGCACCAAACATTGCAAATGAAGGTGAATATTACCTCTATGAATGGTGGAGCACCTGCCTGTTATATACATGTAAGTCAATTGGCCATGTGACATCATTTGAAGTACCGGCATGCATAGCCACAGGCATGTTATCTTGTATCTTTGCATGTGTCGACAAATAAATGATTTATATTAGAGGCTTACAAAACTTCTATGTGTTATTATTTTTAAATTGTCAACAAGGCAGGCCAATTGAGAACACATTATATGCAAATCATATATACGGAATAAAAGACATAAAAACTGATAATGTACTATAAAATCCTCCAATGGAAGCTAGGAGAGAGATCAGATCTTGATATATTAGCTTTTTAGTCGCCATTTCCCCATGTGCTATTCTCACTCTCGTCTAGGGACCTAATTAATTAGAGGCAATAGTAAAAAGGCTGATTAATCTTTTATTTTGTATGTTTTCTTTCTAGCTACTACCTGTCAGGTTGCGGTTCTAAAAGTGGCATTGATTAATCACTCTTACAGGTCCATAATTCCATGATTTACCATGAAATAATACAATCCCTCGCTGGGGAAAAAATCATGCGAGAAGGATCTGGCACCCGGATTAGAAATTACTTATTCGGTTATTCTATCAATACCTCTTTTTTTTCTTAATCTCAGGAGATTGCATATCATGATAAAAAGTACTTTTCTTTCACTTGACATATTTTCTGATAGTTAAATTATTATCAATTACAAATGTCATTGTATGAATGGAAATTTACGATTTATTATCACTAATATGTATGTAAGTTCAACCAGGAATGGCACTGGAACACAGAAATATATATAATGGTTCTATGTATCTAAGTAACACGGGTGAAGGCTACCCAGACATGGCGTAATGAAGGTAATATTTTCTCGCTGAACCTATATTTAAATAAAAGGCACTTTCCATCTATAGGGCAAGATTATTGAGTTTGATCCGATATCCTTCAACCTGTTTTAGCTAGTTGAGCCCGAATCTTGATTCACAGAACCAATTTACAAGTCTTAAATTAAGGCAAAGTAGGATCCATCGACTTGTTACTAAGGAGGCCAGGATAGCTATTGACCGAGAGCACAAGATCCAAGCAAGGGCTGAATGGCTAAGGCCTTCCATTGACACTGGGGGACAGCTGGTGTTATAAGGTAACACTGATTAATTAAGGCTGCAGAGGGGGGATAGTGTGACCAGCATTAGGTGGTGTCCGCCAAATCAATAGAGTGGTCTCTAGTGTGATTGCAGCTGCATCAAGACATAGTAGGGTGACTCCCAACTTGTTTTGTGGACTTGGAATGTACGAGTGTTGGAGGATTAACTAGTTGTCTGTGGCTACCACACTGAAAAGTTAGGCATATGAAAAATTGAATTGGGATACTCTGAATAAAGACTTGATGATGACAGATGGGGATGATTATACAATCATCGTCAATCACAGGCCTAAAGTGAGCAGCATGCTAAACTACTTGTAGTAGGTGCCTGTATATACAGAGCTAGAACATCATCATCTTTCATCCTTAGATGGCCATACTGTACCGTGTCTTTAGCCGTAGACAGTAGCGCCATCAGGATTTTGTTTCAATAACAAAAAAAAGGTTGCACTCTCCAGACTGCCTAGTCCACAATAATCTTATCACTTTAAATGGTACCACCTGCCAAAACATGGTAGGTCTATTAATAGGGTGCTTAAAATAACGACAACCACCTATAGGATAACCCTAGGATAACCCTATGAGAACATAAAAGTGTGGAATTAGGTATTATCCATGGTGGCCCATGACGCTCAAATAAAAGAAATTTAAAAGTGAATTTTTTTTCAAAGTGAAGTAGTTTTTTTCCAAGGTGAAGTTCTGTCAGTTTTTTTTCAGTTTTTTTCGAAAAAGATTTTTGACAAAAGAAAATTCACTTTAAAAGAAAAAATTAGTGTGAGCCTCCTGAACCACCATAATTATCTGCATTATACACCCTCAACCTTAAAAGGACACCAACATGTCAGCCTTTTAAGGAGAAAAAAAAGAATACAATTTTTCTACAGGGCATCACAGAATCAACGGGCCAGAAAGCTGGCCACGTAGAAAATCTTATGTTTTAAACTAACCTTGTCCTAGGAAATTAATCCTTTGTCCCTCTGAAACTTTCTGTCTTTTAGCATTTGCATGGAAAACATGTGGCAACTTTTAAAATCCCGATTATTTTAAACACTGGTTTCCATGTGGGCCACTTGACTGTTGTCGAATTACGCACATGATTCTATAGATCCTGGAACCCATGTGGTGTCAGGACAAGTACCCCTCGGACATCTACCCCCCAGACATCTACCCCCCGCATGCCATGTACCCCCTTGGACATCTATCCCCTAGGACATTTACCCCCTAGGACTTTTACCCCCTTGGACATCTGGCCCCTGGACTTTTACCCCCTTAGGGCCTTTACCCCCTAGGACATCTACCCCCTAGGACTTCAACCCTCTAGGACATTCACCCCCTAGGACGTTTACCCCCTAGGATATCAACCCCCATGGACATCTATCCCCTTGGACTTTTACCCTCTAGGCCTTCTACCCCTAGGGACATCTACCCCCTCCACATGATGTCACTCAAACATACTGGCATGTGGAGGGGGTAGATGTCCCCCAGGGGGTAGATGTCCATGGGGGTGGATATCCTAGGGGGTAGACGTCCTAGGGGGTGAATGTCCTAGGGGGTAGAAGTGCTAGGGGGTAGATGTCCTAGGGGGTTAAAGTCCTAAGGGGGTAAAGGTCCAGGGGGTAGATATCGTAGGGGGTAAAAGTCCTGGGGGTAAATGTCCTATTGGGTAGATGTCCGGGGGCTAGATGTCCAGGGGGCAGAAGTCCTAGAACCATTTACATGTATAGGGTGTTCAGACAATTTCTATTGACTGCAGAAAAGGTGAGGGTTTCATGCAGGATATATAGGTGGGATCTTAACTAAGGGAATGCTGGTAGAATTGTAGCTTTAGCACCACTAGAACCATTTTAAATCAATTTTCCATTGCAGAAAGTAAGGGGTTTTGACAGGACAGGAGGAGCCTTTCTTACCATGCAGTGGACTGGGTCAGAAATAGCCTCCACTGCCAGAGTGTAGCAGGTGGTGATCCAGGTGCAGTGGAGGGTGACTTACAAGGGGAATGTACTACTCCTCAGAAAGGATAGCACCACATATCTGTATGTTATGCTGACTTAAATTCATCAATTCATTTAGATTTTTTGGACAGTATATACTAGACACATATAGAAATTAAATGTGTGGTCACACTCCTTTAACCTCCTAAAATTTAAAGGTGATTTGATATATGTTAGAAATGATTTTATTGTAGCTCTGACTCTAGAAATCTGAGGATAGGGTGTGACATCATTAAATGTGGGTTTGTATCATGGCTTTCCAATGCAGTCATTTCCAAATTAATCAGAGAAGATTACCCCATCATAATAGTCATTTTCCTACAGAGTGTCTTTGCAGAGCTGTCAATTTGCAGTGCCAAAAGTGGGTGCTCCACTGGCAGCACACACTTCCCAGTTCCCACTTACTCATTCAAATATAACCACTACTCAACCTGTTCAAATCATTGCAGAAACTTTATATTTTGTAGACTGAAACCATAGCCTTCCAATGGTATGAAAATATGTATAGTTATTGGAGCCAATTAGCCATGAATAAGACAGGAGTGGAAAGAGAGGGGAAGTGAGGGGAAAGGGCTAGTTGTCCGCGCTGTGGCAGGCCACTGTGAACGGCCTACATGTAGATGCTAAAAGGATACCTGCCACATGCTGCGATGCATTAATCCCACAGCAGGTCTTTCTTACACTTGAAAAATATTCTTTAACACAAAATGGTCTTTTCCAAATAGAAAGGTGTTGTTCTGGCCCTCCATAGCTTCCGTAGTATGATGTACAGTATGACCGGCTAGATTCATATTACTTTGGTGACAAGCTTCATGATAGAAATCGTCATTCGTGTAATCTAGTGACTATGGTGCTGACAGGTAGATGGGAGGCGACAAGCCATAATTGGGAAAATAATCATCTCAGAAATCCAAGAATCCTGAGCATAGTTGGCCACGCTCTCGCTAGATTAATTCACACAAATAATCAAATAGCCCCGAATGTCAGCAAAGTAAGAATGATTTCAAGCTTTTTAACCCCTGGAGAACCACCTTCAATTACATTGGATGTGGGATTGCAGTACAAATACTATTGGTATTATGAGGTATTTCTGATGTATTTTGGGGCCTAGTGTCGTGGGGCCTAATTCTTTTGGGGTCTAGTGGGTTGTGGGCCAAGTGGCCAGGGGCCCAGTGACGAGCAGCCTAGTGTCAAGGGGCTCAAAGTATACTTCCCTCCGCGTCCCCACCCCAACTCATGCACTCATGACTATGACCACTTAAGTCCGACCTGAGCACTCAAACGCCGCCTGTATATCTAGGACATTATAGCGGCGATAGAAAAGATTTTCCATTACTGAAAATTAGTGTGACCCATCTTTGAGGCCTGCTGACTACCAGAAAAATAAAGGTTTAATTAAACAAACAAGTGAAAGAAAAGTACAGCTGTGCTAGTAGACCATAATAGCCCATGCACCAAATAATTTTCGTCATAGGTATGCAAATAAATGTATAGCAAAGAAAATGCAAATCTTGTATATTTGTGTTTATATTGTCTCACAGCATAAACATGGCCCCAATCAGTCCAAATAATTGTCAATTTTGGGCCAACTTCTCAACAATCCATCCACGAATACGTATATATAGTTATTGGTATTTATTCTTGAAACGCCTCAGAAATGGAACCAATGGCATTGCAATGGTGCAGGAAACACACTGGCATACACGATGAAGTATGCATCTTACAGTGTATATATTGAATGAGCTAGAGGTATTCTAGTTACTCTTGACCTGATATCTGTTGAGCTAGAGGTATTCTGGTTACTCTTGACCTGTAATAATATGACTTTGCGACTTTACATAGCAATAGCGCTTTAGGTATGCAGAAAGACACGTTTATAGTTGCTAAGGTTTTAAGGAAGTCATAGATATCCTATCAGCATTGGACAGCTGCATATAACTGTTGCATTCAGAGAAGCAGAAATTAGTGCACATGCACATAGGTTGGAACTTGTGGTGATTCATACCAATCTCCATGACCTCAGACTGAGCCACCATTATGGCCTCCCTAATTGGTCTTGCTGATTGCCCCCGGCTGGTCTGTTCCCAATGGTTCCTACGCTAATTGGGTCGGTACCAGCACCTATCTATAGAGGTGATAACAAAAGGAGACATTCTTCTCTGCATGCCATTCCCAATGGTTGTCCCTCAGTGTTCAGCTGACAATGGCAGAAACGTGGACGAACTCCAAAGAATGAGCTCAGATTGTACAAGTTACAATTTCCAAGTTCTGTTACCACACCACCACTGAACATCAACTGATTGCCTTTGGCTAAAAGCCTGCTTATTATATACTTGACTAAACTGTGACATCAATTGATATGACATTGTGTATACTGCACTTTTTATCATTATCGTGGCAATTATTTTTACCACAAAACAGAATCTAAGGTAAGTGATTCTATTCTTTTTGCAGTAAAATAAGATGAAATAAAACCACTCAAACGGATATTGGATGTCTTATAGTGAATCAGGTTTACAAATCACTGCTTAAAAGAAAACTTCATTGGGACCCTTGTGCATGGGCAGGACACATTATGGACCCGTTATATGTGACGCAATCTGTGAAAAGGGCCCTTATTGCAGGGTGCACTAAGGTCATTTTCCCTAGTGCATGTCACATATGGAAATCAAATAATTTGATTATTGTGCAATGCATAAAAAAGTATATTGTACCATTACACACTTGAATCTCAAAATGGAAGCTGGAAAATACATCAGAGCACATCTTGATTATTTGCAGGGTTTTATTTTATGCTTTTTCCCCCCATGCGGCCGTCTCCCTCATGTCTAGGAACTTAATCAATCAGAGACAACAGTAAAAAGACTGATTAGTCCTTTATTTTGTGTGTTCTATATCTAGCTGCTATACTACCTGTCAGCTTGGGGTGTCTAAAAGTGGCATTGATTAATCAGACTTACAGTTCCATAATTTCATGAGTAGCATGAACTAATCCAATCCCTCACTGGGAAAAACTATCATGCCAAAGGACATTACCAATAGGGACTAGGCACCTAGATTATTTATTCAGCTATGTATTTTGCTTTCTGCTCTTACACCAAGGACAGTCTTTGCGAAAACTTTTCCATCCTACAGGACATTCGGTCCTACAGATTTTCAATGTTGCAGGACCGGCAACATTTTTGAAGGACCGAATAGCCACATATCTGATGATTTATGCATTATAAATATGAAATAGTGTTTTCCACTTAAAATACTCAATATTTGTAATCATTTAAGGCCAAATCAGGATAGATACATAGTTTTACACAGTATATTGACAAACATATTTCAGCTTTAGAAACCCTACTAAATTCACTTAGTTCGGAAAAGCCCAACATGTGACTGGACATTCGGTCCTTTTACACTTGTGAATCTGCAGGACCGGTGGCATTTTAGCAGGACATTGCCACTGTCCTGCATGTTTTCGCAAAGACTGCAAGGAGCTTTATGTAAAATATTGCTTAAGTTATTCCCATGGCAATATACTCACTCTGTACCTTCTAGATCATTAACATGTTTATATGTGTATGCTTCTTCTGGAATGGAGCTTGATGAAGACATGGCCAGTGTAAGAACCATTAACCAATTGATGGGTTTTATTAGTTTTTCCATTGATACAGTGCAAGAAGCGCAAACATATTTTCAGAAAAGGCCATTAGTCCTCTTTCATTCAGGGAAACATGAGAACGAATAGATATCAATTTTGGCCCTAACGTTTTTATCAGATTTCCTCAACTGAAAATCTCTGAAATCTTTCATAATTTCGATGTTTTATTTTGTATATACCTTTAGTTCTAGATCTTTGCTTATAAGTTATAATTTATTCTGGCCCGGGACAAATTTATCAGCATCCATCTGTCAAATCTTCCGTAGTGGAATAGGGCCTTTAAGAGATATTTATACTGTTCTTTAAGAATATCATGTTGCCATAATTAAAGCAACCATGCAGTACTGGGAGTGTGTCACTGTGTTATGGCTGTGTCTCACGAACTTGGGCCATTGTTTTTGTCTCTGACCGGGTGCCAACTCTGACCAGGTGCTGTCTCTGACCAGGTGCCATCTCTGACCGGGTCAGAGACAAAAACATTGGCCTAAGTTCGTGAGACACAGCCTTATGCCGACGATTCAGGAGTAAATTGACCCTGTACCCAGTGGGTACAAAATTCTGTCCTACGTTGAATCCACATTGATCAACATTGACAACCATTTATCAATGTTTATTCAATGTTCTGTGCACACTGGTTATGATCGAGCTTGAGGCATGAACGCAGCACTGAGCGAGTTACCAGTAGTACCTGTTACTCACCATGAGTAGCTATTGACCAATCAATATTTAACCAATGGCTGAATGGATGGTACCTTCCATTGACACTGGGGAACAACTGGTGTTATAAGGTAACACTGATTAATTAAGGCTGCAGAGGGGGATAGTGTGACCAGCATTAGTTGGTGTCCGCCAAATCAACAGAGTGGTCTCTAGTGTGACTGCAGCTGCATCAAGACCTATTAAAGATGGTATATCCTAGTGGGCACGGAACATTGAATCAATGTTGACGAATGGTTGACAACATTGTTTCAATGTTGATTCAATGTTGATTCACCGTTGAACTGCATTCTGTGCCCATTGGGATAAGCTAATAGACTTCCCAAACATTTTCTTCAAGATGGATATAATTTTAATGTCAAGGGTTTTGTTATTATTTTAGCTGATATGCAGTGCTCAATGTATAATATATTTATCTATAAATGCATGATTTGAGATAGAAAACAATGTTGCTTATTCACCTCACTGACTCAGTGTCCCCCCTATGTGAGCATACCGGGAACTACGCTAATAGGGAAAGCACTGAGCCATGCAGTATAAACACATAGGGAGTTTTAGTGTCGACCTACAGTAAAAGATATTGCACTGCATGTGCTCATCTTATAGACAAAGACACTGCCAATAATTTTAAAAGTTAGGGAAGACGTATGGGATAGGATTTACAATAGGAATATGATAAGACTAAAACATTTCCAAACATTTAGCTGACACACCATCTTTAAAGTGTCTCCCAACTTAGACATAGCTATGCTTAACACGAACTGGCTCCATTGTTATCAGATTGCACCCCCTGCAGTCAGACAGCCCCTGTGTAACAATGGCCCCCGCCAACAGGCAGCTTGACCCTGAAGCCGTATATGTAGTAGGCACCTGTTGGGAAAGATATGAACTGCAACTATTTGTTGGATGTTCACTGAATTTCTATACATGGATATCTGCTCTTTTCAAAGTAGCTTCATGGGTTCCCTAGCTCATCATCATTGGATAGGGGTGTAAAAAGGGAATCTGCAGAGGGCAACAAGTAATCCAGGCTGAGTGCAGGAGACTTTACCAGAGGGTCGAACGCGGTCGTTGGTAACTATATATAACTTTATAGCAAATCTAATAGAATATAACACCCTATTTCAGTGTCACTTATGATACTCAAATGCCATTGATCCTTGTACATCATCCACAAACAATCATACTATTACTTCATACTTCTGGAAATAATGTTTATATAGAGTAGCTAGCTTAAGCTTTCAGGTTTTTCAAGGTTTTATTGTTTCTTAAAACCGTGGTGACTTTACTTAACAATTTGGGTTTGGCTTTACCCGTAGTATAACTGCTGTTTCGATTATTCAAGTGAATAAATAGTCAATGTATCTCAGCAATGTTTGACACGAATGATTACATAATTGGAGTATGATTGGAGAAGCCTGAACGCTACAATTGCTTTTGTTGCAACATCACCCTATATTACTAATAATTGAAGGGTTTTCACTTATACTATTATCAACTCTATCCAATGCAATACCAAAGCTAGGATAAGTATCCAGGTACCAAAGATATTATCATCATCTCTGTAATTATACTAGATGGCAATATGCCTCCAAATTAGCACCATTGTATTAAATGTTGTCATTCCAAACAGATAAACTATTATGAGTGTATACGTATTACCTGAATGCCCATTGTCATTGGTAAGATAAGACTTCGTTGTACCACTACCAGCTTACGGTGTGTGCAGTGTTACACTCACCCTATCTGGCGAGTAGCACTTGAACCAGCGAGAGGGGATAGCAATGCCATCTAGTGTTTTAACTCGTACTTGTACCATACATAGTCAACTAATTATCTTTCGATCAATTTTGGTAGAGGCATTTACACACATCCCATACTGTTTAATACATTGGATAGTATTATCTGAGCTAGTGAGCCATACATGCATTTCAACCACAATAACATATTAAATTAGAAATCCTATACTGCATACTAGTATCTTATGTTGGCACTAAGCAGGTGCATAATTGGCCTTGCGGGAAATATTTTTTTGTAAATTACCTATCACAGGTTCGGGTCAATGTATTGCATGGTAAATATAATCACAGAGTATTGAGTTCAACTATGACATTATACCATATGCACCAACAATATAATAACATTTCAATGCTGAAGCTTCAAATGAAACAGAGTTGTCTAGTTTTTAAATCTCACATTTGTTAAGCGGTTACAAAAAATAACACATATTTAGGTATACATGTACATATCCATGCGATGGCACATTAGTGTGTAATGTAAACACAGGTCCAAGCGTATTCTGGCCAGGTTGAAATATTAACAAAACCTAAGTAAAGGTGTCAGAATTAAAGGGGCATTCTCACCACTCGCACTTAACCACATAGTAGACTAGAACGTACTAGAACTGTGAGTGGGAGACCCTTGGTGATTATGCCACTTTAAGTACTAGTATTGAGATTGACGATTTATTTTATATACGTTTCTTTACACTGCCAGTAGGCATGTGGACAAGACTCTTGTTTCGTATCTTATTCCATCTGCATTTGTTTCACATCTTGTGGAAAGGCTAGAGTTACCCAAGACTGAAGTACTTAAAGACCTGGAAGGGAAACAATGCAGTTTTATATATCAGAATACGTAGTAGTTATAAGACAAGTACCAAGCTAGAGCTTGGTACAAGGCCTATAACTTATTTGTAGCACTAGCTGTATGCAGTATACACGGGCTGTGAAATGCTTTGTTCTCCGTGCCCGCTGTGGTATAAGAAATGGTAACGGTGAACAGATGCCTTAGGATATAATTAATGTAGGCCTATGTCAACCCCATCGGGCATATGAAATTGGAAGTTTTAGAAATTCACTTTTAGTCAAAGCTCATGAAATATACTATTTGACAATCTGTATTTTAAGCTACCTATATATCGCCAAGTATCCATTCATACTGCCTCCAATATAGAGATATAGCCATATTAAGACATCTATAGTGCTGATGGTTACCTTAATCTCTGTGTCCTCGGCTCCTGACAACAGCAGGTCACCATGGAGGATAATACTGTTAACGCCGTTCTCGTGGCGGGTCAGACTCTGTATTGGTAAATTGTTCTCCAGGTTCCAGATCTGAGGATTAATAAAATCAGATGCAATTTTCAGGTAGTTACATGTACATGATGCTGTTACATTTTAACAGTGTACATTTATATTAATTTTCAACTTAAGGTTCAACAGGGTAAATTACTAATCTCTTCGTGATATCCATTACGTGGAATACAAAATACCTATCAATATTTCGATAGTAGGCTTATGCATGATTCGATTATGAGAAATCAGCTTAGCCCCATGGATTCAATTGCAGTTCTTTCCTGTATATGCAGAAAACCAATTGGTGGTGGGTCAGGAGAGCAGGAAGGTCGTCTCCAGCCCTCTTCCTTCCCGACCTTCTGCCGGAGATGAATTCCACGTTGGGACAGAAATGATGTATATAATCACGTGTTTCTGGGCGGCAAATGGTGCAACATTACGGCCAATCAGATGGGGATCTATTCCATTGTAGTTGAGCTCATAAAGAAATTACATCATGCACTCACCATAATTGTGTTATCACCGGAACCTGAGAAGAGGAAGCGACCTGAGGGCGACACCTGTAGGCATGTGACGGTACCAAGATGTCCTGAGAGGGAGTGAATGTGTTGTTGTGACGTCACGTCAAACACCTGGATGTTCTGGTTGTAAGTACCTGTATTATAAATGGTAAATGGTAATTAACTTCAAACTTCAAACTTCAACATAATCAGCTGGTGGTGCTATATATTAGCAGCTATATTAGAAACTATTATTACTTTGTCATTGTAGGTTTCTCTGAATATAAAATAATATTATGTCAAAGTCATTTCGCATATACAAGTGGAGGACAAAATACACATCACGACTGTTTTGTTTCAAATATTACATCCACCACTCAGCAGTCATTCACCGGAGATAAGTGAAGATGAGCATCCTGTTTATTTCTCGGTATTGGAATACCCCCGCCCCCCGTGAATACCTTCTTTACTTAACTATTTGATTTAACAATAAAATACATGTCCATGGGTGAGTGTACATGTATTATTATTGCAATAAATCATAAGTATAACGGTAACTGCTTAACACAGGAACCCCGTACCGACCATAAGTATTGTCATATTCTAAATATATTACCTGCAATAATGTGTTGACTGGTGACGACCAGGGAGTGAATGGAACCGAACTTGTGGTTGATCTTCCCCTTGAGTGTGAACTTTCCTAGAGCATCCCACACCTCAATGGTATTGTGAGACCCACTGTACAATTTATCCTGAAGAGAGCATGGCCAGAGGATACTACAATGCTAATATTTTGTATACAGCATGCGATATGATAAGTAAAACCACATTGTATTTTCTTAAATTTATTACAGAAATTAGACAGTTTCGATAGTAACAGATGAACGATGTATAAGTAATTTAGATGTAATGATGGTAGTGAGTAATAATGATTTCATGATTAAAATTCGTTGATGAAAAATATGCAACTGCTGAGTGCTAGTCAGCTTTCCCGCTGTTTGCCTTTTGGGCATGCAATAAAAGTGAATAGTGAAGGAGAACACAATGATTCAACTTACCCCGCCATAGTTAAGTGCCAGAGCTCGTACCCAGTGATGGAGGCCTGTGATGGAACCCTTCTTTTCCAATGAGTCTGCATCCCAAACCTATCAATTATACAAAACGTTCAAATAACAGAAATAGTCAAATTGATGTATACATGTGGGTCCGAATTTTGAAAAATGACACTCTTTGGCCATAATTGAAATCAGAATGAAAATTCAGCATGTACAGTGTGTTACATGGAATTGATGAAAGGAATACGTTTCGTAACGCATTCCTACCAAGCAAGTTGGGTAGCATGATATTGATGGAAAATGGGTTCAATTATACAATCATGATAACATTTAATGTCCTTACATAGATTGTGGAGAAAGATGAGGTGAAGACATAATCATCTGTGCAGACCAAGGTAACAACGTCGTCGTCATGTGCATTCTGTTGAGAAAATAACTTACAAAATTAGTAATAAAGTTTATACTTAGTATTGAATCTCATAGTTTATTTCAAGTAGTATGAATGGCTTATTTATATGGTGTATACTGCCCAGGCGAATACTTTCTATTTAAAGGGATTTAACTACGAGACCTGTAGTGGTGTGAGAAAATGCAATGTATTTAAATAGTGACTCATGTTATTGATATGCAACAGTTCATATTAATAAGCTGTGAAAAGTAGTATACGTAGACAAAATTGCCAATGCCCATCGGTACTGTCTCTGTTATCAATAATCAATAGTATCAGTATCAATATAGTTGGCATTTGTGTTCAGTCTTTTATTTGAAGAAAGACAACTTTTTCTTGAACCATTGAATACGGCCACATTGTACTCAATGGGAGGCATTGAATATAGTCTTCCAGTGCTTATGCATAGTAAATCTTGTATTTCAAAAGGATAACCTATAATTCTATACCTCTGTGACCTTCTCCTGTTCCCCTGTATCCAGGCTCCAGGCTCTTATGGATCTATCTACACCAGTACTGTATACATATACATCATTGACAGCCAGCTTGAGTATCTGTAAAAAAGAACGCATGTACCTTGATATTAGAAATACTTATTATACTTCATGACACCGATACCTTTACTTCTGGTACTTTTAGTGAGCTTTTAGGAACATTTACATTCAGTGATCATGGCATAGGGGTATCCATGTTGTAGTGACAGGGGGATACATTGAACACATGTCACCAAATATGATAGGTTCTGACAGAGAGGCCCCAAATTCACTAGGTCTTTTGTGAATGTTCCAATAATATTACATGAACCTCAGATACACCAGACTGTTTCAAATGTTATAGATAATTATAATGTGTATAGAATGAGACCTGTGATAAAGTGGCATTGTATGGAGATCCCACGGCCGATTGTGCAATGCAATATAGTCTACTGTCTACCTACACAGCCCGTGTGACCCCTTAGTGTCTTCCTGTGTCCTTTGGCCAGGCTGTCCATATTCCACACCTTGATGACATTATCTGCTCCAGCACTGAACACCTGGGCACCACGGGTGATTAAGCTGTACACAGATCCCTTGTGTGCTCTGGAGAAAGAAAGGTTAAAATAGATTATGTTATTTCCTTATTCTTGGATATTACTAAAAGGCGGAATTATTGCGTTTTCCCAGGGTTTAATGGAGACAATTGTGATACGGATTATGAGTGTGCATGTATCAGGAAAGAGAATCATTTTATATGTTCTAGGTGTTTGACCATTTGAATAATTACACAGTCCAAGAAACAAATCCTGTTTCTAGCTATGCAATAAGGGTGTGCTTTGGAATGAGATTTAGAAAGCGTCCTAAAATGAAAATAATTATTATGTGAATCTCCTAAGTATACCAAGACATTGATGGTTGAGTTAAGGAACAGTATTGTATTCTCACCGAAGGGTTCCTATGCATTTGAACTGGAAGGGCATGGTCCAGGACTCCACCCGTTTGGCCACTGTACTGGAGAGGGAGCTGGTGGAGGGGGTCCTCACAATGGAGACAGACCCAGGTATGCCGGCTGGTTGGGAGGAGGAGCTGCTCGAGGAACTCCTGGTTGAGTTTGAGCGACTCATCTTGAGCAGGCGGTCCAGCTTAGTGTGGATATCATTGTACTTACTCTCCATAGATTTTATAGTCCTATATATGGGGAAGAAACAGGAAACTGTATAATAGTAGAAGAGGCATTGTACTTATTGGCATATGATATGAGTTATGTCAGCGAGATAGTGATACTCACTCACTTCCATCTCGGTTAATATTATTTTTACAATTGATCAAATGCTGCGGTACCCAATATAATAGAGAAAAAATGATGATATTGCTCTCGATGTGAATGCGGTTTACTGCCTTACTTAAACATAGTTAATTGCAAACTATGTATCAACTATAATAAATAAAGTGCCTCACTCGAGTGACTCATTGAGCTGATCAGTAGACGACTCATACTTCTCCTCTAGTTCTGCCACTCGTTGAGTCAACGTGAATACAGTCTTAGTCAACTCACTATTACTTCTTCTCAGTTCTTCCACCTGGAAAGGTGTAATGCATTTATAAGTCGTAATGGCAATGGTTTAATCAGCTGTATCCGAGTTTATAAGGACACAAAAGCCACGAATCAAAACCCAATCAATAGAATATCATAGTTCTAAGACGTTTTATATCTTAACTTCAATGTGAAGATTGCATGCTAATGATTGACATAATTAATAGCATATTTTGATTGAAAGAGGATCAAACTATTGTGAACATTACAACATACCAGTAGTCAACCCACGTGCAAATTGTGCCCTTGTATATTCCATAATGCTTTCTAGGTCGTTCAGTATCCGGGTTCACTATATCAAGGTAATACTAGCTTTGTGCTAAGCATAATGTTACAATCAAATCAGTATGAGGGGTACAGGCTGCATAGATTACCTCAATAGGGGAGACTTTAGCTCCGGGTCGGTAACCACAACGCTCACTGTGCCAGTTTATTTCATCCTGCCGTCCCTTGAACTCACAACCTGGAAAGCCACATCATCATTTTACATAACAGTTTGACACACAATGCAGTTGGCAATGCATGTAGTTGCAGTATTGTTAATAAGAGACAGCCTCACGATAGAAGACCAGATAAGATGACCAAGCAATTGATGACTTTTCCTATTCTTAAATCAAGGATAATTGAAAGCATTTCTGATAGTGTGGGTAGAGTAGACTCCACATATTAACTGGGGTTATGGATATTTTCTTGATAATTCAAATAGCACTTCGATGTATATCAGCGGGCCTTAACTATGCACATAGGAGGAAATGTAAAATGGTGATTGTATGTATGGGGATTATACCCATATTAAATATAGTACATGATAACATTAATAATTATACATAACACTAGCTGTATGGCTTACCTTGTGGTTTGTACTTGCAGATAACATGGACACATATCTTGAGGTGTTGGTCCAGGTCCTGCTGCCTGAACCTGCCACACTGCTCCTCATTGTTGGGGCATGGCGCCATGTTATAGGGACAGCTGCTCTCATGTTCATCACGACTTCCTTTAGTACAGATAATTAATATTATTTATGTTTTTATTTATATATAGACATATTTTCTTTATTATCTGATTAGAGGGTCTCTAGACAATCTTTAATTACAATACACTGGTAACCAATGACCATGATAATATCTGCATTCATAGTGTATATTCATACCCATATATTATAGTATACAGTAATTTAGTCACAGTCACACTGCGTGCACTTACCTAATTTTATTAACTGCTTACATCCAGTTGGATCTATGTCAAACGCCTGTTGTTGTTCTGACCACACCAGTCCATTTTTACAATAGATTTCCAAGTCATCTAGTTGGCCTTGTAGTGCTCTGCGATATATATCATGAATGTTAAGTATGGTTCAATTGAAGTCAAATTGAGTCCATGGTAGAGAGGGAATTTTAGAAGATGGGTTTAGAGCGAGTATGTACAACTTTTTATAGGGACGCTATGCAATATCAACAATAGCTATAACCTAATGAATATCATCATGATTATGGTCATATGCATTGGTTGCCTAGGTAGTCTATGTAATATTTATTCTAATTAATAAACATGATTAATCGTTTAATACATAACGTCTCGTAATACGCCGGGATAATACTCCATCGCCGTCTATCTAGGGAACATGTTTACATTGTCCACTGGTGTTATCTAATCACTACAATGTCTACACATTACATCGACCCACACGTTTATTTATTTATATTTACCATGCATCGTGTCTCATGATGTAGCCTACTGTGGCGACTATAGTCACAGTACTGCACCTATTTAGATACGCTATTCGGATAGATTGCCATATGGGCCATATATGATTATTAAAATCAAAATATAGGACATGTGTACATAAATCCAGGTGGGAGCCTACTAGTTGGGGCCTAGCTCAATGCATTTCCACTAAAATCATGATCATTATAACTAAGACCATAAAGCTCATTAAACTCCCTGTTATAATGTGTGAGCATGTATGATTATAAACAGTTGACAGGACCGAAAATGTTCGCGCCAGCTATGAGCTATAGGATTTCTTTTTCATGTACTATGGCGTCCGTTGGTAATTAATGACCCCTCCCTGAGTGTACCATGGCAGCTCCACATGCATGTTCATCCCCGCCCCCCCCCCAAAAAAAAAGATGAAAATAAAATAAAATTACATAAAATAAATAAACTAATAAATAAACAATAAATAAATAGATAAAATACAAAATTAATGAAAATAGCAGGACAGTATTATTCACAGTCAGGTTCTGCACATTGCACAACATTCAGGGGTAATGCAGGGATATTAAGGCAGTGTAGCTTAGGTTACCTGTTGGTTACGATAGCCTCTGGTTTGCATCCTACACCGTCCACAGGGCAGGTGACAGCTCCTCCAGGGCCTGCAATACACAGCCGGCAGTAGGTGTGGCCGCATGTCGTGCTGATAACAGGGTCTGTGAATACCCTGCCACAGATACCACACACCAGGTGGGAGATAGGAGGCTTGGCAAACCTCAGTGGGGCTCCTCCACCCTCCTCCATGGTCTTTACAGGGTGTATCACCTGGAGAACTCACGGAAGTCTGACTGGGGATCCCCTGTATGGGTAAACCCGGCTATGACGTCACTGTTGCTATTTTGGGCAGCTAGGGGAATTCCAAGCTGGGTTAGCCGGTGGCTCATGCCTGGATGTGCAGTGTATATATAATGTAGTCCCCACCAGCTGAACAAGCCGAGATCTGTTAGGTGTATGGTGTTTAGTTAGAAAATAAACCTGAGGGGAATGTTTAAAATTACATAACAGAGGGCTCAACATAGATAGCATTGTACATTCATGGGATTTAAAGGAATGTTTAAATATGAAGAGTTTGGATGCAAAACGACATATCTCCATCCCAGAATTGAAGCATGTAGTGCTTTTTGTAAAGGCACCCTGAGGTAAATTATTGTACCTTGGTACCAGAGTGTATACTTTGTAGGTTCTAATGTGATGAAAAATAATAAATCTTGGAAAAATAGTTTGAAGATTATATTTCACTATCCCTAATCTGGACTTTTGTCCGATTTTTGTCCCCATTTTAAAAATGGCGCTTATGTCGTTTTGCATCTAAACCCTTCATATATAACCTGATGACAGCTGGCTCTATATATATATATTATGTACAGACCTCCCATAGATGGCACACAGCTGCAGTGTACATGTACATGATATTATTGCATGGTATTATTATAGTGCAGGCCAGTAGGGTAGGAGGTATGCCATTATAAAGACCTACATTTATGTGTTTTTACCCTAATCAAGGGTTTTTGATATTTAAAAAAGAGTGATTCAAAATTATGATCTGCTAGTTGGACAAGATATAAGGTTGAGTACTAATAAGGATAATCGTAAGGTGGGAATGCTAAGACTCCCACAATCATTGCAGACCTTAAGCACAAAGATGTGCAATGAAAGAAAGTATTTTTTAAATCTGCACTTTGATTGTAATCATACAAATTCTGAAATCTGATAATTCAATTTATTTTGAAACACAGAGGCGGTCATGATGACTAGTGTAATGTAGGCATGTATTTAAAAGTGACAACAAGGATCATTTGCAATCAAAGCTATGCCAGAATTTTGACATTTAGATGGAAAATCCTCTGCTATGAATCTTTGTTATGCAAATTAGAAAATACCCCTGCATGATTCTTAGCATATTTAGACAGACAGAGCGTTTTGAGCACTAATAATATGTTGATTAGACATATTTCTCCATCCAGGATTTAGTATTGTGTTTTCGGGACATTAGTAAAATGCATGATGACTATACTACGCCACATTTGCATTTCAAAACTATATATGCATGGTCGGTCAAGAGGTCATTCGTTCTAGCATTATAATGCTTCAGAGGTCTCCTTTCCCCTAGCTTAATTTTACTAAGAATAATATTGGTCTTCATGTGTTATCCAATTCATAAGTGCTCCTTATCAGTTTAGGTTAGTGTGTATTACTAATTACAAAAGGCTGACCTATAGATGCAGGAAGTGAGAGCCATAGTAGCCATAGTAGGACCAAATCCAAGATAACACCTAGTCTTTGTTGAATGCTATCTCCAGGGAAAGGTTTTTCACAAGTGGATATTGGTCGAGATATAAGGGGACGGGGGAAGGAGGTGGGGGGGGGGGGCTTCCCCAGACAAGTGGCCAGTGTTGTCACACAATGCAAGATATTACTTATCAGATAATATACTGATCCGAGTAGTGGTTGGTTGAGCATGATTTCTGATTTCTGACAGTTCCCTTATTGCAGGAGAAGGGTTCAGTCATAGCCGGGGTAAGTATGCCTATAAGTGTAACATTGGTATTCTAGCATATATGTTACTATTATACTGCTTTAGTATACTCCTATCCTATCATTGTGGTTGTCCATGATCACAGTCATATACTAGTATGTATGTCCTATTTATGATTATCGATAAGAAGAAATCAAGAGTTAAGCAGGTTACTAGTAGGTCATAGTACAATCCTTGCAATTAACAGCTTGCAATGCATGTTTTAACATCGTCTTGACCTTACACCAGAGCCCTCTCTAGCAAGAACTACATAATTCGCCCCTGCTGTCAGTATTATGTTGCTCATTTGTTAATAATATATGAATGATTTCCAAGGGCCCATACCCCTACAAGGAGGATCGAACTCGAGTGCATCTGTAGTTGATAAGAATAACACTTTCAGCATCTATCTTCTTTCTTTTTTATCTACAATCTATCTATAGGTGATACAAACATAATACAACAACGGTGACTATGGGTGGGGCAGCCTGTCTGTTGACTGCCATCCTTGTCTTCTTCTTGTGGTGTGGAGAAACCAAGGTGCTGACTTCTGGTGTTGTCTCCATGCACCAAGGGCCATCTCGACCTATTATTCCTGATGCTGGAGACTTCATCAATTGTGGTTAGTTTGCTCATGTTTTTTTCTTTTTCATTTTGATTCATTTAACATTCAGTGATGATCAAGTGTTGAGGTGAATTCTCTCTAAAATGGGAAAGCACGTGGATCTGCGTGTATTGTATATATACACCATCTATCAGGGAAATGCAATATAATGAAAAAAATGTTTTCAACCGTTATTCAAGATACTCAGAAAATATATCAGTTAGTTCTTTTGGGGCTACAATAACCCTCCCGACCCTACCTTTCTCCCCTATTCCCATAACCTTACCCGCGGATCATACAATATAATGTCATTGCAGCTCTGTGAGTTTTTCCAAACTTAAAATGTATGTCTTCACACTATTAGCCATTTAGCGACTAACATTGATTCTATATGTTGCAGGAAATGCTTCCACCGAGGCTTTAATGACATTGCGTCCAAGGCACCTTTCATTTGGAGATACCGTTGATATCAGATGTCACATGATTCCACGTAAGTAAATTTCCCCTGGTTTCTTCGCTTTACATGTAACTAGATTTTTTTTGGCGGAAAATACATATACAAATATACAATAGTATACATATACAAATGCCAACACTCATTGATACCGTCCCTGACGTATTTTATGCGTTGGTGCTTGGGCCATATCCCACAAAGCCCCAGGCTAAGTAGTGAGTGCCCCAGCCCCCACGAGTGAAGTATGTCAGAGGCGATATCATTGGAGTTGGTTTTGTGTCTATTTCTTTTTTGTATCAATCCATTCAATGAGTGAAAGAAGCTACATTGTATCGAATAGGGGGGGGGGGGGATTGAATACGGCGCATCCTATACAGAAGGGTAGTACATCTTGTATTTCAAAACAGATATATAAAATTTCTATTTTGGTGGGTACTAAAATCCTTCTTCAGTCATTAGAGGATTCAACAAGGACATTTAATAGCTTGTGTCCTATTCATGCACAGCTGTAGATGTCAGCCAGGGTACGGTGGACATCTTCGTCTACGTGCCAGGCCTACCAGAACCAGTGTACCAGAAGGCTGACATTAAATTCAGCTGTGAACAGATACATGGCTACTTCCCCTTCATGTGTCCCTTCAAAGCAGGAGGTAAAATTTGATTTAAATCAGTTCCATTGGCATATGTTTGTTATCCAGTGTATTTTACACAGTATATGAGGAGTTCTTAGTCCAGGAATAAATATGGCTTAGTAATATACTCGGACAGTTCCCCGACAGTCTCTAGTGCTATAGCCTATACCATCCAAGTACAGAAGTTACTACAATAGCCCCGTCCTTGTGGGTGTACGTTAATTGTTCCAAGATTGCGCCAACAGCTAGGTTTAGCACAATTAACATTTAAACGATTAATGATATATACAGAAAAGCTCGTATATCCATATTAAATGTCAGTATGCATCTCTCAACAGTACCAATTGATGCTCACGAGAAGTACTACCTTTCCCCAGATGTACCTCTGCCCGTGGTAAGTTGCATCTAGTTGTAAATAAGAGTATTAGTGAAAGATAACTAACCAAACATGCAGCAGCTAGTACCCGTAGCCATTATATTCAGTATACAAACCCAGTGTCCTTCTGGAAGGATAATTTCAGATGCTTAATTTCAAGTATTGCAAGTTTCTCTTGCAGGCTGGCAAGACTGGACTCTCATGATTAGAGTCCCGCATTGCCTGACCTTTCTTTTGATACTTGAAACTTTTGGAGACGACTCGAGGGTCAAACTAGCCCTAACCTTTCTTCTGTGTGTCATTAGACACGGGAAATATCTCTTCCCAAACAGTCACAAAAATCTTCCCAAACAGTCTACAAAAATCATAAATATTATAGAAATATAGACCTACATAATCATTATCTTCTTTCAGGGTGACCTCTATCTGAAAGCGAAGCTATACCAAGTGCCAAAGCCAGATAAGGAGTTTCTCTGTATCTTTGGACACCTCTCCGTGATTGATGGGTAGAATTTGAAACACAAGTTAGCAACGTACAGCACATCCATGACAACGTATAGAAAGTATTATTGTTGTCAACTGAGAAACGAGGTGTATTTGGTAGAAATTCATGGAATCACGATACTATGACATTAAGTTACATGTGTGTTTAAATTTCACTGCAAGAAAATACAAAATGAGAGCAAAGGAATCTAATCTGCATTAGAAAGTAACAAGAAGGGAATTAATTGATCATCAGTGTGTAAATTGACATAAATACAGATCTTTCTGGTCAATGAGATGGTCAGGATATTACGATTAGGGGAGACCGGGGCACGTTGAACCGCTTTGACACCTTTATTTTTTTCCTGACCTTGCTAAAGGGATCTGAACCTTGATTTTGTATCAAGCAGTTACCTTGTATCATTGCGATATAAGAGAACCTATTGCAAGGCAAATGTGGTCTTTTCTTGGATTTTTCTTGGATTTAAAAAAATAAAATCTTAGGGTGGTTCAATGTGCCCCATGCCCAGGGTAGGTTGATCCACCCACTGGGGCACCTTGAACCACATGCGTTGAACGATCCAAATAATCATCGATATAGATCAATAGGTGAAATTTTGGTTGGAATTAGTTGCTATTGTTACATTTGCATAGGATTGAATGTAAAAATTACATATTTGATGCATGAAAGTCACTCAATTATAGTTTCTATAGAGGTG
Organism: Harmothoe impar; assembly: GCA_947462335.1. NCBI lineage: Eukaryota > Metazoa > Annelida > Polychaeta > Phyllodocida > Polynoidae > Harmothoe > Harmothoe impar. The sequence goes on from OX381712.1 coordinate 29,242,676, forward strand.
ACTGAGTTTGTACCTTACAGATTTTTCTTAGGGTCAAATTAAACCAGTTTAAGAGTATTCCTGTTATTTGTTAAGTCTGAATAAATCTTTGATTACATATAATGTAATGCACTGTTCTGCCTCTGAAAAGTGATAAATCTGGGAATAAAGACACTGTAAATATGTTACACAAGATTTTTTCAAATTAAATAACACACCTAGCAGTAACGTTTGGTTCTATTCAAGGGTTCATATGTATACTTTGAGCTCCTTAGAGATCTTAGGCCAGCAATGTTTTTTAACAACACAACAACAAAAGTTTAACAATTGCAAATATTTACTTTCAAGGCCATAAACCTTTAATGTTGGCTAAATTTCTCATCAGCATCCTAAAATCATCATGATGTTGCTGATCTGAACTGTCTATATAAAGGGGGTAATCAGCTCTTCATTATGTGCAATTAATAGAAATACAATGAGAACAGTCTGTCTTGTTTAAGTTGTCTTTATTTGAATCCTACAGCACCATTCTAAACTAAAGATTACGTATATTGATGTCTATATTACTAAGCATTTTGGTCAAAGCCATGGCAATGAACCATTTTAATTGCTGTATTTCAGTCAGTCACCATTAACTACAATAGTCATGATTAGCCCTTTATCATATAACTCTACCTACAATAGGTCTTTACAAAAATATACATCTTTGCTACATGGATGTTTGGGATAATTTGGTTAAGATTCGAGGGGATTATCCAAACCACGAGGGTATGCACAGTTCATTGGTTTATTTTTGCATGAAATAAAAACGTCGTATATGCAGCAAGAAAAAATATATTTCCGCACACAGATATTATATGCTAAACTATAAACCCATGGGATTAGTAGAAAACTTGAATGAATTTCACTTTCTTTATAGGTAGACATTCTCTGTGTTTAACATAATGCTTCCCAGGATTCAGCATCAGTAATGTGTACATAGGAAGTTCTACTTATGCTTTTCAGTTAATCCATCAGCTGACGTCACTATCATTTCCAGTGGTATTTTGCACAGCAAATAACAATATCTTTTGACTTAAGAAATACTACAATGGCAATCTGCATTTGGTGTTTACACTCAAGTGTATTTCTTAGTAATACTCATATCTTCATAGGAAATGACATTATATTGAGAACCTATTTCTGAGCAGGTAGGCAGAAAAGGCAACCCTTTTTGTGCATTCTAACTATTTATTCTAGGCACTTCTGATCATACTAATTAAAACCTTCTATGACAATGGAATGTATCCTTATTTTGAACGTTAAAAGAGAGTTTTTTTCTCCTAAATTGACCTACTTGTGGTTTCCATGGAAACTGTTCTTTAATTCTAAAATTGGAATATATTCATTACATAATGAGATTATTGACAAAACCATTTTATAAAGTTTTCTATAAGAACTAGCATCTTCTTTAAAAATATATTTTATTGTGATAGTATTATTATAATGTGATATGACACATTTGGGTTTTGTTTGTTTGAATTCCTCTGTCATCAATGTCCTTCAGGCGCCAGTTCATCCTCCGTATATGGAATAACATGTAATCTAACACTTTGAAGATTAGGACACAAATCTTTTCACAAATCCTTCCCTCAAGAGTACCCTTTCTGCTTGCCTGCTAGAAAATACGTTTCTTTGTCTTCGTGAAATATATGGTCTAACCTGATTATAAGAGTAATTTAAGTAATAGGAATGCTTCTATTTATGCTTTGATTGAGTTTCAATGATAGCATGATGCTATTAAATTTTGTGGTCGTTTTCGTTATTTCTTCTGCAATAGACCAGTGAGGATTCACATGATTACCATCAGGTTTGAGATCTGCGTTGTTTGAGATCTCTGTTGTTTGAGATATTTGCTGTTTGAGATCTCTGTTGATCCGACCAATGCTTTTACAGTAGTGTAGTATGTTCACCCCAGACATAATTCTAAGCACCACTGCTCCCTTTTCAGATATCAATATCACTAGTATAGACACGCCTCCTAAATATCATTCTTGGATTCCTTCAAAGAGGTAGATTGTCATTGTTCAATCACCATTATTATCAGGGGAAATATCTCCCCCCCCCTACAGTTATGGAATAATGATGAAGATAAGTTTATTATATTTCTTTGTGATTTTAATAGAATTGCATCAATCAAAGTCCCTGTTTTCATAGTGTGATACTCAAACAAAGTTAATTAGAGATACCTGTTAAATACCAGTACATTCAAGTATTCGCAGCTACACAGATTGAATTAAATCATGAAGTCAAAAATACTCTTTGAGATGTCGCTTACACACAGATCAAACAATGGAAAATTGACACTAGTCGTCAGTGATCGATAGATACAAAAGTAGAAATTCATGATACTCATCCCTGTTGAATAAAACCAGATTTGTTTGGATGGTCATGTGTGTTCTGTGTGCACTCCCCAGGATACATTTTCCCCCACATAATTAATTATATCTCTGTACTATCAAAGACATTGTCAGAATAGGATGCACTATGCTGCTCCCAGAGCATATCGGTGATAGGAGGAGGCGGCGGGAACTCCAGATTGGCGTTGTTATCTATTGGGGGAGGGGGAGGCATCCTGTGGGCCAAGGCCTGGTAGGTAGGGTTGTGCTGTGTGTGAGTACGTGCCACGCTCCCTGGCGTGTTATCTGCGTAAGCAGTGGTATGTTGCACCTTTCTCGCAACTTTGTAACTGCTACTAGTATTGCCCTGAGTTTGGTAGCCATGCCCTTGCTGTGCAGTCCTATGTCCTGTGCTTTTAAAGCTACTTGTGTTGTCCTGGTAGCTATTTCTTTCTGTGGTATTCTTGGCGGGTTGGGTACTATTGAAGCTGCTGGTGTCCTGGTAGTTATGCCTTTGTTGTTCATTCCTATGCCCCAAACTACTTTTGCCAGTGCTGGGACTGTCTTGATAGTTAGCACTGTGCTGCACATCCCTATGCCCTAGACTGCCTTTGCCAGTGCTGGAACTGTCTTGATAACTGCTACTCTGTTGCACATTCCTATGCCCTAGACTGCTTTTGCCAGTGCTCTGACTGTCTTGATAGTTGGACCTCTGCTGTACATTCCTATGCCCTAGGCTGCTTTTGCCAGTGCTGGGACTGTCCTCATAGTTAGCACTGTGCTGCACATTGTTATGCCCCAGACTGCCTTTGCCAATGCTGGGACTGTTTTGATAATTGCTACTCTGTTGCACATTCCTATGCCCTAGACTGCCTTTGCCAGTGCTGGAACCCTCTTGGTGATTTCTCTGCTGCACATTCCTCTGCTGCCCAAGGCCAAGGCTGCCTTTAAAACTACTTGTATTGTCCTGGTAGTTTGGGGTATGCTGAACATTTCTAAGTGCAGTGCTGTTCTTGTAATGACTTGTGTCAAAATTGTTATTCTGCTGCACATCGCGCCGACCCATACTTGTCGACCGTTGACCAACGCTTGGTGGAATATCCAACTGAACGTGGTTATTCTGCCGGGCATTCTTATGACTCAAACTGCCCTTATTGCTACCAGCCAAACTGCTGGTCCTCTCTGCAGTTCCCTTATGTTCGGCCATGCCTGGGATCTTCATGCCACACGCCCGCAGAGTCGCACAGGCATGTACAGTCCGATCGGCCAAGAGACTTGTCCGATTGGGCATGGGCCTTGACCACTCATTGAACACCTCCCTCCTGGTGAACTCATCCTTCATGTAGCCCTTGAAGACCACCTGGGGTTCCTTTTTTATCATCAAGTTAGCCAAGTCCTCAAAGGTGGCATCCTTGTAGGGTGCGTCAAGGACAGCCAGGACAAAGACTGAGAGGAGATGTCGCCCCGCACGGTAGAGGGTCTCTGCGGGCGGGTACTCGGCCAGGTGAAGAGTGGCTGCGAAGATGCGGACCAGGATGTCATACACAGCACCTGTGAAGACCTTGGAGAGCTCGTGGGATTCAGCAGTTGACTGGGAGATTCGGAGGTCCTCGTCTGCATTGCGTAGACCGTAGTACCTGTGTATGAGTGAAAGAATGTGGCATTGATTACATTTTATCTATATGATTATGATCGTGGATGCATAATTTTGCTGTTAGATGGAATGAAACAGTTATAAATAGTGTTCAGATTTAAAATGACTAGGCCTATTTACCCTGCCTACTATACATTATATCACTGATTCAGCCTGTATTGTCCAGTTTACAATATAGGTATTGCCATTAGTATATTGTATGAATACAAATCGGATAGTTTTGTCATTGAATGCAAGAGGGTATCGATCAACATTACTAAACAGAGCACGTTACCTTCCGATTCCCCTACCAAACTCCTCTCCCAGAGCAGCCAAGAAGTGATGTCTGTTGCCCAGCTCCCCCTTGGTGTGGGCCACCACCAGCTCACACATGTCCAGCTGGTCCAGCACAGAGAAGATGGCGGTGATGTCCCCAAAGGCCTCATGCAGAGCCCCAGTGTGGGGGTGAGTGCTGGTGATCCACCCAGGCTGTAGGGCATCCAGCACAGCATGCCCCGCCTCATGGGCCACTATGTCCCAGGACCGACAGGAGTAGATCTTTTTAATTCCATCTGAGAAGTAGAAGAATTTGAGGGCTTTCTCCCCTCTGCTGTAGTAGGCGTTGCTGTCCTGGCCGGCATGGGGGAAGACCTGGATGGGACGGCTCCCCCAGAGCCAGCTGACTGATTTCTGCTTGGCAAGGCTTAGCACCCTCCTGTACATCCAGATGACATGCTGGACTATGGCCAGGGTGTTCACAGCATCGAAACCATCAGGGTCCAGCCTGGGATCGTACAAGAAGTTCCCCTGGTTGTCAGTCTCCCTGTATGACTTGTTCATGCCCATGATGAGCACATCATCAGTGAGGGGGCCAGTGCGGATGTCAAAAGGGAGCCAGGCTATACGATGGCCGATAACCAGGGGGTCCTGCTTGTAGATGTAGACCTTACTGCCGATAGCATTGCCTCCAGGCTGGGTAGTAGATGGGAAGGACCCCCTTCCACCCCCACCCCCAGCTCTGGGGGTGGGTTTACCCGGGTTCTTCTCATCCTCATCCCCTCCAAAGGTAGAACTGCAATCGCCCATAGCTAGTTTCTTTTATAACTGTAACTTTAAGTGAAGTATTCACACTCTTCACCGCCTGCAGCTACTAACAGTTTCCATAGATCTGTATATGTAAAAGAAACTGCCTATACACTTATATTTCTGTGCGTCCTGTGCCTTTAACTGTGTACTCCTACTTGGTTCATCAGGAAAGAGTACTTTTTGTCAAGCATTACCCAATCTTTCCAATTAATCCATGACAAGTTAATTGCCGATCCCGAAAGGTGTAATACTTCATGTAGACATGACTGGAATAATACAGATCCTTCGACTGTAGGCTGTAGACCGCCTAAGCCGTCTTGATCCTTTATGATAACTACCCGCCGCCTCGGTTAAGTTAGTCAATTAACGGCCATTAACGGTGTAGGTTTGATCCTTGAGTTGTAAGAATGACACAGTTACATGAAAGCGTTACCTGCACTTATTCAAGGTGGTCCAACTAGAAATGATTCCCTATGTCTCCTGACTGTATCTATTGTGTAAAGGAAGGCTACGTGTGAAGGTGTTAAAGTATGTTTCCGTGTGTAGAAAGGTGGATAAACAGGTCTAGATCCGTGTGGTGGATCCTCCACCTGCTTCATATACAGCCTTAATAGTCCATACAGGTGTGTGACCATGGGTATATGAATGTATGATCTAATTTGCGATGCCTATATAGGTTACACCCCCACGTGTAACAAACTCCCCACCCCCTCAATCACCTCCAGCCCAGGTGACTTGTCTTAAGGAGAAATAGAGCGTGTACATAGCCCCCAGCAGGCCTATCCCTGTTGCCGCTACTCCGTGCCAAGATCCTCTATCATTATCTGGCGTGGGTTTCCCATTTGACCTGTTGTGGTATTTTAATGATTCTCACGTCAGGTATATATCAGGTCCGGTGTCTTTGCTTACATTGGAGTCACATGACCATGCTCTCTATACTGGACCCTGGATATTGCATTGATCCAGTGGTTAACACATGTGGCTGGTCAGGGGTGTTTGTATACTTCTCTCTATAGACTCTTAGTCCCTCCAGACCTAACGGTTATTGTTGATTGACGTAAGCAACTCTGGTGGAGAGCTGGAAGTTTAAGTTTAGACCTACTCCTTGTGCTTCGTTAAAATACTTCCTCCTTTTTCGAAATGCATATTGTTTCCCCTTGTTGCTCCCTCAGCTCTACCACCTCCGAAAGTAATCAAAACGATGGGCTGGAGCGTCTCAACATTCTGGCGTAGAACATACAACAATCTAGTCGCAGCTGCACTATTTTTAACCCAATGTGTATAAAACCCAAATCCTGTATGGGCGCCTTTCCGTCACGCGGCAAATTCCTCTGTATTCCAGAACAAATATATTAGAAAGGCCATACTCCTTTCACACTCCTTGTAAATACACGTGGTCTATCTATATGCTTGCACTGCTTGACTACAACTGGATCTAAAGGCTTTCTGTGCCACAGATTGCAAACATACCTGTAGGTCCACGTTTATTTTTAGACAGATATCCTCTCAGAAAATTAGGGACAAGCCGGGCTCATAAAACATGTTCATATATAACTAGCCCACATCTATAAGAAACCTGTTATAGTGTCTGTATGTGTGTGTGTTTGGTCTTTTTTCAGGCCTTTATGAAGAATGAATAGAGGTGCGGCGGCTTAAAGTGCCCACTGACCGTGACTGGGCGTAAGGTATATTTATCAGGTGGTGTCACAAGGAGACTTATGTACTAACGCCATATATACTGCTACCTATAGTGATAAGTAGTTCATCAATGTTGCCTCTTCTTATGCCTATTGTGTGGTGATTCACTGTACAGGTACTTTTGGTAGGGATACACTTCCCAAAGGGTGTAGCCACAGTTTCCCTTCATCCCGAATGCATCTTGTAGTGATCAACTAATTAGGTAGTCATTTCACATGGTAAAAGTTCATTCGATCATAATGAAAGTGCATGAATTGCTTTTTCCTTCAGGGAAAGTCATATTGTGCATCTTTTTTTCAGATGTAGGTATAACTATATGGGGACTGGTGTATTTCTATTTTCTACAAAGCATGTCCTTCTTAACGTGTCTCCATACAAGTTATCTATTCATGGGACATTTCTAGCATCAGTTTCCCATGTTATGCACATGAGTATAAGCCCTATCCAGTAAGTCCACATTCATTACGTTCCTTGACTGTAATTGTATATCCATGTGCGTGGCCAGCCACATTCAAGATGCGTGCAGGTGGACGAGTCTACTCCTCGACGCAGAGAGGGATGGAAGGCATGTAACGTACTCCACAACGTCAGCTGTGTGAAAGAATTAGGACACGTCATGAAAAAGGAGGTCGATGCAGAAATGGGTACACTCAACTGTTTGTATGTAATGGTGGAGTCATATTCATAGGCCAACCATGATATTAGTTACCAAATGCCTGAGAGGTTAGCCTGAAGGCTTACATATCTAATGCATTATTCTCTGGTACTTTTACAACACATAGTCTACTCAAGTACTTCCATATAGCACGTTAGGTGATATATGAGGAAAGTTATAACAGTTATCTATTATTAATGCAGTCATCTATGCATAAAGTACACAGTCACGCACACAGTCACGATCATGATTTATGGAACGCGTGTACAAGAATGTATCTATAGTTACTTACCTGTTCCAGTCAACGCCTCTCCCTAACATATCCAGGTATACACTCCCCAAAAGCCAAACTCGAGGCACTTGAGTAGATTCAGCTCCATGGTCCTCCTGCTGATGCACATGCAGACAAGGCACCTCTCCCGCTCAAACACATGTACAACCAAGGGAGCAACTCAGGTTATGGGTGGAGGGGGTCTAACTGAGCACTATCATGCACCTGGGTTTTAGAGCTGCTCACCTAACCTCCTCAGACTCCAGCCTATCCTAACCTGCTCCTCCAGGGCGGGAAGGGGCAGCTCCTCCTCTATGGAGAGCAGCTGCTGGAGGGGCAGAGGAGCAGCTCACTTGTGCTTCCAGACTCCCACCTCATTACCTGAGGTTATACATAGGAACACTAGGGTTCCTCTGGGAGAGGTGCAGCCGTCCCTAGCTGGAGGCCACATTCCCTGCTCAGCAGGTTCCCACGCGGACCTCTAGGCCCACCCCCTGCTGGTACTTAGTGATCTGGCTAATTCCTACCTGTGTGTGCCAGCAAAATCTTCTCTTTTATTTTTATGTAATTTATGTATTCCTAGTGTATGGCATTATAGTCGTTTCAAGTAGCAGAGCTGGCTGGAGAATATAGATGGTATACAATTGGTTTTGCATTAGGAAAGCACTTTTATGTATAGGTGTACCTGAAGATAATCTAACAATTGTGTTATCTATTATCGTTATATGTGGGTATACTGTTGAATCATTACTTATGATGAGTGCTTTGGCCAATCTCCTTCCCTCATGGCCTTCGTTTGTAACTTCTATATTTTCTATGTTTTTACCTCATCCTACTTGTGCCCCTCTTAACCAGCACTTGTTGGGAAGGGCGCACATGTGCATTGTATATATGTTTCTCACATCTCCACTGGAGATATGGTATACAGCGAATTAAGATGTATATGTTTCCACACCTGATATTGGTGGGTGTTAGTCTAGTGATATAGTCTACACCCAGGTGGGGGTCTGACCCACATGTCATGAGTAGATGTAGATGTGCTGATATTCTACACGTGTGAGCTGTCGTCAGTCATTTGTCAGGGTAGAACGCCTGAATCTGATAGGCGTCCTCCCCATCTGTAATCCATGCTTGTCTGGCTGTAGGGGAAAGAAGAGAAGGAGAGAAAAGGGATTTACGCGTCGCGTAGCCTAGGCCAGTACGTTAGAGTATGAACCGCGTAAAATAAAATACATAACAGCCTCCCATCTCGAGCAAATACTTTTACATTGGGTAAGAGAGACCGGGAACCCTGTTTGAGACTGAGGCCTAAGACTGAACTAAGAGGGTCAGTCGTCACAACATCGTATTTTCACTCTTAATTGGGACGAGGGAGTCAGGCAGTTACATCAACCCCGACCACCCGACCGCTCCTCCACCCAGCCTCTCCTGCACTACATCCCGAGGAGGACCCTATCTTGAACTAGTTAGTGTTGTGACTATTTTAGAAAAGAGAAAAGAAAAAGGGTTGCAGGGGATCATTATGTAAACAACAGCTGAGTAACATCATGATGACTTGCCGCGTCGTTTAACCCATATTTCCAGCATACTTGCATTAATTGGAGTGCATTCTCCCATTCTGTTGTGGTCAGTAAATCGTGACTTCCTTTGGTAAGGTATGCCGAATCCCTTACCTGACATATATAGGCACTTCTTTATCCTGAATACTTATGTAAAAAGAAAGATAAAATGATGAAAAGCAGATAAACTTGTCCAAACAATACTTAAAGAACGGTGACACCTGGATGGTGTATGTTTGCCACATGCTGACAAAGCCGGCCCACAGGATATATTTACACAGAGTGTGAAAACAAATATAATATTTTAGATCAAATATTATAATATTATGCTGTAACGCCACTCCATGTTGCCCTTGTGAAAATAAATAAATATATATATATATGCCACGACCCCTTTTCACATCATGATATTATAAATACAACTATAGTAATCCTACAAGCACAATTCAAAAAATTGCAATACCTTTTGGCAGTCCAAGTCTGTTATTTTCAACACAGTTTGGTGGACTGCCAGGAATCATAATAATTATGGTACCGTCAGAAAGGTATGATAATGTGAATTGCCTTTCTGGTATTATTCCATTATAGCATTGTGTTATATTTTGTGAAAGCCATGGAATAACCTGTGAATACTATTTCAAAGCAGTTTGCAATCGGGATTACTTCATAGTTCGAGTGTCCATGGGGCCATGAATGTAAAATTCTGCTGAAACAAAGCTTCTGGACAAGATATTGAGGACATGACCATTCAACTTCATATATAAGATATGTCTGGTCCGCTATAGTCAACAAGTTGATGAAACAAAGTACAAACAAAAGCAATTGTGCAGTGGAATGTACATTACGTATTAAGTTATAGCACCACTATTTAGTATCACATAGTAGAATACTATTACTGGAATTGAACCCCCACTGCAATGTAACCTTGGTATACTAGAAATGATGATAACAGAGTGTAATGATTGCTCCTATCAAAAAGATCTTCTCCGTTTATTCCAATGAATCATATGAAGAGAATATATCAAATGTTGCAGTTGACAGGAAGGGCACATACATTAGCATTGGGTGCAGAGGGGCGCTCTCTTAGTTTTACTATTATTTCATCACCTACATCTCTTTCTATCAATGCTCTATAAATAGACTTAATCTATTGCAGCTACCATCTTGTTTATCATGAGTAATACGAATCATTGATTCTAGTCTTTTTGGCAGAAATCATGTGTGATGAGGCATTAATTTTATAAACAGCATGATAGTTGGATGAAATCATATGCAATGAAGTGAAAATGATTAAGAAAAAAAAACAATGTCCTTTAATATTCAACATTTCATTGTAATGCTATGCAATGGCATACAGGTATGCAAGTTCAATACTATTATCATCATAAACATACCCCTAACTACCTCCCCACGGCCTCCACTCCCTTACTATTATTTCATCCCTGCATTCTGCTGCAATGACACGATTGCCAGCAATGCTCCTGGTCGATGGTACTGGCGCCAAATGCCGTCACTAAGCACCAAGCACCCAGCTTCCCTCAACACCAGAACGAGGCGACCTACTTTCTGTCTGATGACGTCATTCTGAATTGAGGACGGAAAATGCCTTCCGGTTGCTCCCAACCAGACTGGAGATGACAACCATCAAAACAGGAGGAGATGTCAGAGGATGACAACCTTGTTTTGTGACCTTCCCCAGGGCTGCAAGTCCCCATGGATCGTCTAATAGGGCTAGTAAGTTCCTAGAGAGAGAAACGTTGTACTACTGAGAGCACAACAGGGAGAGATTCAATGGAAACCAGAGTTACACCGGCCCCAGTGAGTGATAGTGATGCATTCTGGCTAGTTGATGCAGAGGCTGGTATTTCTACTGTTGGTATACACGGTATGATACTACAGCAATGTAAAGAGAGCAGAGGCAATGGCGATGGTGGCGGTGGCTGTGAACTTGGTAGACTGCCTAGATCCTAGTTGATCACCTATTAGCTAATCTAGGATGTTTGCCTGCTCTTAGTAGCCTCCCCCGCAGTGCCTAGTTGTGGATAGATAAAGTGCCGCTGGAGGTATTTAATGCATGCGACCTTTGGAGATCAATAGTGTTTACTCTGGTGGACTATACTCCTTTAGTGCTACTGCTAGTAAGCCTACAAGAGGAATCATCTGCAGATGGTCTTTTAAACAGGAGGCATACTTGGATCTATTACAGAGTATTAAATGATATAGTGCTGTGTATATGCACACACACTGCTACTGTTACCTTGGTGCTGCGTCACGATCAATAGAGTTTTGGCACTCAAGACGACATATCAGATATATCATATGGTATACATACAGCTAGGTATATATGTATACACCAATGCTCCCTATGCGTAGACAATTTATCATCCTCCCAGTGCTTCTGAATTGCCAATGAGGGTATGATTTATATAGTACGGGTTCATATGCCATTAAAGCTAGAAATATCCAAAATAGGCAATACCCGGCGTTCATACTGTAATGTCCAACATGGACTAAGAGCACCATAGGACTCTACTAAAAGCTGAATACTGCAAGCACAACACAATATAGCACAATGGTGGCACTACCCTATATAACAAACGCTCAATGCAGCTGGGTGCCCATGGTCCTCTGCACCCTCCTGCTACACCACATGTATGGGGTGGCCAACACCTACACCCAGTGTGCCTCTAGTGAGCAGCTCATGAAGCTCACATCGGGCAAGCCATGGTCCAAAATGGGCAACTGGACTGTATGGGGCGAATGTAATTTGCCCAACCCACGAAGGGACTGGGCCAACTGCCGCCGTCCAGGCCCCGCATGGCTCTGTGACCCTGACGGACTTCTTACCAAAGAGGAAGGTGAGTTGAAAGTATGAAGCATATAATTGTGCACATATTATATGCAGTTTTTTAGGTTTTTTAAAGTTTTTTCCCCATCAAAGCCATGGTTTTCTGATTAAAATGGTGCTACGACTATTACATTGTGATACAATATAAGGAAAATACTGTTCATAAACTTTTAGTAGATCAGTGTAGTATTCACATTTATTTTCTATAGATTTCAATAGGAAATATTGTGAAAGAAATTCTACTAGTGGTCGTGAAACAGGTTTTGTCACGTCACCATTTGCCTAAGACCACGTCAGTTGTTCTGAAAGACCCTCCTGTTATATTCCATTGTTAGAATCCCTGCAAATTAATTGTGTTTGATGATGTGTAAATCTACAGTTATAGCACTATCGACCTTGAAATTCTGTTTGGTGCTGTGTAAGCGTTTATAACCTCATGGAGCAGTGTGGAACATGTTATAAATTATGGAACATGTGTTAGGGGAACACGCTGAACACTGAAACTGGCTCACTTTCATTTGCCGGGAAGTTCCCCCGCTTCCTGAGCACTTCCCCCCTCCCCTCCTTCCCTCCCTGCCTCTATCTCTGCCTCCCATCTTTCTTCTCGCCTATTTCCCTCCTTGCCTGTCGGCCTCCCTGCCTCCCACCTTCTCCCTTTCTTGCCTTCACCCCTATACCCCTTCCCCACGCTCCCCTACCTCTCCTCATCTACCTGTCTACATCTTCCATTTAGCAACTCTTCCATTACAACCGCTCGTTATGGCATCTGTAGAGGCTAGTGTTTTACCATTGAGAGGATACTGAGAGGCTCGTGCAGCAAGAGCAACAAACGACTGACCTTCCCTTTTGCGCCGCTGTTAAAGGATCAGGTTGACATTTTGTGTCATCTTATGGTCACCACTAATGCCTGGTCATTCCTTTAGGCAAATAATAGGTGTATTGCACATTTCATCGAGGCCGTTCCTTTTTGCATTATGTACAGATCGTAATGTTGACTAAACAATATTATAGGGTTGGGTTAGATTATCATAATCATTACAGACACATAAGTATATGCATAGAATAGCATATGGTGAGTTGCCTAGCTGAAGGCTATACATTATTGATAATAGCTTTAACGTGCGGCCATCATTCTATTGATTACCATATACCTATATAGAATCCCCTCCAAGCACAGAAAAGAATAGAGCATCGGCCTGACTCATTTCCAGAGTCAGGTCTGTCAGAATGAGAGAGTCATGCAATGGCACATCCACAGCCCATGATGGGAAATTCAGGCAACTCTGGACTCCCACCTTTTGAAAGGGAGTCAGAAAGTACTCACCTCCGGAGTCCAGCATGTATAATAACTCTGGAGAGAAGGTACAATACATTTGTACCTGCATATACACTGCTATACACCATTCGGGAGATCTTTTTCTTTGAAAGGGTGTTAATTAATACTGAGCTATCCATCCAGAGTGTATCTCTCCAAGTTCATCTCCAATACCACAATATTATATAGACCAATAATTTATTGGAGTACACAAATTGAAATCATCACTATTCTATCTATTTCCATAGAGTACACTACGGTTGCAGACGACCAATGTGCCTAATCTCACCCTCTTTCAATGGAACCTTGTTGATCTGTGGAATAATGATCTATGTACACAATCCACTGTAATACAGTGCCTACACTATTTCCACAGAGACAACGGTGATCAGTTCTGCTGCTTTAGCATTACATCCACAATGTATTTATTAGTAATGCATATTGATAAGTTACATATAATAACATACAAGCCAAAGGATTCCCACTGAGCTGTAGTTCACTACCCAGCAAATGAGTATGAATCAGTGGACCTGGAAAGGCAGTGTGTGAGGCTTGTTCTAGATGACATTCTGGTACAGATGGGGAATGGTCCATGTTGTGTGATAATGTTCCATAATGAGTCCTGATGTCATATTACGAAACAGTTCTGAGGTCAATAGTGCTATACATAAGCTTCGCACATCATCAAAAAGTATCAAACTAATCTGTTGGATACATCTCCTTTGTGTATAGTCCCTCTCCCCACCTCATACTCATCACTGGTATTGAAAGGGACAATCAGGTCAATACGATTGTCAGCCAATCCTTTTTCATTAGTGTCACTGTCTATAGTCATAGACAGAGAGCTGGCTACACCCACGTATCTGTTGTGTAGTGTAGTATACTGCAATGCCCCCTATGCAATAAGAGGTGCCTAATGAATCTTGTTGATCGATGCATAGCCCCATGGGTATGCATTGCACCAGCATATTCATAGAGGTATAAACGGGTTATTGTCGCCACCATCAACTGACCATGGTTACGTCATTCAAACAATTATTGTATCTGCAAAAGAATTTCATGCAATGTAATTTATATTCTTATGGAAAAGAGAGAGAGAGAGAGAGAGAGAGAGAGAGAGAGAGAGAGAGAGAGAGAGAGAGAGCAGGAGAGAGGGGGGAGAGGTAGAGAGAGATGCAGCTGCTTTGTACAGACTTTTATCTAGGTCTGTCTTAACTGTAAAAATTTAATGATAACGTTATGTCATTACAAAAAAAGCTTCAATGGTGATATGCCCTACCTTTCACGTTATGTCATCGCTATGATATCAGTTTAATTGATTTATGTGCAATTTATCTCCATTAAATATTGCTCTCTGGGTCCTCTGCTGCACATGGTGTCATAACCACAACATTATTCCAATATAATGTCTTCTTCAGCCGATGAGTTGGATCAACAGCTAAATAAGACGGCCATGACGTCAGTATGTCGGTGTCAGGACGAGTGTACTGGGGGAGGACCACGTCATGTGACAGTGGTCGTCATCGTCAACTGGGTGCGTGTACCCAACCTGGCATCAGGAAGAAGGTGAGGTACCTAGATAGTAATAGTACCGATAGAAGTGCACTCTAAATTAGAAGAAGTTGGAGTTTAGAAGTGCACTCTAAAGAACTTAGAACTGCAGTGATCAGTATTGGGATAAAGAGGATATTTAATTGTTAAAAGATTTATCCCTGGAATATCAGTAATTGCATCGATCTTTTTTTCATAATTTAGGTTTACTCTACCGCATTGCCGATTCCTTTAAAACAGTACACTGAAAATCAAATAATATTGACCTAGTAAACAAAAAACGTTATACAGCATTTTATAACGTTACACAAAATAACGTTTTTCTAAGGCTCCTTACTATGGCAAAAAAACACAAGTTTAAACCGTTATTTTGAAGTAAAATAACGTTTTTTTCTTGTTAGCTGGAAAGATGGCAAAATAGCCTGCCACAGGAGTGCTTACCTCGTAAGCGCTAGTTCTCAATTTTAGTTGCTGTTGCTTAAACTGTAATACTTAAACTCTATATTAAATCACAATATCTTATGCTTAAAGAAGAAGATTTCAGAGAATATCTTATTCTTCATCCAAAACAGGGACTCCCCGAGTCCCCTAGGGGATGCTTCCTAAGATAGCTAAACCTAAGCCTAAGCCTAACTGTAATCAGAAACAACTAAGCTAACCCTAGGCCCTATCCTAACCATTGGGTAGGAATTCAGTGTAGTTGGTTTCACAGAGCAGAGAGAAGAAACAGCGTCAAAAGGGAATCTGGGTTGCTTCTAGAATTACTCCCCTCTTTAGGCCACACCAAATAAAAAAGTTGGTCTATGGATTTTGTTTTCCCAAAAAAGGTGCGGTAGGGCGAATTTATTATTTTTCCAATTTTTTATGGATTTCAACCTTAAATTAGGGGGGGCGGACGAATTTTTTTTTTTTTTCCTGAGGGAAAATCTTTGTTAAATTTTTACTGATATTTTCTGACTAACGATGGCAGAAAAGGCCACCAAAAAAAAAGTAATAAAAAAATCCAATTTCTCAGAAAATGATGCAGGCGCAGTCCATAGACAGAATTCTTTTCAAAAAGAAAAATTTCCATTTTCGAAAATATGGTGCGGGAAATCCGTAGACCAACACCTAAGGGGGTCACATATCTCCGTGGCTCACCTAAGGGAGTCACATAAGAACCTGGGCTTCCCTAGAGAGGGGAGTCGTTCTGGAGTCAACCTGGACTCCCTTTTGACGCTGTTTCTTTTCTCAGTGTTCTTATGAAGCATCCCCTGGGGGAATGGGGGGGAGGTAGATGAAGCATGGTGGTTTCTTACAAAGCATCCCCTGGGGTTACACGGGAGTCCCTGTCCGTGGTTGAAGCATAAGATATCTCCAAACACCTTATGCTTGAGGATAAGATATTTTGCTAATATGGTACACCACAACATAAGTCTCATTATCTATTCGGGGTTCAACGCTGAATCCAATGGGATGCATTCTTGGTGAAATTTGTCCTCCATTACATAATATTACAAATACTGTATAGGACGTAGAGGTAGGAGCATATCCCTGAGAAAAGAATTCCATGCTCTACAATGTTAAGAATTAAAGTTGTGTGCCTTTTATAAACTGGGTACAGGAGTGGATCCCCTATATTGTATAAAGACAATTTAAAATCACCATGGGGCTGATATGAATCTAGGGTGTCCATGTCTATCTTAGCCCAGGGGTGGGTTTCGTGGTTGAGGGAAGAGGTGGCTGGCGTGGCACGTAGTACTGAGAGAGTTCTCCCCACTTCTTGAAGCATGATACTTTTACAAAAATATTGTCAAACCTTATTCAGTGCATATTCAGATGAGATATTTCTATCAATTTACGTAGGTGCTATAAGGTGTCATCCAGGTGAGGCATTAGACTGTTTCTTTTTCTTATTTTGAAATTTAAAAAAAGGTGGATTGGGATTCCCTGGCTTCAGAAGGAATCATAACCCAGAAATTATGTATTTTCTTTGCATCTGATTTCAATATGGTTTACATAATGTGCAATAGGTTCCCTCGATGGAATGAATGTTGTAACTCTTTGTTCACGTTGTCAACGATGAGAGTAATGACTCTATTGGTTTTCATATTTGGTATACTGCCGTGCCTATTCTAAACTGCTTTATTATCGTAGTTTACAACACTAGATCTCTCCAAATATGTCCATTCTAACTAAACCATTGCCATTTCCTTTACAATCTCCTATATTGCAACAAAATGTTTTGTTCTGCAAACAGTCTGGGGTTAAATTTCTGCTGGTGCACGGATACATATTGAAAGTGTGAGTAAAGTGAGGACTTTGCAAACTGATACATTTATAACTGCTATTGTCTGGCTATTTGTGCAACAATGCTATTTTCTCCGATATGAATTTTATTATCAGATAACCATGATAATACGAATTCCCGTTTTCTTTATAACTGAGCAATCATTGTACACCACAATCTAATCAAAGCAATATCTAAAAGCAGTCAAAGTGCAATTATATGCAATATGAAGTAGGCAAAAGCTCCCGAGATAGTCAATATTCAATATTCTATATTGAATTGAAGACTGAGGGAGCTCATATCGACCGTTTGCATTGCGGGGGGGGGGGGAGGGGTATGTAATGGGGACCCCATGGGGAGATTCAGCTCTCTGCTGTGTTATGTAGTGTGAGCAGATGATAATGGTCTGTTGAGCAGCTCCCATTATATATTCACTGTACACTGACACAGCTAGAGGGAGTGGGATACAGAGTTGCATCCATAGTACATTCTTGTCTCCCTTGGGGTACAAGTGAAAGGACTAAGCTATTAAGAGTGATTAGTTCTATTGTGGGCGTTATGTTGGTTTAGGACAGTCTAGGCAGCTACTATGTTATGTAAAAGTCCATTTATCTAGCAAGTTCCCATAATACACCACTATTCGATCCAACCGTGGACACTGAGGGATTGTATAGCCAATGAATACACATTAATATAATCATATTGTGTCTTAAAACCGGGGCTTGATGTGGATATTATAACAAATTTTCGGACCGCTAGGGGTCGGCCATGATCTATTTGAACCCGTCCGGAAAGGGGCAGGGTTGGACCCCTCTCATGGGGGGGGGGGGCTGGACAAAATTTCCTAGAATCCTACAACTTCCCCCTTTTGATGGTTTTCTGTGCTTAAACAATAATCAAGTTTAAACCAAAAAACAACATGTTAGCCATGGTAGATCCTGAGGTGGTGCTTTCTGCTGTGAAATATGAAATGCTCCCTCCCCCCATTATAACTTCATATAGTTTAAACACATTTCCCCAAATGCCTACTAATTTAAAAAGTTTAGTAATTCTCTACTATATTTTCTTATTTATCTAACCCAATCAAATAAGTATTTGAAAGAATCAACTATTGAAAAAAAGACGCCCTATAGCTTAATGTCTCCTTTATGTGATTTTAGCTGTGAGTATGGATGTGCTAGCCAGGTATTCCCACAACTCCGGCCAGGCTCCAGACCCCCTCTGTACACGGAGCTGGACATGATGATGGACCGGATTACTGACCACATGCTGCTCACATGGGGACTTGACCGCTGTGATGACCATGTGGTCATCTTCTACACAAAGCACTACAATAGGGTAAGTCCTGATTTGTAGGGGAAACGATGTGCTGTTCTGTTTCATGGATGTTTCACTGGTCTCGCTTAAAGTCAGGAAAGAACCTTGACTGCTCAGCGGACAACTTTGATATTGACCACAATCAAATTAAGTTACAATGCAGGTACAGAAGGGAATAATTGAGGGGGCATTATGATCTGAATTACCTCCCTAATATATCAGTCACAATGTATAATAGAAAGTAGTAACTGAGATCTAAATGTTATGCATCCCTAATAGATTCTTATACTTACAAAATTTAGGTTTTATTGAAAAAGAAAAACATTTATTGATAACTAACATTGAAATGTCTGTTTTCCGTTTCATAGTACTGATAACATTTCCAATTTATTAGGACCATTACTTTTGGTGCCAGTAAGTTAACAACCACTCAAAATATCTAGTTAAAGGCTTTCACATCGGGTTCCCTCACGTAGAAATATATTCTAAAAACAAATAGATTTAAAAAAAGAACAAAGGCACACATTCAATATAAATCATTCATGATTTCTACCTATGCAGATACACGTCAAAGCAGGGTCTATCGCGACAGCCCGGCTTCGAACCTCCATCCATCAAGCGCTGGACGCAGCCACGCCCTACTTTGCCAAGAATGATATCAAAGGGGCGCTGAGTACCATTGTAGACCTTTACTACCAGTCTCTTGGCACCAGGAACACCACCTCCAAGTTGGTGGGCATTGTGATCACCATCTTTGTTGGTGCTATCATCCTCTTCGGTATTGTGATTACCATAGTCTACTGCAAAATGGAATTTTCCCAGGGAAAAAACTGCAGGCAGGTATGTGCTGGTACCATGGGTGGCCACTGGGCCGTCATGTTTGGAGGAGGGAAGCCGAGGAGAAAGGAAGAGGAGATCGCTGCTACAACAGCTGAGCTCACTAATCTAGAGAGTTAGAACTGGGTTTAAATGCGCACCATTCATAAATGGCATGAGTGACGCCAGGGTTGTCAAAGTGTCATGATTAATGTTCATAAATCTTTTATGAAATAAGGATCAAAATGAGCAGCAGTGCCTCTATTGGGAAATCAGGTCAGAGACCCGTTGGCGGCTACTCTCAATCTGTTACCCACAACCCATAGCCCTTTGAGAGTACGAAAGAACGGAAGGGAGAGTTTTATTCCATGCCAAGCAAAAATGTCACCTGAGATTGTGTGGCATTTTGAACAAATTCAGATGCAACTAGGTAGTGCGCATGAAGAAAGTATATGTGTTCATCTTGTGTGGCAACACAGGGACATGGTCTAGAGATGCTATAACTGAGTGCCATATGTGTAGGCATTCCCCTTACGTTCCTTGTTACTTAGTTAACTAGAGTAACACTGTGGATACTTCTATACAATGATTGTGAAACCACTAGCACACTGTGATGTTATGCCACTATTACTGGCCATTTTGAAGTGCACTCCATTTTATGCTTCTCCAGCTTTGAGGGTTGTGATTAAATAATTCTTCTTTCAAAACCCATTAAAATCATGGTTTGTAAATAATCGATGGCATTTGTACTAAGGCCAGAAATCTCGGATTGTGTTGCAGATAATTATGATTTTTGCACTAAGAGTCCGCCACTATATTTTCTTCCAAAGTCTGTATGTTGTACTATAATGTTTTGAATTTTGGACGTAGTGATGATTCTACAGTTAACTCTATATATATATTAAAACCATTTTCTATAAAGTCCTAAATCTAGTCACTCTACCGGCTCTATATATTTTAGTCCTCGCGAAACAGTTGCTGGAAGATCTTTCATAAGATGTCAGGTACTCGTCAGTGAATCTCCACGAAACGTGCGGTGCTTGCCAATTAGATTGAGGGTGAATGTCAGAAAGTGTTGGACAACAGATACTCATCAAAATGTATTTTTTTGCTCCATGCAAATATGGCAAATATACTCATCCAATACGTTGTTATTGTTTCAACACGGGATCTCTATCACAAATAGGATAATTTAATATTCACATGATAATTCACAGTAAGGTTTAACTGTTATTCTGATAATAATGATTTTGGTAGATTAACTCCTTTGAAGCACACACCAAAGTATGGTTGTACAAGATTGTGCATTTTGGCGTCGGTTTACCTCTTTGACAAGACTTTTAGTATTTTTAATTTTACTCCATTTTCTATCCATCAAAATGTTTATTTCTATGTTTAACATCTTGTGTCACATCTTATGAAAAACCATACTGGTCTAGGAAAGTTGGTAATACCATGCCATACAAATGAGTCACCAACCAGCCATATTTGATATCAGGTTACTTTAGGATTACCACGTTTATTACATGGCACACATTATATAATGAAGGAGTCAATATGAAAATAATGTGGGGTCATAGACACCAGAAAAGCTAATATTACTATATTTTTCAATATTTTCATTCTAGCCCCACCCCTGAATATTATATATCAAAAGAACTGGTTTACAGTTAGCATGATCTCTGTTGACCTGATGAGTAACGATTACAATTGCAATTTTATAGCAGTTTTATTATCAAAATTCATCTTGTGGTACAATAGAACATATATTAAAGTATGTAATATAGACATAACATGTTAATGAGGACGGTACAAGTTCTTTTGATGAACTAGCTTGCAACGGTGCTGCAATCTTATGCTACAAATATGTATCAGTTGTGAGAGGTCGGCTTTACTAAACTGACTTTCTGGAAATATTTTGCTGATGGTGAAAACTAAAGATGCATAATATGTGTAATATACATGATGATAGGTATCAAAATTAAATATCATGATATAAAATAATGTCGGTCCAAACGATATTGATCATGTGGGATAGGATACTATTTATTTATAAGATGGCTATTTCTATATATGTATGTTCTTTGATATTATTAACTAGGACCATGAATTATTTTTGACTAGTGAAATGAATACTCCTAGCATCCTCGATTTTTGTGATATACATGTAATATTTTATATCTTTTTACATATTGTCACATAACGCTTTTGATGTAAGTATATTTGGGTTATATTTCAATATATACATTCATTCATCCTTAGTTATAGTATATACCCCAACACTGTCCAAGGGGAAACTATTCTCAGTCAATTATGCTCTAACATATTATGAATTGGCCTTCATTATCTGAATCTGAAGTTAGTCCTAAAGACTAAAATAGCAAGGTATGTTAAGATAAGGTATTGTTGTTGTAATCTATGGGTAATCGGTGTTCCCGTTCTCATACATAAAACTACGTATAATGTATATAACTTCCTATCGCATACGTGGCATTAAGCGTTGATGATCAGGTAGACCATCCGCTAGAATGAGAAACATCGATTTTGAACTACATTAAAGTTATTTTACATTTCTGGTTCTTGAAATGTAATTAATATTGCTAGTCATCAGATGGTCAGATTCTATGAGTATCATTGCTAAGTGCGATTATATCGCATGCATTTAAACTGATATATTTGGTAGCATTATGATGGGTTAATAGTTATGCATTTATCTACTTGTATATGATTATACCTGTGCATATTGGGTTGAAATACTTTAAATCTCACTTTCTTTCTCGATATTGTAAATATGATCAAAATACTAAAAGCCAGGGTACTAAATCATCAACTATACAGTGTTTAATACGAATGTTGCTTTCTAACGCAGTCATATTCTGATGAATCAATATAAATAAATTATTGTACACAGTGTTTGTAATGGGAAAGTTTAATCTTTATTACATTTTCCATTTGTATTGTTAGTACAAGACGTATAATGAAGAAAATTAACATGTGGATATGCGCATGTTAACTTCCTTCTTCCATTCAGAAAAAAAAAGAGTATCTATCATAATATCGCTTGTAGTGAAAACGTAACATGTCCCGTGTAAATAGCTGTCACAGTACTCACTTTGTACATTTGAGGTCCCTGTGGCGTTCTACCAAACAATAACATCGGCCCGGGAACTTCTTAGGAGATCCATTATAATCACATCAGGCATCTAGTGCCCTTAATATCTAGTCAGTATGCAGTCAACAAAATGAATTACAAAAGACTTGCAATGTCTGCAAACATGGACATGTACCTTTAATATCTGTGTGGGTGTGTTAAGATTTACATTAATTTGAATGATATAATGTATTATTACAAAGACTTCAATTAGGATGTGAGTCAGAAGTAAGTGTTCATATTATAAAGTCCCTTTATTATCTAAGGGTGGTGATTTTAACTATTGATCAAATAAATTGCAAGAGTTTGATATTGATATATTTGTGGTAATTAACGTGTAAAGTTGCGTCTACTCTATGGATAATAATTATTTGAAATTATAATTATTGTTACATTTTGGTCACAGTATGCTATTGCATTATGAATGTCCATAAGGAAACCTTTGTCTTTGATATCATATTCCATCAATATTTTACTACGAAGCACCAAATATAATTATGTCCATTTATACATGTGTTCCTGTTATGCATGATAAACTATTATTATGTAAACAGTTAAAATATGATTTGAAACAAAAAGGTCGAAGGAGATGGCTCAAATGATCAAGATTGTAATAGACTTTTGGTTTAGTTATGTTTTCCCCCATCAAATATGTAGCATGTATACACTGCTTTATGGTATGGGTGTATAGTATCAATTACAGATGATTTAGATTGCCTCATAGTTTCCTATTGTTAACCCTATTTCATCAGTTTAAAGGAGTTGTTGATTATTTATATTCATCAAAACATGTACCTTCATACACAAGTTCAAATGAGTTCCGTGTGATGAACATTAAATCCTACACCAGTCAATTCAAGGTTTGTGATTGACTGATGTGCTAGTAGAGCTCACTATTTATTTAATTGGTGCTGTGATTTTTCATTCTTTACATGCTGATTGTATACTTCTTAATTCACAATTTGAATAAAATTTTGTTTCTGTTTGTCAAGAAGTCATTCATTCTGCATCATTGGACCCTATAATATGTAAGACTACTAAGTGTAAAATAATAAGTTAATGTGGAAGATGAGAGTTATCCCCTCCATATGGAAGCATGACAGTGAATCCAAAGCTATAAGACGGAAATGTGATGCTTTTAAAGTAAACTTTCAAACATTGGTGACCAGGCACGTGAAAAGGGGTACTCAAGGGGGAATAGACTGATTGAAGTTTGTGTCATGTTCTTTAAAATGAGGTATCATAAGCTATAAGATACTCCTAGTAGTTTTGTGGGAATCATATCTCGCACATGAGTTGTAACTCATTACTGAAAATGATAAATAAGCTCTATATGCAATGTATCCCATAATAACCACTAAAAATGATGAAAATGTCAGATTTCCTAAAAAATATGCTAAACAAGTGTAAATTGGGTTCTAGGAGGAATTTTCAAGATCTGTTTTCAGTTTTGAGTTATTGATGGAACTCTCAAGAGACTAGGACCAAAATGTTCCATTTAGACATCATGGAATGGCAACCAAGAAGTGTGATATGTGCAGGATATTTTGATAGTTGAAATCATGTTAACACCAGATGGCAGCACCATTCTTTCTGTAGTGTAGACTATTCCTATCCTCCTCAGACTACATTTGCATTTGAAAGCTCTGCTGTTAAGACCGAAATCTCGGAATTAATGTTAGATATTGCTCCGTACATGAAAGGTTATTTTAGCAGCTATAGAAACGAGAAGATACCAGGCTTTATAAAGATAGAACTCAGACGCCTCCTAGCCCCTGGAGTGGTCCTGAAGATATAGTGCAGGAAGGAACTGGTAGGAAGACATCTCTGCCATCTCATGGGATTATACCAATACATGTATATGGTTATACTTTGCATTCATGCACCATGATGACAAAGCACTTTTTCTTTTAATGCTGCAGGTCCCCTGTACGTTTCCGGTGCTTTTACTTTCGCTCAAACGCGCCCCGGTTAGGTGATTGAAGCCAAATAAAATAAAATCAATCAACAATGGATAACTAATTGATGACTGGAACGCTGGTGACTTGCTAGCTGATAATCATAGACTCATCGGGAGTAACCCCATATGGTTGGCGTGGTGCATGAATTCACTTTCTGGCATGCATCTAGATGCCTAGGTTAATGATACAGGGATCCTATAACTGATTATGTAGGCAATAATTATATTAAACACATTGAGGCTGATTGGTACCATCCTACATTGTTAGACTATTATAACAGGTTATAAGCAAGAGTGTATCCTTCAAGATCCATTACAACCACAACAAACAATATAATAGATGTAAGGCTAAGGACTGTATCATTAGGGTTATTATTGTGGTTATAATGGATCTTGAAGGATACAATCTCGGTTCTAGCCGTTTATATAGTATATTATAGGTCCAATGGCCGACAGCCTCCAGCGCAGTCCTCTATCAGTAGCTGTGCCACCTGGTGTTTGGTGTAGAACTATATCATAACCGTGGAGGTACAACTCCATGCACCGTAATGTCCTTCCAAATACAGCCGCCAGGCTACAGTATAGCACTTTTCAACATAGTCGCATCATTTTGACCAATGCTAATTGAACTTCTCTGCCTTCTGTCTGACAGGAATGCATTGCGATTAACAGGTGCTGGCAACTCCTTGAAATGACTATGCCAGTGACTTTTGAAGCCGTAGTCATTTTTCACCCTGGCTTCCCTCCCTGTCTCCTCCCTAGAGGGCTGTACAACCGTTATCTGCAGTAACCAACGTTAACTGCACTAATGCACATAACGGCAGGTCTTGCAACCGTAATCTGCATCAAAATGACGTTATCTGCATCAATTTATGTGTTGCAAAAAGCAGTTATCTGCATCAATGAAATTACTTGTTGGCCAATATGGTCTCTGTCTGACATTACCCAGGGGCTATTTGGGAGTGTCTAGGAAGTAGATGGTGAAGTTATAGTCAGAATAAGGTAATGTAAGATGAAATAATTAACAAACAAAAAGTATGTAAAACTAATGTTAACTGCACTAATGCACATAATGGCAGACTAACCAAACGTTATCTGCATCAAACCAACGTTATCTGCATCAATTTATATGTATCACATTTTGCCTGGCCAAATTGAGTATAATTTATTACATGTATATTCTGTCCTTATTACGACGACCCCCTATACTTGTAGAGAAAAAAACAGATCTTACATGGGAATAGAATCCTCGAAAAAAAACGTGTATTTTACAGTATTTAGAATTAATACTTTTAGGCCCCTAAAACGTTTATATTTTTTCAAAACCTCACTTACAAATCGAACTGGACATTTGAGGGTAAAATCGATATATAGCAAAAGAAAATTCCAAATAAAAATCGAGGTGTTACGGTGGTCTAATTTTCTAAAGTGGCCAGTTTGGCAAGAAAATGCCAAATTAACTGATAATGATTAATTCGAGGTTCTACAAATGGCCAATATACTGGGGAAGTGATAAGAAAAAGTGGTGGGGGAGGGGCACATAACAATGGTATAGTAGATACACAAGCATTGCCAATTGAAAAAAGCTGCTACTGCAGATGATGTTTATTGATGCAGATAGTGGTTGGATGTGCCATATACTGGTACTGCAGATAATGTTAGTCACAACAGAAAACAGCTGCCTGCTTGATACAGATAACGTTGGTTTGATGCAGATAACGTTTGGTTAGTCTGCCGTTATGTGCATTAGTGCAGTTAACGTTAGTTACTGCAGATAACGGTTGCACAAGGGCTGATTTATGAAGACATTGTGAAAAATGACCCTGGTCTTTAGTTCATAGAAAATACTATTTTGTAATGGATATTTTAGATATTTACCTTTACTTTTCAATTGTGAAACCATTATACATGGAAGGGGAACAAAATATATTAGAGATTTAGTATTTCAAAATATCTCCCAATTATTTTTTATGGTATTATACCAAATTGTTGTAGCAGACATGGGGGAGAATAGCTGTCTATTCTCAGCATTATGCAAATGTGACTGTAGTGCCAAATTTGTGACAGAAGAAAGGGACCCCCCTCAGTTGCATCAAGTTACAATCTAGGATAATGTGGAAGAACTTTGTATAGTAGCTGAGAAAACTGAATTTTAAAATTTATTTGTATGTGTATTCTTTACTGACATACCAGAACCCATCACATATGGCTGGAGGAACTTATCTAGGTTAACTAATAGGGCATAGAGGGATGTGTATTCAATGGGATTACCTAACAAGCAGAGGAGTACGGCAGCCCCAAAAATGAACCTACCTTGGTCATTCACACCTTTGGAGCTGGGAGGGGTGGGGGGAGTAATGAGGGAGTCATGAAGAGAAGGTAGAGAAATGACCCCGGCTTCATAAGCCTTCCCAGGGCCACTTCCTGGCCTTTGCTTAGATTGCTTTGATTAAAACATCTCTGATCGAGGCATTTTGTCTACCCAGCTGACAGATTAATATCTAATAACCTAAAGATAACTAACTTTGTGATATCTACTTGTTCTGACAATGCTGTTGCAAAATTTACTATCTTCTATAATGACCTCAACTCTACTGCCACGCCCTTAAAGACCTATTCTATAGGCACATACATATTAAGACAACAATACGATTTAAAGTTTTGTTTATCAATAATTTGTTTATCTTCACAAAACAGACATTGACACGCTTTTACATAAATCAGTACACTTTGCATAAAACGGCTCGGTGGGGAACAGAGAATATGTTGATAATGTCTCAATGTTGCAATAGCAGCCGCTAGTTTGAAGTCAGGCTCTCATCATCAAAACCTGATTTCCTCCTTTCGCTCTCTGGTCACAACTGAAAGATATGAAGGATAAGAGTAGCATTTTACTAAATTTATTGGTTATTAATGATTCCAAGGTCTCCCTAAACATTGACTTTATGCGAATTTGCACATATCTTGAGTAGATGGATATAATCTTAGTGTATATGTAATTTGATTGGTAACAATATTCAATTCAATCAGTTACCAGTTATCAAAAAGTCATCGTAGCATGTACCATTGACAGATTATCGGATACTCACTATTGGAGCCATACCTTTATGGAAGTCCCTATGGTATTTAATTGTTAGCCTACCTTGAAGTCTTCTCTGTCGGCGAGGGCCATCTGCTGCTTTGCTGCTTCATACAACTGCCTGTCCACACTTCGCCCAAACCTGAAGATACACATATCATTGCATTCAGTTACAACCAGAATGTAACAATGTTTTGTAAATACTTTTATTGCAGGCTATAGTATTATTACAGCTGTTGGTCATGGTATATTGGGATGTCATCCATGTTCTTTCTGTTGATTCTGAACAGCTAGAAGCAGCCAGATATATACCAAAAGCAGGCCTGTTTGCTGTTATTGTGTTGGGTAAACTGACGGAAAACAATGCTTACTTCACTGAAAAGGTAAACTTGTCTCCAGACTCGTCGAAGTGACTATCATAAAATAAACGAGTCAAACGTTGTCTAACCTATCAGGTTACCATCCGACAAATAGAATCTGGAGCTGGCAAATGTCGGGTTTTGGGCTGGCACATCTCCAGCTAGAGGACCCGCTTCCTTGTCACTTAGACGAGTTTCACTTGGAAGAGTCTGGAGACAAGCTTATTTTTTGAGTGTTGGTATATATATCGGGACCATTGGGAATCACCATGCAATAATATTTAGAATTAAGGAAATTTAATGGCCATGCCAGCTGTCACCTAAATGCCCATGTCCTATGTTGTCTCTTTAAGAACCTATCAGGTCTCATGTCGAATTAATAAAATGGCCAGGTTACTTACTCAATTTAGGTGTTCAGATCCATCATACTTACGTATAACCTTTTCAACATTAAATAGCTCAGTTTCCTTTGCGCTAATCCGTGCGCCAGGACCCATGGATATTACAGGATTCCCCATCGATCTAATCAGTGTCAAAATAGCTGGGATACCCAGTGGGGATGTGTACATTAGAGGACCTTGTGGAGAACAAGCACACAACTTCCATAGGGTCGAGTACCAGACTAACGTTTGGTGGTAACCATCTTTAGCTGATCATGCAGGTACCTGGACATTGCTCATCTCCAATCATCTTAAAACCAGCATACGTGTTCTATAATCTTCGACTGCATGGTGTTACCATCTTATACAGTAACACCACACTCAAGCGGTGTTAAGAAACAACTCTTTTTGGAGGCCTAACCTAAACATGTTAGAATGTGGAAAACAGTGGCATAAATTCATTAGGGGTGACCAGTTTACGAGTATGGGGGATAATACTTGGTTTAAGACTATGAGAGACTATGTCCATGCAAGCACCGGGTGGGAAAGATGTGCTTAGGCCAAAAGAAATAAAAGGTATGCTTCAGGTACCATGCACTGTAAAAAGAATTCCGTCAAAATAACGGACATTCACTGGCAACACTGGGTGCCAGACTTTCACCGTTAAAATAACGGTCACTGTTATTTCAAGTTCACCGTAATTTTAAGGGTGAAAGTCCGGCACCCAGTGTTGCCAGTGAATCACCGTTATTCTAACATAATACGAGACATCACTGTAATTTCAATACAGTGCCTAAACAATAGTTATAATGGTATTTGTGTAATTTAACTCACTTATCCCAGTATTTTTCCGTCCATTTATCCACCTATACCTAACTCTATGCTCAATATGGTTCCATGCCAAATTTGGTACCATGTCCAATCACAAATAGCATCTTAGTGTCAAGACTTCAGGCCTAATCATTAGGAATCAGTCTATGAGAGCCTTATGAAATGTTTCATGGCACTTTGTAATGCCTGTCCGTGAGAAGAAGTCACTCTAGGATGGCTACAGAGCAAACCTTACAACTGTTTATCTATATATTTTTCTTATAACCACAAAAATGGTGTTCTTAGCATCCATGAAAATCTCCTCATGAACTAAACTGCCACCTGGTGTGATAAAACTAAACATCAATTAAACAAAGCTTCACCGTAAAATAAATAAACAGTGTTTCACTGTGCTGAATTACGGATATTCTAAGTAAAATTGATCGATTTTACATTGTCCCACTCTAATAATATATAATGATAATCCACCGTAAAATTTTACATTGATTCTCTGTATATTCAACGGAATATTTTTACAAGACAAAGCTTCACCGTAAATGAATAAACTATGTTTCACCGTACTGGATTACAGATATTCAGAGTAAAATTGGTTGATTTAAAATTGCCTCACCATGATCACATTTACGATGATCCCCCGTAAAGTTTTGCCTTGATTCTCCGTATATTCAACGGAATATGTTTACAGTGTGGGAAGAAAGACTAGGGTCGGTAGGTTGGAATTTTTTTTTTTTTTTTTTTTTAATTTAAGTACTAGCCATCCTCCGTGTAAACCCTAAAAATGACCCAATAAGTGTAAAAATATGAAATTACCTTCAAAATTGCACAGAAAACCGATGGGTCGGGCCTGTTTTGCTAGAGTCGGTCGGGTGACCTGAAACAAACCTCTTTTTTTTAAATATTTGGCTCTTTTTATATTATATCACAACTCACCTGGGTCTGCTGATGACGGAGTAGTAGTCACGTAGGGCGGCCAGGTAATCCTGTGCCTCCTGTACCGTCTTGAAGGCCTTGGGCCTCACTGGAGGACCCTCCTTAATCTCCTGAGTAAAGATGTCGCCCAGACTCTGTCCGCTGCAGGTGCTGTGCCCCAGCAGTACCAGGAACAGGGTGACCAGAGACAACTTGAGCACCGCCATCACGCTGTACAGGGGCTGCATGGTGAGCTGTAAGTTAATGCATAATTTTTTTTTATTTTTTTATAAAGTATATTTATTCATGAAATGATTTTCAAAAAATACAGTATAGGTATTCAAATATGAGAATGAGAATGTAAAGGTTTATCACATGCAGAGGGTTTGCGCATTTTTGCTAGGGCACACAGAAAGTCGTTATACTGTTATATGCATCCCCCTCCCCACACCCCTCGAAATCAACTACCCCATCCCATGTTGTTTAATTTTAATTCTGCCTTAGTTTTAAATGATGAGATCGAGGCCGTAATGTGTCACAGTATTCAATCTATTAAAGAAATGAAAGGTGTATTTCATAAAATGATAAAGTTCTTGATAAATGAGGTGCTGTAACCCAAAACGTGCCTTACAGTTCACTTATTTTCCAGTTAAGAGTTTGATCTAACAATGAGGGAAACCCCAAATAAAAATGCGTTGCATGACTATCCAGATAATGGACCTAAAGATAATATTGCACCTCACACAGTCCAGACAATGCTGCTATATCGTTTGCACATATTCATCACCTGTTTTTCCTACCATAGCTGATTGCAGGGAAAATCCTTCCTGTATAGCATATTGGAGTGTTATAAAAAGATACCTGTGATTGGGGAGCAAAGCTGCCAGTTCTTATAGATACATACCCATGGTACCCAGTTCGGATCAGTCTATGGTCTTAAATTGGCCCTTTCGATGTCCCATGGTTGGATTAAACATGATGTCATGGGTAGTTTGCAAATCCAATGGTAGGCATATGAGTGCCACTGCCCGATGTGGTCTAGCATGGTCAGGGGCATTTAGGTCCAGTAGACTTATTCTGAATAAATTCAGTTAATTTTTAGGGATTAATTTTCAGATGAATTAAAGTCTTTCAAAATACCTTTGCAATACCCTTTGGAATATAATGTACACGATCATACACAAAAAGAGAAATTTAATTGATTCCAGGTGAAATGCTCTCTTTAAAATACACTACAATGTACTTCTAAATGTGTCCTCTCATTGAGCTGACTGGATGCCATTAAATTTTCAGACTGAGTCTGAGACATTGGTCCCAGAACGTGACTTAAGCAGAAACCTGTAAATACATGTCATTATCTGGGAAAATTCTATGATTAAAGAATATCATCTAAGGCAATTTTCTACAACATGTCAAAGAATAAAAGCTAGTTTTCAAACAGGCAGAATGTGTATCGACCTGAATATAAACAGAACTCATACTGAGTCCCTGTACTGGGTCTCATTATTTAATGGGAAGACAATGAACATGTGGCAGGAATTGATGGTGCCTGGTGTTGGGACTGAGATGTCATGCCCCAGGATTGATCTTCAAACTGGACGTGATCCCCTTGTCCATAGTGGGATGCGTCATTTGGCGCCATACAAATACGAACTAGTCAGCTCCTTTGGTCAGGAAGGTGGCATTCGATCGGTGATTCTTAGATAAAAACAGCCAGAATAATCATGACCCAGGTGTTTTGGTTATATAGGTCGATTGGAGTCATATGCCTCCCTTGGCAAGGGAATAATGAACTGCTTAAGGGGTGTCTCCATCAAAAACGTTGGTGGAGACGATAACTGTCCTGATCCTGGTATTTTCTGCTATAATTTATGGATGGACGGCTGGACGGTCTTAGATGGAGACACCCCTTTATAGGAATACATTGGGAGATGGAGATCAGTATTTTGCAAATCCCTCCAAGTACATCTAAGGTTTTCATTACAAGCAGTACAACCTCAGCTATAGATAACGTAAACCCACCATGGGACAAGTGCTATAGGGCTCCTAGGGGTTAGGCCATGGGCGCGGCCATGTCCAACCCGCGGTGCTTCCTTTGGTTGCCTCTAGATGGGGCCTAAGTCAAAATAGTGATTGCTTCAGTCTGTGTTACCCTGAAGACATGTGAATAGCATTGGCCTACTAGGCCTACTCACTGAAGGGCTAAGTCCTGGGAACCACTTCAGACAGAAGCAATAGTGGCCTGCACTGTGATGTCATAACCCCCGGTTAGCTGCTCTACCTAGTGGCCAAGGGCCAGTACTGAAGTTTTATTTTGGTTTGAAATGTTTTTTTATTGTCTTCCACAATATGAACATAGTGATTTTGACAATATTAATTATCATCAGCATCAATTTTAACATATACAACTTAATTTCTACCAAAGTCCTAAAAAATCATAATCAAGCTATATTAATACATGTATACAGAGGCGTACAGTTTCATCATTCCATAGCACATGACCATAGCCCAGTGGGCACAGAACATCGAATCAACGTTGATAAATGGTCCACTATGTTGAATCAATGTTGAATCAATGTTGATTCAATGTTGAACATGATTTTGTGCCCACTGGGAGAGACTTATCTGCGATGGATAAGACTTATCAGCAACCCACTGGCTGCCATAGTTCGGTTTACATAATACAATACAATATTTTATTATATTTCTGATTTCAATCACACAATAAAATTTTCGAATTTACAAAAACAAGTATATACAGATAAAAACAAGTTATATTACCATTTATACGTTATCAACACAGTTGTATCTAACGCAGTGTTTGATGGTTTACACACAATTGGTAGAAACAGGTAATAGAGGATGCTAGTGGAGGGCATGCCTGACTCTGCATGTCCCATGAAAACGGACCATTTTGATTCAATGCATTGCATTTCAAATAAAGTTCTGAATTGGGAGGCATGATATGAATAACAGGAGGGTGGTTTCATCAATCAATGACACCTTACCCATTTACACACTGTAGGATATCAGATATCGAGGATTCTCAACTTAACACAGATGGTGCTGCTATCAACGGCCAGGTGCCCTATACAGATTGTTCCATATTGGGCCTACTCTGATGCCCCTTTCATGCGATAACAGTGACTGCATGCATGCATGCGATATATCAGTTACATAGAACAAGGCAATGTCATGTCTTCCTGTACCACAATCCAATTACCATATATATTGGTTTTGTTCAATCTCCACACGTCCACTGATTTATCATGTAACACGTTACTAAGGTTATCCAGCTAGATCACACATATATGTGACCCATCCTTATAAAATGAGGTACAAGTCGCACATATTGAAATTTAAATATGGGCTATCAGAGTTAAAAGGGTCAAAATGTTTTGAAACGATATTTTACTCTTTTTCTTTTAAATAACTGTTAATGTATTCGGATATATACCAGCAACACTGAAATTCACTCCAAAATAAAAAGTCCATTTTTATCAACTCAATTAAGCATGTAATGCTTTCAACTGACCTGACACAAGATTGATTGATTTCAAAATTTGTATTCGGCAAAACTTACATTTACAGGTAAAGCCTTTCAAATAGATGCCGTAATAGCTTGACGGTAGACAGTAAGGAACCAAGCAGCTCAAACTTTAGGTCAACAGGAGGTCTTGGTAGAAGATCGTTGATGGCAATATTGCAATATTATTTGAGGGCATTCCAACAGCTTTTAGGAAATGTAATATGATGTATAATTATGTCCGAAAAACATATTCGGTCATTTGATAATTGCTCAGACAATGCTTTCCAAGTTAAATGTGGTATTTTGTCTTCAAAATGGTATGTGGATTTTTATGTAGGGAGATTAGGTCTGTATGGATGTAATCCTGAGGCCAAACCCATATTATGAATTTTCAAAACGTTATTCAGGCACCTTCTAAGCAGTTTTAGCTATGAGAATTGGTATTGATAAGTAGAGTGTATGTTGAAGTATATAATTGAGAACACTCACCATACCTCTATTGCTTATTTTTTCCCTTTTTTATTGAATGGGAAAATGGTAATACTTCTGAGTGGTTTACGTGACAGAGGCATTAAATTCAATTTTTTTGAATCAAAAAATTTAGAAGCAAGCATTATTCATTGCTCAAATCGAAGAGCCCAATGAGTTTTGTATGACAAATTAAAAAATAGTGAAAAATATTTAATGCCTTTGGGGAATGACACCTAGAAGTTGGAAAGAAATAGCTGTAATTTTAACAGAGTGGTTTAGGGTAGATTCACCACTTTCGGACGTTCGTTTTTTGTTAGAAAGTGACCCTTTTTAACGTTAGAAGAAATATTTTTCTATTTTGTTCAGTAATCATATAACGGCACCTAAGGTGATGACATATCCTTTGCATATTAATAACAATTCTTGTTGTCACAAAGGATTATTCATAGGAAATGATTGATCAAAAGTTGGAAATTCAAAAGGATGAATTTCACCTGAAGTCAGACACCTAGCTAGAAATTTCACCTGGAGTCGGACACTATATTTTACCCCTATTTTAATGAAGAAATTTAAAGTATATCGTAATCTTCTGTTGATAGGGATGATCACAGGCTGTTGGGATTCATGTCAATCAATTTATTCTGAGGATGTGCATCGATTGATATGCTTAAATGAGTGTTGCTCGTTAGCTGTCCTTGATCACATTGCAAAGGCTGTAGATGCATATTTGCATCTATGTTTAGATAATAGTTCTGTCACAGGATCTGTATAAAACAGCAAATCAAATAAGATGTAAATCATACAGTCCCGATTCCATAAGAATTGCCATCAATGTGTTTATAATGATGTTACTATAGTAGTTTAACATTATTGACTAGGGCAATTTACTGTGCATACCTATGTTAGCTTTTCATGTAGGGTAAATATCATATTTGTACATGTTTCCATATACAAGAATGACCTTCAACATTCTATATGCAATTTATATATATATTGTTTGATAATTATCAACATTAGATTTAGCCAATACAAGGGAATGCTCAGAAATAAGTGACCGACTCATGGTTAAATTAGTGTCCGACTCTAGGTGAAATTACATGATGAATTTAAATTGGATATGAATAGGAATCTTTTAAACATCTTATCATTCTTTTTGTGATTATTTGCTCCAGAAAATATAGGCGTTTCATCTAATAGTTGCTGTTAACATATATCCATGGGCATAAACCCACAATAGACAAATTGATAAAACTATTTTTGCATTTGTGTCCATAACTCTGGTACCGAAATAAGAAAATACAGCCTTTAGCCCCTAACTTTAGCCCCTAACAAACATAGATAGATTCATGCCACATACATACTATCTTCTTAATTGTCAAGAAAAATAGCTGAACTTTCAATATATACCATAATTTCCATCTGATTTCACAATTCTATTTATGAATTCTAAAGTCGAAAGTGTCCGACTTAGGGTATGTGTCCGTCTTTGGGTGAATCTATCCTATGTGACGTCCCAAAAACCGGAAGTATTCAAGTTAAATTATAATTGAATAATGTTTACCATTATTTTGGATGGTAAGTGCAGGCATGAGAAATATTATGCAATGCATGATTCTTAGAGCAATTATTTACTTCATCAAAAGGTTGAAAATGCGGTTTACATAACAATGACCTATACATTATGAAAACCACCAAGCTGCACATAACCTTAAATTGTTTATTGCATAAAACATTCTAAAACGAACCTTGCGAGTATTTTAATTGCCTTAATAGCCCATGGAGACTGTTAGGCTAATGGAAGAAGCATATTATTTGATTACCTACATTTCTATATTTAGGGCATACTGCAGACAGTTATAAACAGATAAAGGTGGTTTACGTGACGTCACGTGAACCACCTTTCTATACCAATTTATAAACAATTACATGGTCCTTATGCTGAAGCAATCAACAACTACATTACCAAACTTTACATGGTGCATCCTTAGCATTTACAGATACCAGATTTATTCACTTTAACTTGCAAAACACAAAATCCAAAAAAAGCTTTCCCCCAAAATGCAAGACTTAACTTGGCATGCATAAGACAAGTGTAAGACATAAGATGAAAGCCCTTGATACCTACTCTCAGAATATGACATCATTTTCAGGGTTTTCGACTTTTCGTAAGGATGGGTCACGTATATACATATGAATGTTAGTCACTCATTTGAGGTAAAATCTAGGCAAGATATCTGTGGGAAATAGGTCTAAATGAGCTCTTCGACATTATCATGTCAATTCTTTCAGTGTGTTTTTTAGGTTTGGGCGGACATCCTGTGAGAACCTCCCCTTTTCACAAGTTGATGCGTCCAATGATGATCAGTTTATATTATCAAAAGTGTGTCAGGCCATAATGGCATGCTTCCAGATCCCAAGCAATTTGCTTACGACGCTCACCATCGCACGTGCGCCCCCCTCTGATGTTACACCCTGGCTGAAATCCACTTGGTTATGCTTTGTCCATATCACCCCCCCCCCCCTCAAGGTTATTATTGATAATTGGTATGTCATACTTATGATTGGGGCTTAGGACTGTGTTCTAAAGGTTTCCGCTGAAAGTGTCCCCATTGATCATTTGTGAATGAAGGGTCAGTTTGCATGTAATTATCACTATACCGATACTGATCATAAGTCACGGTTGACAATGAATATGAAGATAATTACAGTTGGCAATGTGTCAGCATGAATTATAACACGACTACCAATGTGAACCCAGCAGCTATACAGTGTAGTACTAATTGGTATCCATTACGTCTAGGGTTTCTAGTAAAGCCAATTGTCTATTGAAGTTTGTTGATTGATGATATTCTGAAATGATTAATCCCATGTAATCTAAAGCGGTGATTCCACCAACGCCACGTGACGGATCCGTCCACTTTTTGGACGGATTCGTCCACTTTTTGGACGGATCCGTCCACTGACGGGTTGGTGGAAGTCCGTTGACGGATCCGTTGACGGACGGATCAGTGGATCACTTTTTTGGGTCCTTATGACGGCTAATTTGGCTTCCACCAATCCGTCCGTCGACGGATCCGTCCATTGACAGATCCGTCCATCGACGGATCCGTCAAAACAGGTAACTAGTCTATCAAATATGGACGGATCTATTGACGGACGAAATCAGTGGAAGCAGATTTTTACACTGTTGACCCATTTCCGACGGATTGCACAAATCCGCCGACGGATTGGTGCAATTCCGTCGACGGACGGATCGTAACTGGACGGCAATGGAGTCAGCCCTTAATTTGGGCATAACAATGGTCAATTTCACTAGGATTCGAATTCACAGATTACCAACGGCCGGTATTATACAATTCCTATAACTCTATGAAATGGTTTATCTAATGAACATATGTGAATATGGATGACCCATCCCAGTAAAAAAACACGTTATACAACATTTTATAACGTTATAAAACGTTGTATAACGTTTCTCTAAGGCTCCTTACTATGGAATAACGTTATAGTTTTAAAACGTTATTTTGACGTAAAATAACGTTTTCCTGTTAGCTGGGATGCTGTAAGCTAATCAAATTAATAGCTTCACACAGAAAAGAAGTAGAATCACTGTGACTCCTGACGTGATCACTGAGGTAGCTCTCCCCAGGACTCTAAGGTGACTCCTTAACATTAGCAGGACTCTAAAATAACTCTATAATGACCTTATGATGACTCTGTTTTAAGACTCCCTAATGATTCGGAGTCACTTTAGAGTTCTGGGGAGAGTTACCTCAGTGATCAGGGCTGGACTCCCATTTGAGAGTTACAGTGATCCTACTTCTTCTCTCTGTGTTGAGTGTTATACTCCGGAATAAACTAACGGAATTATTGACATGAACTGATGAATCCAGGCAGTATTCGTCATTGACGCATCTTTTAGGGACTGATCTCCTCTTTTTTAACAACTGGGTGAGGGGGGACCCCTTGACCTGGGGGGGGGGCATATATCACCTGTTTTCGCGATAAAACCAGCGCATTACTATATGCTTCAATGTATGTACCGAATAAATACTACTTAATTCATAATTGATTAAAACGGTATAAATAGTCAGATTTTTGGATCCACTAGGCTCAATAACTGGTGACGAGGGTACATGCAGACAAGGGTGTCTGCCCAAGTAAAAATGTAGAGGCCTAGAAATCAGTAGTCTGTAGTTATCTTGAGATCATTGTATCCCCACCTTAGTTTGCACTGGATGCTGTATTCAAGTGCCTGTGAAAACAATTTTCATATCTAATATTGAGTTTTTCCTGACTGCACGATTGGCATCGTTTGCAAGATAAAACTTACCTATGAATTTCTGCCAAAATTCGCGTTTTCAACTCCGCCATAGAACAAGCTAGGGGAACACATACATAGACAACATTAAAGTGGCATAATCACCGAGCGTATCCCACTCACAATTCTAGTACTGTTCTAGTCTACTATCTGGTTAAGTGTGAGTGGTGAGACTGCCCCTTTAATAAAGTCCCCTGACTTTGAATACCTAAAAAGTACTGCAGAGGCAGAGAGGTTGCAATCAGACTCACCTTAGATTAGATTCCGCTGATGTGTTGTGTATGGAGGAGCACTGGACGAGCAGGGATCAGGAGCAGGGCATGCAATGTAAGGAGATGTCCTGCTCCAGGGTCTATATAACATACAGCAGGCATGCCATGTGTCCTGTAGCCACGCCCCTGCCCCCATGTGTCTTATAACCCACCCATCCCTACCAGGGGGGAGGGGGAGTGTCCGCTTGGGTCGTGGGCGTGGGTGGACAATATTGCGATGGGTTGCTTTACACTTACTCCCCGTAGGCTAATTAGTGAATTTCCTGTCATTTCCTATGAGAAAATTGTTCATATATCTCAGGACTATGATTTGCACTGACATGTCATTTAGCCCCTTATCTTTATTTGTTTTCTGATTGCTTAGTATGCGTTATAATTCAACGACTGTTCTATGTCATAGATGAAATATGTCATCGTCTGGATAAAGTGCTTTGGCTTTCAACGGTGTGTATAGTCCATCCGTAATGTAGCTTTCACAAACATGATAATGTAGAGCTTCCTAATTACTATATTATTCGTTGTGGAATCCAAGCAAAGATATATTGTGGATATCAAAATTGCACCAAAGTGAAGAAACTTGAAATTAGTGCAGTCTATTTGCTTTGAAACACTGATAATACTGACAGCAAGTCATATCTATACAGGACTGCTGTAATATCATACACTAGGTAAGCCCAAATTACTCAATTGTAAGCGCTTATTGAGCGCAGGAACCGCAATGCCTGTATACTGGTGTCAAAATGTTTACTGACTTAATAATATGTAATTATCTAGAGTTAAGAACTTTGATAAGAAATAATAACAGATACCTTAGATATACTCATTAAGGTATATTAAGCCCCTAAATGGGCCCAGGTATATGTCGTACCATTCATGATTACTTGTATCATTGTTGTTACGACATGTACATTGAATACCGATGTTATTTGGAAAATCATTTGATGAATAAATACACGTTTACAATTCAAAGAAAAGACCATCAGTTTCCAGCATTGCCTGACCCTCCCTTTGAAGTCCAGCATTTTTTGGCCCTCCCTTTAGAGTCCAGCATTGCCGGACCCTACCCATTGGCCTGTACAAATGGAGTAATTATGGCGACATGCCTGACTATAGAAACAGTCAGGGTGACTCTCTTTTCCTCTCCGTGAGGTAGACAAGGGGACCAGCTTCACTATGCGTCGGCCTTATTAGTGATAGCCTTGGATCGATGCTCTGATTTTGCCAAGGTAAATACCAATAAAGAAAATCTGTTTGGGGAAGCAAGCAATGGGCATGATACGTATTGTGCAGTGAGATAGAGCAGCTTCTGCGGGGCAGTAGAACCTGGGCAATGATCAGATATAGGTTGTTTGGCATCATATTCTATTCTATAGTTAGTTATTGCTTATAAATAATATAAATAATATATTATTGAGCTAGCTCCTACGACCTCTGGAAAAAGCACGTCCATATATTACTGAGAGATGTTTCTTACAAAAAAAGGTCAGTCAGGATTGTCAAACAAAAGTCATCATCTTCAGTTCCTTTTATCAAATTATGTTTCAATCATTGCAAATTTCAGGTGTACCCTCTATACCAAATATACAAAGTACGATTCACCACTCCCAACATGTTTTTTTAAAACCTAATAAGGCAAAAAAAGAAGGGTTGTTTCAGGTAACATGGGTAAAAAGTCTGGGGTCGCTAGATAGGATTTTCGTGTTGTTTTCCTTTTTTGCATGAGAGTTTTAGCCAACCTTTCTGCTTATCTAAATTGCATAGACATCCATGTAACATGTCGCCTTTCTATTTCCTTTTTTTTGTTCACAAAAAAAAGTAAAAGATATGAAAAGTCTTCAAAACTGCGTAAGAAAACGTAGGGTCTGTCCTGTTTTGATAGGATCGATCGGGTGACCTGAAATAAACCTTCTTCTCTCTTTCGGGGCAAGGGGAGGCAGACGAAGGTTTGCTACATGATATTTTTTGCCATTACACTACAGACATTTCTTTGCCAAAGCAAACCCCGAGTGCCATATGGAGGACCATGTATGGGGGAGGTAAGTGCAATTATACGTATTGTATGGCAAATAGGGGCCCAGTAGCTCACAACGAACTTGGCCTATCCCAAATGTTTGATAAGAGCTCCTCCTATGGTGTATGTGCACTGGCACCAGGTTGCCATAATATGGTATTAGCTTTGGACGTCACTTAGATTTATATAGGTCTGCACAGCACCTCAATCTGTCACTGCACTACAGTAAGCGTTGCGCAGTAGTACACATAGAAAAAAGAGCGCCAGCTGGACTCTCCCAAGAGTCAGGCATAGATGAGAGAGTCTGCTGGACTTTCACTCCCATTAAACAACAGTCAGGCTAAGCCTCCCTTAATAGTCACATAAAGTTACTCCCTTTCGAGAGTCAGCCTGATCCTTGAATGACCGTCAGGCAAGACAATCCTTCATACCCGGGTCAGTATGACTTTCTTCCCACAGTCAGGCAATGCCTGACTCAGGAATGAGGGTCAGTTAGCCTGAGCACTCTTTGTTTGCCACCGGCGGAGACAAAATGCATTATTGAGCATAATGGCAACGTGTAAGACCACATTCTGTGGATTTGGTAGTTCGGTACATTAAGATACTGGGATCACCCTGACATAATTATTTTGGTACATGTACCTCTATGTTGCTCTGAGACAAGAGTCAGGCACTGCTGGACTCTCGCTACAGTAGAGGCCAGGCACTGCCTACCTTCTCTGTTATCATGCAGGGTCAGCCATAGAGAGTCCAGCATTGCCTGACTTTTTCACCAATGAGTCAGGCATTGTTGGACCCTGTTTGGAGAGAAAGTCGGACAATGCTGGACTCACATTGGCATGGAAAATGCAGGACTCATATTTGATTGTGTTTTCTGTGTCTGAGAACACGAAGCACTTGTATTTTTATAAGTTTGTGAATATATGAATGTTTATGGTTATAACATTGCCCACTGTTGAAATGTGCAAGTTCTTAATGTATCTTGTGGTCAATAAAATCGCTTCTAAATTCGAAGGGCATGCGGAATATGTACATACATATCTGCCATCTAACTTACAAATAAACTATATTAACAAGCCCAACTATTATAATTTAGTATGAATCAATCAATCAATATAATCACTTGGGCACACTCATCTTGAGTCAGTTGTGATGTAAATCACACGTTCAACCGTATCATATAATTATATGCTGATATTGAAACACCTGTTCAGTTCTGCACACTCCCACATATTCCACACAACACTATGATTATGCCAATAATATACATAAAACGATGACACACACTGTTTTAGTCCTGTACTTCACAAGAGATTTTATTTTTAACAAACTGTTTCTTTTATGGGGTTTGCAATTCCCTACTGAATACACCTATTCTGATATTTGTATTCATGGGATAAGGATTATAATTATTGTGATAAAGGATAAAGAAGATTAATGGAGAATGTCATTCACTACCCATGTTGGAAGAGGGCGAGATCCCTTATCATCGTAATTGCATGCTATTAAGAAAGTCTACACTCGGTACCACATTTAATTAGTACGAGGAAGGATATATATATATATATATATATATATATATATATATATATATATATATATATATATATATATATATATATATATATAATGTTGGGAATAATGTTCAGGGAATTTGTTGTGGTAGTATCCCTCGATCTGTTAATAATGTCCGATTCTGGTCATCGTGGCTGCCACTGACTTGGATGTGATCTAACTGTCCACCCGATTGCTAGTCTGGGCTATGAGGGTGGGGGGGGGGGGGTCAGAATGATGTCACCCCATCTAGACATTTCTAATGGAGTGCCGCATGGATAGACATTCGGTCACTCAGTGTATCTCATCATGTACAAAACGTAGGAAACGTGGGACAGAATGCTAACGAGATAATCCTCTATAGTGGACGTTAAACACTCTCTCTTCCCTAAGTAATATCATCGAAAAATTATCAAATTCGTTTGTTATTATCAAAGCTAAAAGTAGGTATTTATGTTTCATCATATTGGTCGTCATAATAAGACGTACAGTATCTTCGCATGTGCTCTAAGCAGTCTCTTGATAACTGCCTTTGTATGTAGATTGTTTATTTAGGTAAACCTTATACTACGGTTATACATGGAATTAATTTACTTGTTTGTTCCGCATCTATAGAGCATGAAAGCTCCCATATAATATGAAGAAATCAATTACAAAACTATACCATAAAAGATGCAGATTCAAATGTGTGAAGCCAGTCTGAGACACTAGGTCAACTAACGATAAATAAACAGTCATAACATGCAATTATATGTGTGTTACAATAACTGAACTTCTCTAATGGTATGATAAATTATCATTAGACAAACTTATAATTGTCTTCCAAGTCAAGTCAGGCTATTGTAGCCATTGCATCCACTTTGTCCGCAGTCATCGGAACCGGAACAAAGTTAAGATCAAGTTTCTCAACCTTTGTGGGGGCCACAGTTTTCTCCTTCTTGTGATAGTAGCATCTCAACATGACATTAAAGAGAATTGTGTCCAGGGCCTCAAACAGAGTCAACACACTGGCCCCAATCAGTAATCCCATGTAGCCTCCAATCTCACCTGGAAATGAATGTATGATAGCTTTTAACTTAGGTTGTTTTCTTGTGGGTTAAGTGGCCTTACTGCTTGCTTTCCTTTTTGTTATACAAATGTAATTCAGAGCTTAATTCCAATTGATATAGGGAGTAAATAAATTAGGTGTCACCAGCTATATCTCATAGAATAACCA
Source organism: Harmothoe impar (assembly GCA_947462335.1). Taxonomy (NCBI): domain Eukaryota; kingdom Metazoa; phylum Annelida; class Polychaeta; order Phyllodocida; family Polynoidae; genus Harmothoe; species Harmothoe impar. Next base: position 29,286,094 of record OX381712.1, read on the forward strand.
TTATATAAACAGACCTCAGGTCACTCTAGAAAAAGTGGTTTCTCATCACCAAGAACTGAAAGATATGACGAGGGAGGCTTTTCTTTTTCTTTACTTGCGTCTAAAATATATAGGAAAAAATATGTTTTTCATGACCAGAAATCACAAGTTATTTCTATCTTACTGCATTACTCGCAGTATTGGCTTTAATTTGATACCAAATATGCCAATATTTTTCCATTTCTATCATGTCTTTCATAAAAGATTAGCAATAAAAAGATGCGCGCGGTGATAAGAAGCCATTTTATTCATTTGAGTGGCCTTATATTAATACACTCATCTCTGCTGCTGTAATCTTTCATGTGAAATGACTTAAGTGTTGTGTCCATCAACAGTGACAAACACGGGGTGGAAATAAGGTCATTGCATGACTATCTATTTTTGTATAACAGAGCTCTTACTGAAGAATGACGACAGTGAATAGGCTGGCATCTGGGTGATGGCCTCATAACGTAGCACTGCGAAGAAAATGTCCAGGCGGAGGAAGTTGTTCCTGATAAATAAAATGTGAAATAAAGAAAACACGACTAATTTGATTGTTGATGTTTAATCATCTCCAATGTTTCAGTCAGCGGTGTCAAATCGCAAATTCACCAATTAGGGAACACGAGAGGGGAACGGCCATAGTTTGTGTAGTATGAGGCACTATATCTAGGGAACGATCAACAGGGAGAAGATAGCCCACAGTAAGTCCTGTCGGGCCTTTATCCCTGAAAATTGCCCTAAATAGCATCATTCTGAGGAATAAGGGCTCTGTTGGGCCTTTATCTCTCAAAAATGGTGTTAAAGCTCAAAAGCTCTTATCCCTCAAAAGATTTTCCTTTATCCATCAAAAGCCGTTATCCCTCAAAAGCTATATAATACTGGTGTACCAGATGTAATTTTCTTCTTCCCTCAAAACCTATATAATTATACTGGTCTCAAAAACCAATCTGCCCTCAATATGTCAACTTGCATTTATCCCTCAAACCCTGGTTACTGGTCAGGAGTAATTTGCCTTTATCCCTCAAAAACTATATATGAGTCCCAATGCGATAAAGGCAAGGTAACATTCGATGGCAGATTTGTTTCTGAGACCAGTATATTGGTTTGAGGGATAAAGGCAAGTAGATATCAAGCAATCGGGTTCAAATGTGTTGGTGGACCCTGTGCAGATACAGTCAGTAGACAGCCAGCCACATACACCAAACAGGCAATCAGTGAACACTCACGAAGACAAGAATATTTCTGGGCTCAAAGACCAACATTATGAAACAGATCCCCTCATTATAATATTATACTGACTTATAGTATCATCCCTGACTTACCGAATGAATGTGCTATCCACCCGCATGGAATGCAGGAACAAGTTCAAGTTATTATTCAACGAAGCCGCTGAGGTGTCAAATCTTGACTGACCATACCACATCTCTAAATCTGTGGAGTTCAGAGTGCCCTCGAGAGTGTTGAAGTAATCTACCACACTGGACAAGACTCTCTTCTCGAGAACACCAGAGTTGATGATTTCACCCAGGGTTCCAGATGGGTCCAATGCCTACAGTAAAGATAAATAGCATGGTTATACGATCAGTGAAGAGACAGGAAGTTCTGTTGGATTAATGTGTAGGGGTGATTGTTAGTGGACTTTAGCCCGGGCTCCACTGGGGCGACACACCTACCTGCGAAACCATGCGATCTTTTTTCATGTTTTGATTTTTACATTTTCCTTCATTTCGCCTCATTTCGCTACATTTCGCGGCAGTGTCGCCCTATGTAATGCCAGTAGCAGGGCGAAACTGCCGCGAAACTGCCGCGAAACTGCCGCGAAACTGCCGCAAAACCAAGCGGAATGAAGCGAAATGAGGCGAAATGAAGCAAAATGTGCAAATCAAAACATAAAAAAAGATCGCTCCGTTTCGCAGAACACTGTGCCGCCCTAGTGGAGTCTGGGCTTATCTGATCCTGATAACAGACATGCTATCCTGCCAGTAATCTGTGGAGGCTTGGATGTGTTTCATCGATGCTCTATTTGGACCCTATGAATAGAATGTTCACATTGTTCTAAATTATGATAAAGAGATCAAATATGATACATTTATGAATAAAATATAAGTAAAGTTAAAATGATTGGAATGGCTATATCAATGTTACTCGATATCAATATAATATACCCTCCAAGTATCTGCCTCTTGGAACTTATAAGTCAGCACATTTGGAGTGATCATCTTTGCTCTTGGGTGTTGCCATAATTTCAGGTCGCCTGTAATTTCTGAGAAGTCGCTGTTGTCAAAGTACTGTGTTCCCCCTGCTACTAGTTGAAGTGCTCTCCTATAAGTCTCCCTGATAGTAGCCGATGCATCTCTTAATAAGCTCCCCATGGGCCATATTACTTCATTCTCTAGGCTCAGTAGGATTTGTTTTACTTCCGTGCCTCGCAGGGTCCCTCCACTTCGCATCATCTTCTCAGAAAGTTCATGCTTCAGGACATCAAAGCTAGAAAACCAACAGGTTTCGATCAACCCTCAACACTGATTTTCAACAAGCATTTGCACACCATCTGTAAACTCAGGTTTTAGGACAAGTACCCCCTGGACATCTACCCCCGGACATCTACCCTCTGCAATTCATCCCCCTGGACATCTACCTCCATAGGTCTTTTACCGCCCTGGAAACCCCCCCCTTGGACATCTATACCCTTAGACTTCTACCCCTTTAGGACTTCTACCCCTGTCACAGGGTAGATGTCTGGGCGGTAGATGTCCGGGGGGTACTTGTCCTGACACCGTAAACTCATCCTACACATAATTATATCAACCATAGAATTATTATATCATACAATCTGCCCTAATCAAAACGAACCATTCAAAATAGTTTGTCACATGAGTATAGATTACTGTTACATATTAAAAGGTGTAAAACTATCCGTGTATTAATTATCCCTGTGTGAATGCTATGACAATTGACCCAAACCTGAGGTGAGAGCGGATGACGTTCAGTAAATCCTTTTGGCCAGCAGTCATAGCTGCTGTGTGAGATATGATTGTATTCATGTATGTTTCTTTTATATTTGTCATCTTCATTCTAATCTGATCCGTTTTAAATTTCAAGCCACCTGATAACGACAACAGGGTTTCAATCATTTTTTCATAATCCGTCCGACAATAATCTATCCTTTCCAGCAGCCGTGCCAGCTCAGACATGTTCCCCCTGATGTCATATCCACTCGGGTTTCCCTTTTCTGCAGACTGCGAAAATGCCAATGATATATTATGGAAAGAGCCAATGTAGGAGTTGAGTCGGTTCTTCTGCTCAGAACATAATGAAAGCCCAACCTTGTTGCTCCATTGATGGGAAGGAAGTAGCTCAATGTTAGGTAAGGTTTTGTACTCATGTCCAGTCTTTGGCTCATTATGAAGCACTAGTTGTAAGTCCCTGGTGGTATTAACCATCTCAGTAAAGTACTCTTTGGTCTCTTCGACTTTATCATTGTCTAACAGTAAGACAACCTTTGTCATTGTCTGTAAAAGACTATTACCATATAGCGTCATCAGCTCATGTCTGAAACCAAAGAACAGCTGGTGTATATGCTTATATCTACCAACTGATCTCCGTAGACGGCTGAAGTCATCGTCAGCCATAGCAAGAATAGCCTCAGTGCCTATTATCACTTGAGAAAGATGTGCAGAAAGGGTTTCATTCAGGAGTCCTTTCATCTTGACCAACTCAACAGCCATTGCCTGCACTAAATCCATTGTATCCTCAAACCTATCAGCAGAAGGATAGCATGTGTATGAGTAGTCAACCTGCATGGTCCATCTTGCCCACCCTGAAATGTACTTTTATAGAACAGTACAGATGTAAATGATCTAATAGAGGATATGCCAGATTGATGAATGACATGTCGTCATAGTCAGCACCATTCATATAGTATTCTTATTTGGTTGGCAATATGGGTACCATGATCCACATAGAAATCTGATGTTAAAATATGAATAACCAATATTTATAACACATATTAAATGGGCGGCCAGGTTGTCTCGAGGTTCACTTACTTGGTAGGTACCACTCTGTGACGTAGTTCAGAAGCCATCTGGAGAGATTGTTGAACCTGGGCGGCAGCCCCTGAGAGCAGAGTCTCCACGCTGAGGAAGGACAGGTGTGAAGCACTGAGGTCGTAGTTATAGCTGTCCACAGAACAGGCATCAGGACACCCACAGTTGTATGTCCTGCCTTCATCTGAATCTAAAAAACAAGGTGGTATCACAAGCCAGATGTCCTTATGGAAGGAACACCACACTAGGCGATACCCATTGAAAATGAAGTCATTGTATCTGTATTTCCTAGCACTTTTTCTGTTGCAAAAATCAGTTATTTTGAATCATAATTGAATTGGGTGATACTGTAGGGTTATCTACCATATTATAGACTCTTTGTAAATTTTACATGATATAGCCTGTTATAAGATATTGTAGATTCCGGTATGCAATTACAAAGAGTAATACGACATGACTTACCATACAGATCTGTCACACACGTCAGGAATTCATCCAGATCACATTGACGCTCTCCCTTACCAGCTTTTGAGGGGATCACAATCGAATAAATTGTTGCTTAAATTAAGTGTTCACACTTTTGGAATTTCAATTTGGATGCAACGAGGTATTCCATTCTCAAAATCATTGGTGCATAATGACCACAAATGCATTACCCATTCATTAATGACTTAGGGAGTGCTCATTTTTTAACAACAGGGGGGGTGGATTCGGGGGGGGGGGGGTAAAAAAAATTGGAAAAAGGCATAGCAATTGAACTTACTGCTCATATAGAAGTTTGTGCAATTGCAACTTCTAAGCAGGGCCTGCTTCTCACACTGTCTGAGACATTTGGGGAAGGACACTGCAGGGTCTTCGTCTACGAACCACAGGTTCATTGCATTACGCTGCACACCACAGCTGCCAAAGGGTGGGCCCAGACTCTGCATCTGAATTTATGGAATATCATGCATATAATTCAGTAACTTATAAAATAGCTCCTAGTTTCACTGTGGATATACACCAGCACTTTAACCTCATCATCCTTGGATTTTTATGAATTGGTTTAAAGAGATCTTACCTGAATTTCAAAATCAAAATGTTGTTGCTTAGTTTGGGAATAGGGAATCTTTTTACACTTCTTCTTCCCTAAGCTATGTAATTTATAATGTTCAAATGTACATTGCGTTTAATTTCACTGTTGGATACTAGTCGACACAATTGATGCAGGCTAATAACGAGTATTTCTGACAAAGACCCAAAAATACAGACCTTACTATATTTTGTTGCTGTTCTGGAGTGAGCTCCAGGGGGTAGAGCGAACCCCAGGTCGCGCACCAAGGCCACATCACCGGGTGGGTGCAGATAGACCTGTGCACAAGAGCCGGAATCAAACATGAGCAACAACAGCAACAACAGCAACAACTGGCATTCTACTGTACTATAGAATCTGCCATCTGAAAAACCTTTGTCCCACATAAATGAAGCTCCATTAATAGCGATGTTAGCTTAAAAGCCCAGCGCCCCTATATGGCTGAGTACCTGTCCCGACTGCGCTCTGACTGTTACTGGACGTACAGTAAGAACTGGGGGTTTAAAGGCCCCCTTGATTTGAGTATGTAACCAGGGTAACATCACCTACTTGATTAGCAATGAGTACAATCACCGCCGATGTGTATCACTTATTTGTGACACAAGGTAAAGCTGTGATAACTGCAAGTAATGATACCTTAAATCCTGCGTCAGTGTTGGCAGACTGCATGTATTCATATTGCTCCAGATTCAGGGTAAGAGACAATCCTGACTGTGAACCTGGGAAGTTGAGGTATGCAAATCAAATAGATACATACCACACACAGAAACGGTTCACAGTACAAAAGTTCTTACATGACCCAGACGGTGCTAAATCATTGTGATCTCTGCTACCAGAGTCTGGTAATGCTGGTATCTCTTTCATGGCTCCAAAACTCAAGCACTCTGTATGGAAACATTGAAACTGCGCATGTAAGGGATAACCAAATGCGCCATCATAGATATTTTCATAAGTACCATTCATTCTTTTCATTCATAGTCCTTACAAGAGGTAATTAAAGTGTGCAAAAAATAAGGGTGTCATGCCATATCCTTTGTTATGCATATTATGCATATGGTAGGATTTATCCATTGGATAACCAGATAACTAGCTGTCATATAAGGCCTAGGATGCCTTATGGATGTATTATTATATATACTGGTGATGCCTTTCAGTATTGTGAATCTGAAAACATTTCCCCTAAATATTCCCCTCAGTGATATGCTCAGGGTGTTAGTTCCGCAAATACGGGATATCTCTCCCAGGTGCGCGGACAAACGTTAACAGCGCAATCTTAATCTTACATCTTAAAATGTCTTAACCTGATGAGACCCAGATGAGACAACATAAACATCTAGGCTAACAGAGAAAAAAAGACAGGGGTTGGGGGGCAGAGCCCCCAATTACATACTAGTCAACTAGCCCATACGACAATGGTGCACTCTATTGAGGAATTACAGTACTAATTTTAAGATAATTAAGACGATCTTAATTCTGTGTTAAGATTGCGCTGTTAACGTTTGTCCGCGCACCTAGGACAGTTATCCCTGGCGTGCGTTAGTTCCATAGCTGGAATAGGCTGTACATGTAGATCTATACTCCTACTGGTATAATGAGCAGCTCAGGAGCAGTTCAGCAACTCACCTGTTTGCCGTGTAGATAAGGGGCGGCGGACGTCGAAGTTAAAGGTGTGACATAGGCCCAGGTCGGTCAGACCAGACTCAAGACTGGCCCTTGGACAAGTCTTTCCTTCAAATTCACATCTATGTTTATAGATTAATACACGTATTATTATTATTAATCTCCCTTAAAACATAGTTGAATGAAGACATAGGCATAAATGATATTATGTTCTGCTACCATTAACTGTTTTTGTTAAAGCGTACAATCGTCATGACACCATCCTAGTCAACAAGGAATATCATACTACGTTATATAACGCTTCTCTATTGTCCCTTAGTGTGGCAAACGTTATATGACGTTATAATCCTTATTTCGACGTAAACTAACGTATTTTGTTTGCTGGCATACCACATTGTGAAGGGATATAACAAAGGTGATGAACTGTATCTGATTCATGAGATTCACACCAGTACTAGCGTGTTGAATCTAGATGTTGAATCTCGTGGTTGGGTTATAAATCATTAACTGGGGGTAGGTGGGGTCAAATATAGATCTCTTGTCACATTATACTAGTTGGGACTCATAAGATACAGCAGCATTAGCAACATTCACATTTTTTTAGATCTGTTTGGGTCCGATTTGTGCAAATAGCTCCAATCTGATTACAAAATCGGGTAGTGGAGTCCCAGCAATTTGGCATTACGTATTTTGATGCATGCCTCATAGTTGTGGTGTTATACTGGCCAGATTAACCATGACCTAAATATCACACAGCACTTTGTTTTCGCCAAAGTGGCGGCGTCGATTCCAAGCTTTATACTTACGTTACAATCATATCCTCTCTCTGGTGTCCTGCCAAAGTCACAAAATCCCCAAGACTGATATTAGCTGTTTGAATAAAAACATATTTATACAATAATAACAAATATAGATTGAGATATATCAATTGATAACCTTCGTATGGAAAAGAAGAAAATCGATTAACTGTGGAAAGTAAATACCATAAACATTCTCATTGGTCCGAGTTGTATCAATGAAGTCATCTGAAATTGGAAAGGAATCATCATTAGATGTTCCACCGGCCACTATATTTCCCCAAACAGCGCCAACACATTGATGTAAAACATGTATTATCTTGTGGCAATGCGTTGCAGTTAACCTTTGATTATTATACTATAGGGTCTCCATGAATATCTTTACTGATTTAATCATAAAAAATGGGTGTCTTTCTTCGTTTATGGGTATTTGCCAGTAGACTTTGGTTGTTGGCCTTTTCCCATAGTATTAACTCAATAGTAAAGAATTATGGCATTAACCGTGCATGTGGTGGTTGTAATTGTATTACTTCAATGTCGAAAAGAATACGAGCCACCTACGTAGCATAAGAGGATCTTCAGGTGGTGCTCTATCCTTTTTAATAATGGGGGTATGTGTCTTCATTTCTAAATCATCAAATCCTGCAATACAGCAATTTCAAAATCAATGCTATACAATGGTTATCATTTCAATGAGCAAACCCTACATCCTTTGATGGATTATAATTGCATTAAACATTAATTTAAACAGAAATCGTTTGAAGTAGAGGAATTTCATGGGAAATTAATGCTGAATGATTATCCAACGCGTTATATCAGGGTTATAATCACCCTATAAATGTGAAAATGTGAAACCCACATTAAAAAACAAAGAAAGGACCCACACCTAGGAGGCAGTAGCCCCACAAAGAGTCTGCATCCATACTGCTGGATGTGGCACACCAGCTGCCCTCTCCATGTGACACACAGGAGGTGTACTCCTGTCCCTCATACATGAAGGGGAAGTAGCAGGCCCCACCATCTGCCGTCCCACCCACAGTGTGAACTGAATAGCGTCCTGAAATATGGATAGTAATTAAAGGCATTAATTCAAACTGCAATTTAGAGTAGATCTATTGGCTACACCCTTATGTGTTACTCATGTGCGTGGGTCTCTAAGAAAATGAATTATTTTGCTTTAACCAGGCAGCACTGATTCAGAATTGATTTAATTCCTGCAATTTGTCCTATTTATATATTTTCTATCTTCTTTCCCCTCAAACTTCATCGTCTTGCATATGGAACCGGCATGGTTAGTTCAAATTGTATTGTACAAAATGTAAAAAGTTAACTCTGAAGTTAAAGAGCAATTTAGATTAAGCGCTTAAATATGCTAGGACCTTTTGGCATCATGATGCATTTATATATGCCCACAGTGAGTAACGTAATCACCAGTGCCTCACTCATGCATCATGCCGACCACTGCAACGATGCATCATGACGACACAGTATCAGGCAAGTTGAGGCATAATTCTGTCCTGAAATGATTTACGTTTAGATCCAAACCCACCCATATCACAGAATCCCCAGTGTTGTTCATCAACCGCCGCTGCATTCCCACACCAGGGGGCATCCCTGTCTATAGTGATACACTCCCGGTATGTGGCCCCCTTGTAGGTAAAGGGGAATACGCAGGTGCTACCGGATGTAGTGAACATTGTAGTATCCACTCCTGCCGTCGTTAGGAGTGGCGTTCCGGTCGGTCCAACCCCTACAAAATTAGTTGTTTCAGTTTGAAAAGAAGAATAAAAAGTAATCATATTGCATGGAAATAGACCACTTGAGGTCTGTATTGGTCTTAGGTGTTATCAATGTAGACCTGTGTTGGGGAGCAGTCATTCTTAGAGGTGATAATTCACATACGTGGCCAAGTTAGTTCTCTTCACGGAATATCTCGCCAGATTTAGCTTGGTACTAGACATCCAAACACCATAGCTTGCATCGAAAAAGCTACGTCTTGCAAGCATTAATCTGTGTAGATGTTGCTTAAGTGTAACATAATGTTTAATCAAAAGATGTATACATACATGTACCTGTATTTGAGTCATTGGCCGACAACATCTCAAGCTCCGTTGGATCTGAAGAATTATATATTTAGAGCAGAGATACATTAAGGAATCACATATCTAATGATAGGGCGGATACTGGGATGGCGAGGAAGACCTAGAGTTACTATATCAGTGACAGTTCATGGATTTGCAATGCACACACTCATGACATAGTTAACCCTTCCCCCAACTTTTCAACATTGAAAAATAGGCTACATGTATCTCATAAGTGGCGCACATCACTTACCTAAAACACACCGTCCCCAGTAGAAATAGCCGTAGTCGGGTGCAGTGGCACACCACAGGTAGTCGTCGCCTATACAGGTATCATACTGCATCTCTAGGTATGTGAAGGGGAACACACACCTCTCCCCAGCCGTGGTCATCACCTGGAACTTACCTTAAAGTGAGATATTGAAAGATCATCAGTGTAATATAGTCAAGGGTTAACTAGTCTGTAGAACTGCATTGACACTCAATCATTGTACAGAACATGACGGATACTGAATGAATGTGCAGAACCCGGTGGTTACTGCATGGGTAGACAGACTGGATTATTACTGCATGGATCTGCGGAAACTGGTGGTTACTGCATGGTTGGACAGAACTTGATGAATGCTGTATGAGTGTACAAAAGGTGTGCCCGATAGCTCGCACAGTCATTCCTGACAGGTGCAGGACAGGTCCTGCCAAAGAGAGTATAAAGCTCGAAATGCATAATGTTTAGAAGATGACCTGAGAAATATTGAAATATAGAAGACAATTTTTACTGCATGACCGGTGGAATGTCGTATCACAATATGTAGATATGATACGTTGGCAGAACGTAGTCCCTACAGCTCATTTCACACTGAGAGGATTCTGGCATTGTTCAAAGCTATAATTATAGTTTCTATCTTTATTAGTTTCCCTGTTGCACCCAACAACCTTGAGCATTAACCCGGTTACACCTAAAGTGGCAGTTATTATCAGAGAGAACTAAAAATTGATAGGTGGACCCATATGTAGCCATATATGCCCTGTTTAAAATTTCTAAGCTCTGTCTTTGGCGGTTGCGGAGATAATTAGCATTCTTTACCGCCCTACATGTAGGACAGTAGGGTTATGTCCTACTGTCCTGTGGCCTCTGACTGGGCCTATGCTATTGCCCATAGCTAATTACCTATAGTAACTGAATATTGTCTCCCACTCTAAAAACGTTGCTGCTAGAACAGTTTTAAGTAAACTTGCCCCCCTATATTGCATCCAAGGGATCCATCCATCTCATTGGTTTGTTGCTACGGTAACTAGCTGCTTAGCAACAGCCATTCTAATCATTTATTTGCCTAGCAACACATGTTTAATGGGATCTTAGCTTGATTTTAACCATATCAGACCCCACTAAAAGGAAGCCATGGGTTGTGTTGGAGTCATTCATGTGTTGCCAAGGGAGGTTGTTGCTTAGCAACACCCATTACAATTGTTTCTTTCCCTAGCAACAGATGTTTACCTTGAGTTTGGCTCACTTTCAATCATACCCAACCCCAATAAAATGGATCCAATGGTTTCAGTGCAGTTATGAACCTGTTGCTAAGGAAGTGGGTTGCTTAGCAACAGTCATTCTAAATGCTTATTTGCCTTAGCAACAAACCAACAAGATGGATGGATCCCTTGGATGCAATATAGGGGGACAGGTGTACTTAAAGCTGTTTTAGCAGCAACATTTTTAGAGTGGGAGACAATATTCAGTTACTATGGGTAACTAGCTAGCTATGGGTACTAGCATAGGCCCAGGCAGAGGCCACAGGACAGTAGAGAATAACCCTACTGTCCTAAATGTAAGACAGTAAAGAACGCTAATTATCTCCGCAACCGCTAAAGATAGAGCTTTGAAATTTTATACAGGGCATATATAGCCATAATTATATGGGTCCACTTATCGATTTTCAGTGCTCTCTGATAATAACTGCCACTTTAGGTGTAAGTGGCTTATGCAGCTCGGAAGTATCCTTGTCCAGACTTATATACAGATCGCTGGTACATTAAATGATATATGATTTATGTCTCCATCATTACAACACTAACATAAGGCTGTGTCTCACGACCTTGAGCCAATGTTTTTGTCCCTGATCGGGTGCCGTCTCTGACCGGGTGCCGTCTCTGACGAGGTGCCGTCTCTGACCAGGTGTCAGAAAAAGGTGTTTTAAAGAGAATTATACTCATGTATATAAGGATTTGTAAAAACGTTATTGCGGTTGTTATATAATTATAATTATAATTACAATCGGCCTCCTGCTGTTGGTATTTTGACCTTATCAAGCCAAGCCGGTCGGAGACGGCACCCGGTCAGAGACAGCACCCGGTCAGAGACGGCACCCAGTCAGAGACAAAAACATTGGCCCAAGGTCGTGAGACACAGCCATAAAGTCACTCTTTCATATTGGGAATGTCAACACTTTGATATCATATACTGCCATTATCTATACCTCGTCAAGTATAATTCCTGTTATAACTATAATTGGTTGGACAGAAAGGGGGCGTGTACCCCAATGTTAAGTTAGAAAGTTTTGATGACTATGTTAATTCTATGATGACTATGATAATTCGGGTAATATTACACAACATGTGCTGCCATTGAAAGTCATGCAGTAGCAATTTAACGCATCGGATTAATTTTTGACAACAACTTTGGTTATACCAGCACAACACTATAGTATCAAGAATTATAGGTCGTTATGTGAGGCATATATATATGATTATATTTTGTATAAGTATAATGAATGTGTGTGTGTGTGGGGGGGGGCTAGATGGTACAGTGAGAGTCCTGGTGTCAAGGTACAGTGTGCACTGACTCAAAAGACGCCCCTTCTAAAGAAACAGTTCATTAAGAATGACGTACATGATCATAAAGTGACGTATATGATCAATATATGACATATATGATCCCATCTCTAATTTTTTCCTATTTCTTTTAACATCATGTATTCCGTACAATATACTGGAGAATAATGATAACATATCACGCTAAATAGCACTCTTTGTGGGAGAAAATGATGATTTTATGGTTTTTTTTGTGATGTACGGCAAGTGATCATATACGGCAAGTGATCATGTACGGCAAGTGATCATATAAGTCACGATTTGACTTGCATTGATTTTATGAGAGTGAATCTACTACAAGTATCCCCCTATCCGCCATCATCCCCACACCACCTGTTGACAAAAATACCACTTTCTGACTAAGGCCTTAGGCCTATAGTTAGCAGGTGGAGGACTAGTATAGCAGAACAGGACGGCCTGTATAAACAGGCAGCCTGTATTTTCAGGCCGCCCAGCCTGTACTTTCAGGTCGCCCCCATACACTCTCCCAGCACAGCAGGCTGGTAAGGCAGGCTGGGAGCCTGGTGTAGCAGGTGGGGTATTAGGCTTTCACACCTTCTCCAAGCAGATACAATGCTCTATGTGCCCCAAACTAGACAAAATTCAGATTTAAACTTGCAATTACACATAAATGCAACGGACTATGCACTAAATGCATATATAAGTTGGTAGGTAATTTATTGATCTATATACTAAAGGGGGCTTTATTTTTCGCAAATATCATATAAAAATCGCAAATATGATTATATAAAAGCTATGGTAAAGAACACAGTCCTGTAGCTATACAACCCTGTATAGCAGGCTGAGTGACCTGTAATAACGGGCTGGGTGTGTTATGCAGTCTGTACTGTAAGTCCAGGCAGTCTTCCACCTGGTTAGTTATACTTACTAAGGACACAGTAGCCCCATTTGTTGTGTTTGTCATAGTTGTCAGTAGTTGCACACCAGGCGGCACCAGTGTCACTGTTGCCCCCTACACAGGTAGTCTGCAGCTCACCATTATAGGTAAATGGGAAGTGACAGGTGGCATCACCGGCCGTCCCCCCTGATGTTGCTATGGTAACACCTGTCAACAAATAAATGTACATCACTCTATTGAGACCACCAAGCATTCGTTTGAGAGGTTGTCCTAATTAATTGTGAGATGGTCGCAGTACAGGGAGCGAATTAAACTAACTTGGTTCTTGCTTGAGTAGTTTCAATTGAAGGGATGGTTTCAGTTCAGAGTAGTCTTAGCTAGGGAGTTGGCTGTGGATTATCACATATACAATGCAACATAGAATCCCAATTGGAAAAAGAAATGGTATATATGTCCTGCTATATGATAAGGGCAGTTGGTCAATGTGATCAATTTGTAAGCGTATATTCAACTGATATGCTGTAGAAATTCGCTTCTTATTCAGTATTGACCAAAGATGTCCTTACCTTTTTTATTAGATACTGCTGGTCCAAGGCTACCAGGGTCTTCAATGTTGAATGAACAAAGGATTAATTTTCATATCATTAAAGGCACAAACATCTGCTTCGTAGACCAACGTAGGTAAATATATCATATGTACTAAGTCTTTAAGCCATACATGTGCGGCCTTGTGAAGATTACTTTGGTTTTCTCAGGACATCATAGGACAATATGATCAGAACAATATGATTCACCTTATCTCATTTACAAGGCACTGAGCCCATCATCTGATGGTTATGGTGGTATTCATGTTTGGTTCAATCATTTTGGCAATACACTGCATGATAAAAGTAAAAAGGACAGTATGCCTTAACCCTTTAATAATGACATGCTGCCCTAAGGGGCTACCAACTGTGTATGGTTGACATGATACATAGCTTCAGCACCGGCGGGTAAATCAACATGGCTGCATTCATACATCATGGCAATAATATGACACATGCAGTCACTAAAAGCTAAGTTTATATGAACTAGTGCTGTCCACCAACCCAGTATACAGTAGTCCCACTCCTTGTCTCTGCCATAGTCTGCAGTTAGGCTGCACCAAACCTTCCACTCTATACACGTCCGATAAAGCTCGCCAGAGTACTTGAAGGGAAACACACAGGGCTTTCCCCCATCTGTCATGACTGTGAAATCGTCTGAGACAAAACATGATCAAAATTCACAAAATATGTAGACAGAAGGTCCATGGAGCATTATGTAAAAAGTTGAGCCAGGCACAAAAGTGATCAAAAAGCCAAAATCCTCTGCTATGACTGTATAGATGAAAAATGATAGGATATTGCATACTTTCTCCAAAATTGTCTTTTTAGGTTTACAAACTACATCAAAAATATATATATGATGTCTGAAAGTCAACCTTCACATGATAAGAATCAATCGAGGGAAGGCAGGCCATAAATAGGCTATACACATGAATTCGGGTATCTGTTTCATGGATCAATAAGAGAGTTGGCCTTAGCCAGCTTTAGCTTCAACTCACATACTTACCCATTTTACAGTAACCCCACAGTTTGTCAGCATCATAGTCCACAGTGGTAGCACACCAAGCCTTGTCTCTGTCTGTGCTCGTGATACACTTTGTTCTGACGCGCCCACCTTGTATGAACGGGAGAACACAAGGACGGCCCCCTCCATTCCCGTCAACAGTCTTGATACTAACTGCAGCTGAATTTAATGCAGTTGGAATCGACAATATTACTTCATAATGCTATAATATGGACATATCAAAAACTGGTTTTAATATTCAGCAGCAGGAGTTTGATTATGAGGGTGTAAAGCCATTGCTGATGATTATTATTCAATATCATTAATTTCATTTGGTTGGCCGACGAGCATGTTCTGTTGTTGAGTGTAATGGTTGGTCTGATGAATGACAATGGATAGATGATAATGAGAGATGGATTGCCTCTTTGGCAATACGTTGTGTATTACTGACCTTTGTCTTCTTTGGGAACAAGTCGTTCGGGGTCTGGGAGGAAGGGATTCAAAAGAGAGGATATAATTCAAGATAAACATTTTTTATGCGTTTAAAAACCGAATGTCAATTTAAAGTCAATGGTGAGTACAGCAATAATTATTCAAATATTTCTACATTATTCGAACACGACTTGGAGTGATAGTTGACTTTTAGAAACTTGGGAGGAGGACATTACCTAAATCACATTCTCCAAGGGTCTCGTTAGTATAGTGTACCTCCGACAGAGGGCAGTAGTGAGCCTGGTTGATGTAGAGGCATCTGAGGTGGTCACGTCCGTCATACCGTAATGGGAACACGCAGGGTGTGCCATCTACCGTCATGATGTTGAACCTTTCTGGAGAGGTTTAACGGAAGAGTACATGTCTCAGTGAAGGAAATTCTTCTAGTTCTACTACACATTTTGTATACTTTAATATAGCAGAAAATGGGATAGCAGCCACCAGGACATTTACAACTTCTGAAAATCAACCTTGACCTTAAAGATACATCCTTTCTTCAAAACATATCCAAGCAAAATTAGCTACTGACCACAGAATATTTGAACACTGGTCTGTAGCATAAAACCACCTGAATTTCACCTGAATTAGCACTGAATAAATTGCGTTTTCACTGATTCCCAATCTAGCCTTTGAAAAAAAGGAGAATCTCTTTCCTATTATTTGAATGGAATTGACTGACATTCAGCAGCATGTGTACAAGTTTTCATAATGGCTCACTCTCACCAAATCAGTGCAACTAAAAAAGTGACGTACATGATCGGCGGACGTACATGATCGGCGGACGTACATGATCGGCAGAGTCCAAAATCCGTCTTTTACCCCCTGCACTACGATGTTTAACTCTCCCAACCATACCTACAGGCTGTAATGTATCTTTGGGGAGTTTATTAGAAAAAAACAACTCCCAAAATATTTATAGGGGCCGGAGGGGGGGGGGCTCAATGTGTAACCGATCATGTACGTCACATGACGTACATGATCGGCTTGGAATGTCATGTAAAATTTCCTATTTACCCACTGCTTGACCTGTCTATGATTACACATATTTAGACCTACATCATATGTACACCTCACTATGATTGATTTATGTTTTAAATATGGTCAGAAAAGGTAATTAAAGCAGTCAATAAATAATGGCCGATCATGTACGTCACATGACGTACATGATCGGTATTGAAATGTCATGTAAAATACTCTTACTAGACTCATCTACACATTTAAACCATTTGAAATACCAAGACAGACATTATATGTACACCTTGGTAAGGTTTATAAATCTTTTATTATGGTCAGAAAGAGTAGGGCAGTCAATAATCACCGATCATGTACGTCACCGATCATGTACGTCACATGACGTACATGATCGGCATTGAAATGTCATTTAAAATACTTTTACTAGAATCATTTACACATTTAAACCATTTTAAATACCAATACAGACATTATATGAACACCTTGGTAAGGTTTACTTATGTTATATGATGATCAGAAAGACTGGGGCAGTCAATAATCACCGATCATGTACGTCACCGATCATGTACGTCACCGATCATGTACGTCACCGATCATGTACGTCCACCGATCATGTACGTCCACTGATCATGTACGTCACTTTTTTAGTTGCACTGATTTGGTGAGAGTGATTGGCGTCATATCCAACTTAATTATGGACCATTCAATGCTCCTGCAGTATTCACTTCTGGCCATAATCGTATATGACCCTCAGTTTTCTGCGGGATTGCCCCCAGCGAGACCTACATGATATTATATTATTAAAGTCAGAGCTGAGACTATGGCAACTGCAGTTACCAGATCATTTTTGAGGAATCTCCACTGCAGCACAGAAAATTAAGTGATTGTTCTGTGTTTACAGCTGCTTGGGTATTACATAGTTGTATAGTTACAGCTGGTACTATACTTCATCATTTGGGCCTCTAAATATATGATGACATTGTTTGGAACAGCAGTATAAAGGGGTTTTAGAATCAGGTGGACTTTGGTAACTGTTTTGGTGTGCAATAACAAGAACTACAGTAACTGTATGAGGGCTACTGCGGTAACTATCCTTTTGAATAGAGCTATGTATATACCCTGTATCACAGGGAAATGCCTAGTAGAGGCATATACCAGGCATGAATCAGTTTTCATAGTACTCTTTTAAGCAGATACTGTAGTACCTTTAGACCAGTTTCCATAGTACTGTCCCCAACCAACAGGACCAGTTACCATGGTCCTACACATAGTTTCAGTTTCCATAGTCCTGAGTTTTCATTTCATTTCTATGGCAAAGATTAATACCAGGGGTTTAACTCTTACTTGCACAAGCACACATAATATGAACTATGATTGTGCAGGTTTTTGTGTAAAGAAGCCCTGTATTTATACCGTAAATACAGTAAAGATGTTAGCATTGTTTACTCACAGGTGGCCATGATGGATCTGGTAACTGCACTTACCATAGTCTCAGTTCTACGTACCAGTGACTATGGGCCCGACTTATCCACCTAGCTATACTAACTTGCCTAAACATTATGTACTTTTGTCTGGGCTGTATTACTGCAGGGCCTGTCTGCCAGGGTCTACTGGGTGCATAGCAGTCAACCTTTACTAATCACCCCGTCAGGGTGCTGCCCACAGCTTGCTTTATGAGTACAGCTCTGGTCAATGACATACAGCATTACTTAGACGTCCACATTTCAATATGTCTGCACACTGCACGTTGCATATAGTCTAGATTGAAACAATCAAGAAGTCTAACTCATAATATTGCAGAATTACAAAGGTACCTAGAACGCATTAGACAATGGCTAACCTGGGACGTTATCAGGCTCGGCGATGCCACGTGCAAATTTGCATGGATTGCCTTTCCAAGGATATTTTAGGGAATGGGTATGCAATGACAAGATGTACGAAAGTGATCTCCATCAACATGCTGAACCGTGGGATACACAGGTAAGACTACAGCTAACTTTGTAATATGCATTATTCAATTGATTTCGTCAAGAACCCTTTGGAAGATGGTCGGTGGAGTATCGGCTTGACCTTCTTTTTCAGTAAAATGTGGGGAGGGGGCTGGGGTTACCCTCTCCCAATTACTACACCCGTGTACATTTATAACTAGGACTGGCAAAAACAAATTCTCACCCAAAGCACACAGTCCCCATTTTCCGTCCCTGTCATAGTTGTCAGTTGTAGAACACCAGATGGGGTGACTGGAGTCCGAGTGACACGCCCCCTGGAGGCGCCCTTTGTACACGAACGGGAAGACGCAGGGAATGTCGTCTGCTGTCTTTATTACCACTTCTGTACTATTCACATCTGAAAGTAATTGTTTTAGATTAGCTATGGTTATCAACAGTGATATACTATAATTTAGCACGGCTAGATAAAATTGAGAAATTCGGGATAGGGAATAAAACATTACTGGTGTGTATACCCCTCTCCCTGCTCTTTCCTTTTTTAGGAATATTCGCACACTACTGCATTGGTGTACATTTTTTGTAATTACAGTGGCTGCAGAGGGGTATTTTGCGACCTGCCAACCTGTGCTGTTTTTCAGGCAACCTTCTGACCCAGTCCCTTAATTTCAGCAATTTTAGCAATTTCGCCATTAAACTACTTTTGTGGACCCCCCCCCCGACTTTTAGATTCCTGCAGATCCCCTCCTGCTAAACCAGCAGTCATATAGCACACTCTATATTAAATAGTGTTGGCCAGTGCAAATGATTATTTTTAACCATAGTTCACATGGTTACACCTTTGTCAACCTTTGTGAATATGTAACATTGATACCAAAAGAAAGGTAACCGATGCTCACCACTAGAAGGGCAAGGCCCAGTTGTTAGGTCCACATCATACAATGCCACGGTATCCTTCTGAGTTGGAGTCACCTGCAACCTGATATCCAATCCTATAGGCACTGGGGCCTCCAGGCGCCCAATATGGGTTGTGTAAGTGTCAGAAACCACCTGATGATCTTCACCCACAAAGGCCAGTTTCAAGTTAGCATTTGAGAAGTTGACATTGGCATGGGCGATAATACAAGAGTTCACAGACACCTTAAATGCAGGACTCAGAAGAACAGGTAGTGAGTCAGTGTCAAAATTATTTGACACTATCATGAAGAAGGCTGGAAGTAGAAGGTTTCATTTTTCTTGAGGAATGTTTGGTTTACAATTTAGCGTTGGCAACTGGTAGAAGTGTTCTACAATCATCTTTATTGGTAAGTGCTTGCACTGACAGCAACAGCTTATTCTGGGGCAAGGCAGTAGGCAACATACATTAAATGCATCACATTAGTCATCTCTTAGGCCTGTTAAATTATCCCATAGCAGACCTTTTGGTAGCTTTATTATTTGATAACCTATTCATGGGCGGTGGTAGTTCCGCACTTGGTCCATAATAGTCATTTAGTAACCCTTGTCATGCAGCGCTTACTAAGTTGTGCTCACAGGAAATACATAGACAAAGGTAAAGGTCCAGTCCCCGGGCCCCTTAATCAGCATCACACTCAATTTTTACTTCTCTGATTAGAAATTTGAATTGACATCAAGGCCTATACCATTACTAAGATTACTCACTGTTATCTGATGATGCCCTCAGCCACTTGATGGCTCCGCTGGACACATCGCTGTAGCCACACAAGTCCATGGTGGAGAAGTCACACTTTACTGCCATGGCTGAGTCTGGTAAGGATAGGTATGGGAAATGAGTACGATAGTGCCGTTTCAGTCTCCCCAGCTAACAAAATAACATTTTCTAAACGTTTTAAAATGTCTGTACATGGTTTTGGATGAAACCTTTAATAAAGGTTTGTTATCTATAATGTTTGGGAAGCGCTTTTTTATCATTAGCTGGGTTATCAGCATCACAAGAGATACAATCATAATGAATTGGATAGTCGGCAAGTTACAATGTACACTAATACATGTAAAGACTAAAATATTACTCAACACAACTGTCCACAATTGAATATTACATCAAGACAGAAGTAAAAAAACGTACCATTTGTACTGCATGGATTCTGGCTGAGAGTAACATCTTCCAGTAACAAGTCTAAGGTCTTCTCCCAAATCTTTCTGTGCTGCACCTCAAACAGCAACTGGTACATGCCGCCATAGTGCTCCGAAGTCACGTCTAGCGAGATCTCGTGTAGCCCCATCCCCGAGATGACGTCAGCATTCAGCAGAGCACTCCCGCTAGCGTTCTCACGTGACCATAGAGAGATGTTGACGTGTGAGTTAAGGGTGTAGTGTAGGGTCAGGCACTGGGGGCCCTGGAGGAGGAAGGCAGGGGAGACTAGGGATGCCTCCAGGGTGTCCTCCATGACAGGATTCTCCTTGTGTACCTGGATAACCTTATCTGAGACGGGGTAAAGGTGAGAGGTTAAAGAAAGTACTAATAGCATAACTATAGAGTGTGCAACCATAAGCCTTGATATTAGAGCGTTATGGATTTCAATAAATGGAATATTGTATCAATTGGTACTAGTAGGACGTACAGTGTACAACAGACTTCCATGACAGTATAGAAAACATAGGCTATGATAGGGAGTAATAGCTTAAGTTACATGTACATACAGAATCAAATCTTTCAAGATACAATATAAAACATAATTTTCTCTTTAATCGTCCGCTTGTAATATACATTTACACTGTCCTTCTTATGATAACAGCTCTTTACCATGTGTTTTAGACACCAGCTCGACATTGTAATTAATTTTAAAGCCTCGTCTAGTCGTCATAACGTCCGTCTCAAAGTAGAGCCATAGTGCATTGCCACTTGAGGTTAGAGGTTTTGGTCTGATCTGTCCACACATCCGTCTCAACCTAGGGGAGCTTGGCGATCCACCATCACGGATCTTTAAAAGAAAGAGTAGAATGATTCAAAGTAGAATATTGTAGCAGATATATTACAACCAGAGGCGGGTAGGTGTTATAATTACACAGCCACAAGGCTAATCCCGATGTCAAGGGTGTATTAGATGTAGCTCATTTATAAACACTATATCGGTTGTTTGTGTATGGGATTTATATGAACGGTGTGATACTTTTGTTGTCCTGCTCAACTGGACATAGAACTAAGATAATACTGCAATATGTTTAGTCTTTAGTGATGAACATTAAAATATATGCAAACCTCAAGGAAGTCTGCACTGCAATCGATCTGGCTCTCCAGCCAGAAACTCTCAAACTGCAGTGTGATGGTAGTACCCACTGGCTGCGTGATAACGTGGTAGCAGCGCTGGTAGTTGCCATAGTTCCGTGGAAAGTTTGGGGATGTGATAGTGCCAAACATAGAGTGGTGGTAACCTCCACAGGCTAGAATGGATAAAGTTAAAACAATATTCTAGTCACTACGTGATGAGGGATAAGAAATAATGTGAATAATTCATACCCTGAAAAGATTAGCCGGACGCTGGCTATGTCGCCAAAAGGACTCTCCTACAAAGGTCAGGCATTTTAATAAGGGTCAGGCATTGCTGGACCCACCCACATCAGGGTCAGGCATTGTTGGACTCGCCCAAAGAGCACTAGAGTCTGGCCATGCTTGATCCTCATACCAGAGTCTGGCTGGACTCTTGGGTGAGTTTCTTTCATCCTCCAAGAGTCCAGCATTGTCAGACTCTGACATGAGGGTCCAGCATGGCCAGACTCTCAGCAAAGTTGTACAGTTTATTTTAGACCTGTTCAAATTAGAATCTACTGTAGAAATACTGTTCCTTCTGTCTACTGTGCACCTACAGTAGATTCTATACTAACTAATTCATACAATTGGTAAATTTATACCTTTACAAGAAAGTATAGACCTTGTCTAAATGACCAGAATCGATTAATAGAATTTAACATTGGATTGAAAGTATAAATCGCACCCTACCTTTATTGGCACAATAGTCCCATGTCCCTTTGTACGTAGAAGTGCTGGAGCACCACTCCGCATTGTTTCCATCTGTGGTACACTCAGTATAGGTCTTACCGCGGTAGGTGAAGGGGAAAACACAGAAAGCATCCTTGGTAGCTATAGAGCCAGGAGCTGTGGTAAAGAAGAAATTGCATGGAAGGTGGACATATCATTAACATCACAAAAAGGACAAGCTCATAACATCATATGAATACCAAGGATGTTGGTGTCCCCGACTATCCACTATCTATTTGTATACTACTGGCAGTAGAATTTAGATTGTGACTGGTTAGTTATTATGCAAAGTGTAGCTTTGGAGGCTTTAGGAAGTGATTTAGTTCAAACCATTAAGTATTGTAACATGATATTTGGGGTATTCATAATGTGGGGGCATAGATCCATGGTTTACATACGTGGCAGGCATGTGCCATACTCCTTGTCCCAGTAGTAGTCATACGTCGTTGGGCACCAGAGACTGTCCTTGAATGCAAACGTTTGGCATTCTGTTACAGTCTTTCCATTTACCTCCGAAGGGAATGCGCACTTTTTACCACTCTTGGTGAAAATAACACCTGCAAGTAGATTTTTGATCTTGTATGGCTTACCATTCAATGCTCTCTAAATTGTTATCGTCATTACGTATGAATGCAGTAACGGGGACTAACTTGCTGGTACTGAAATCATACTTCATGCCAACTTTTCTTTCATGTGCATTTCTTAAGATCGATAGGGCGACGTGGGCATTCATTAAAATAAACAGGGGCATAATAGTTGCACGATGACACTGGGTGTACACCAAGCACCGCAGTGGGTAACATACACGGTTGTCATGGTACATCATTCCCTATATGTCCAAGGCAGTGTCCATAGCCACCCAATAGCGCAAGGCTTGGAGGATTGCTAGGCAAGAAGTGGTAGCTCAGCAGTACAGCAGTGGCATCGTTGGCTAAAGCCCCACGTTCAACTCCTATGTACCCAAAGACGCTTTCCGCGTCATTAACACCACGTTACTATTATAGAGGTTACTTAAAAGGGCTGTGAAAATCACAACTTTGCCGCATGACTTACGTTCAGATTTGGTGACCTCATACTGGCTCCAGTCCATCTTCCAGTCATAGTGTCGGTGTGATGTCTGACCCATGTACCCACAGATAGACCCCACAAAGGAGCAGTTCACAGACTCCTCATATGGAGCAGCTGTTGAGGCAAATGAGCAGCTCATAATTATTAGTAGAACCATATAACTATGTGTCAGTATTTGCACACAGATAAAAGTTTTCCATTGATTTATGCACTAAACTAGTGTACCTCTCTGGGGGAAACCATGCATGATATAGGATATGTAATAGATAGACTATGGTTATGAAAGGCTAACTCAAAACAACCAGCCAGTTTACAGTGGTTATTTTGGGTTAGCCTCTCATAACCATAGTCTATCTATTACATAAACATGAATTATGTCATCACAGACAGCAGGCAGTATGAATAGTATTGACAGTTTGTATTTCGAGAGCACTATTTTCTACACAATACATTCCAAAGAATATACCACTAATCAAGGCTTTTTGATTAAAGTCATCTAGAACGAGGAGTCAGTATGTATCATAAACTGTCTTTCTTACCTTTAGGTGAGACTTTAATAACTGAAGCTGCAATGCTCCCTTTGTATTCATGTCTGGAGGCATTTTCATATGTAACCACACTGATGTTTGCGATGTACAGGTAGGACTGGATATCGAATCCCATTGTGCCTAGTAGAACCAATCGTACCTAAGGGATAATTAATGTTAGATTATTTATTATGTAATAATCAAATAAGCCTTCAACGCACCTCTTGTCTTTAATGACCAATTTTGCGATTATCTTTTATAAATAAGCAATGTTAACCAGGAGTCAATAAAGAATGTTAATTACGAGTTAATAGAGTACCATAACCAAGTTTTTTATCAGGAGTTAATAAAGTATGTGGCTATCGATTTCTTTTTTAAAGTACAGCTCTCAAAAATTGATTTCCATTGGAAAGCTAGGCTTGGGGAAAAGTCATATATGATTGGATTGGAATCGACCAGGTTTTAAGGAAAATAGGGATACGATCTGAAAAGAAAACGACCTTGTTATCCGACTTAGGTAATATAGCCCTGACGTAAGCCCACTCCTGGTGAGGTTGGTAGGCAGACTCCCACAGGGACAGGTGTGGCCGAGGAGACTGGGAGTCCCAAAGCAGAATTTCTAGATTGGAAACATCATGACCAGGTGGTGGGGGAGCCTTGAAGTAGAAGTAGAGGTAGGACTCGCTGTCCACACTGAACCAGGGGGACAAGAGGGAAGAACGCTGGCCATCTTGTCCTGATCCAAATATCTCCATGTTCTCTGAAAGAAATAATATTATGCAATATGTGTACTAACTTGTCTATACCCATTATACTGGACCTATCTCCCCCCCCCCCCGACAAACTTACGACTACCATACAATTATTAATTAATAGGGGGTGAGGATTAACAAATCAAAAATCTATGAATTTATGGGGAATCGGAAATTGTTTAACTTATTATTGTACTACTGTGAGGGAAGCTACACTAATCAAAATCATTAGGAAAGGGATTTTATACCAGCAATACTATTAGTTGGGTAGAGATTTACATCAATGTGATAAGGCTACACTCACTAAATCCGTGTTTAGGTGGTGTACCATTGTCCTGGTACCTCCTCCACAGCTGAGGTGCCCTTTCACCAACGCTGTACCCGCACAGGAAGGGGTCGGAGAAGGAGCAGCTCACAGAGTAATGCTGTTCTGGAGACAGGAATTGTTAGCCAATGGTCAATTAGGTTCCGGCGCCGACAAGAATTACCAAGAAAGAAAACAGGTTTGAAAAACAGTGACAGCACGATAGATGACATTGAAAAGTAGGAAAAAATACATTTTTCAAAAAAAGAATCATTTTGAGTAATTGGACAAAAAGGTCTTCTTGTCTTTGGTTTGTATTTAAATTCTGAACCTTTTTTCCTTCCTAATTAGGTGCGTAGCTATCATTTCAACTTATCTATGTAATGTAGCTCTCAAAAAGGTTAATTTCCATTATAAAGCTAGGTTACAATGACCAACTTTGGGGATGAAATCTAATAATAATGATAAAAAAGCTATTCAAATTACATATGGGAATTGATAGTGCATTGTACATTCGCTATAACCATACTGCATTAATTGCCTCGAAAGCTTCTCAGATTAAAGGGGAAGTACCTCCTCCCAGATACAACCTAGCCAATTACTTATAGCTCACAATTACCTGATGTATTAAGTTAAAGATAAGATAATGATTTACTCACTGCACGCCTTTTCCCCCTCGTCGTCACCATGTGGGCAATGCTTCACACCGTCACACACCAGGCGGTGGGGCAGGCAGGGCCCGTGGGAGCACCTCATGTGGTGTGCAGAACAGTCTGACAAGAATAGCATAGTGGATATAGATATGTTAGATTAAATGCATACAGAATATCGATATTCATGCCAGATGACACCAGACCGGAGGACGGATTACCACCCATGGCCCATGGATACTACCATAATTTGCCCCATCTATTAGCCTAGTAAATTATGAAATTTCCGATTATGAGAAGTCTCAGTTTATGTCGCATTCGGTATTCCCATAAAAACAGTGTCAATATAAAAAGAAAAATAGCCTGGGCGTTTCCCTGCTTGTAACAAAACACACAATGTGGCAACCCCACAATGTATATATCTGGGTTGTTGTCTTGGGCCTAGCTTCTTGAATATATAGATCATGCTGACATACTAACTAATGTTTACTAAACCTACCACACAAGGGTACATCACAGGTCTCCCTCTGGTCGTCCCGGTCCCCATAGTAACACCAGGGTCCGTGAGGGTGACTGTCAGGGTTCCGGCACTCATTAGTCAGGGTGTAGCCAGGCACAAAGTGAAGGGACCACTCAGGGAGGGTCCGAGCTAACCAGGGGCGACATGCCAGCCCTGACCTGGTCACATTGTGAGGTCCTGTATATTCCTCACCTATCGCATTCCGTCGACATGCCTTGTCTGAAATATAGGGGATATTTCTAAATCACTGAATGTACCTTTTTCATTATGCACATGTGCCGTAAAACCTCGCGTAGAAGCCGCGGCTAGTACGCAAATCAGATCGCTAGTGCAGCTTATAGGATCGGCCTAAAATCGGCCTTATTTTATGTGAGTTTTTCCTTGGACCCATTCAGAAGGCCTCTGTTGCTTATAGGATCGGCCCAAACTCGGAGTGCGCGACCTATGCGCGAGTTAAGCTTATACCCGACGTTTTATGGTAGTGTGATGAGTAACTGTGCAATGTATATGCCTACATGGGTTTTTTTCGGTCCGTTTTTTCATTACCATCAATCAAGGGACTACCTTCTATACAGTTAATCTAGACCAGTGTTGCCTTATCATACTTCATTGGATACAGGCACCAGTTCGCATGCATTTAGCATCAGACGCACATTTAAGATTTTTAGATTTAGATATCATAATAGCTGAATTACTCACCATTGAAGGTACTGCAATCATCAATATGAATGTCATCTAAAGCAAACCCAGACCTTCCGGAATGAGCACGTACCGCCGTTAGATCAATAAGGTTAGCACCGCTAGGTAGTGCCACCAGAACTCTTTGCCAATCTGTAGAGGGTCTGCTTATCGGCTAGAACATTTAGAGATGAAAGTGTAGTGGTGTTATTGACCACATGACATGATCCTAAGATAATGTTCAGTGATTTGATTTGAAGGCAAGCAATATCGTTATAGCCCACCCAAAGTATCAAACAATTCAAGTTTGCAGGCAATTGTCATGTTTGCTTAATGCGTTTATGGTATCATGACTGCTTTAAATGACTTTGATGGAGTTAATTTATAACAGACTGTAGAAATGCCCTTTTGAATACCTTTGATGTGAATAGAATGGTTATCTCCAGGTTGTGATCCCCTGCGTGGACATTCAGTGTTCCAGGAGAGTCGCCCAAAAGTTGATAGTACAGGGACAAGCACTGGTCAGTTGTCCACATGACAGCTGACCGCAGGGCAGACCCCTGTCCCGGCCGCCGGTCAGTCTCCAACAGGTAAAGGTAGTGACCCGCACCTGAAAGGTTGGCCATACTATCGTTATTACCTGTCCTAGACAGTTAAATTAAGCATTTTTGGTTGAATATGTTTTCATGTTATTGCTTTATGATAAGAACAAAACTTGTTCCTGGTGTAATGTTTGAAGAGTTTCATTGCAAAACGCAACAAATCCATTTCATGAGTTTTGAGATAATAGTGTATTTTTGATTTTGACAAATTGGTGAATAGAAAGCATTTTTCTTTAATAACTAATGATTAAAGTTCCAAGGATAAAATACCTAGAAATCGATTTTTGAAATCCTTGGATTTTTTTTCTAGGAGAAAAAGGATGATTTAATTTCAATTTTCAGTTTTTTTGCAAAACGCAATAAATCCAAAATCAATTTTTCTGCATATGTCCATAAAATCAGTAATGGCCATTTTTATTTCAATATTATTTTTTCTTGGTATAGTGGGACATACATGAAACACAAACAAGTAGCTTTTAAAAATCCTTGCATCATTTTTCCTTGATTTAGAAATAGGATTTAATTTGCTCAATTTAGTTTTTTTGCAAAACGCAATAAATCCAAAAGCAGCTTTTTTGCAAAACGCAATAAATCCACAAAAATCATAAAACACGGTTTTTGTGTCCATATTTCAAATGCCTTCTAAATAAAATTGTTTTTTTAATTTTCAAATAATGCTATTAACAATATAGACCAAGATTGTATTCAATAAAGCCTTATCAAGACCTTAAACATAAAAGAATAAACAGTCCTACATACAAAAACAATCTTTGGTGAGGTGGATTTATTGCGTTTTGCAAAAAAACTGCTTTTGGATTTATTGCGTTTTGCAAAAAAAACTGAATTTTCGACAGGCTCTATCTACTAAATAAATATACTTTTTCAAATTTTTTTTTCACAATTTTTTTTCAATTTACCCTACACAATACCCCTGACCTGTTTTCTCCCGATTTTGTATTTTGGCGCTTATTGCGTTTTGGAACCAAACTCTTCGTTTGCTCTTTTTGTATACTACTCATGGTTTGATGTAAATACCTAGCAATCGTTCCCAGTACAGTGTTTGCTTTTTATATACTACTCATTGTTTAATGTGAATAGTAGCAATCATTCCCAGTACAACGTCTGCTTTTTATATACTACTCATGGTTTAATGTGAATAGTAGCAATCATTCCCAGTACATTGTCTGCTTTTTATATACTACTCATAGTTTAATGTGAATAGTAGCAATCATTCCCAGTACAATGTCTGCTTTTTATATACTACTCATGGTTTAATGTGAATAGTAGCAATCATTCCCAGTACAACGTCTGCTTTTTATATACTACCGTAAATTCCCGCGTATAACCCGCATCTCGCGTATAACCCGCACCCCCAACTTAGGAGAATCCTATAACCCGTTTCTGGATCTGAAGATTTATATTTTAGTACTGTTCTATAGTAATAAAAACCCTCGTATAACCCGCACCCTATATAGGCATGTTTGGTATCAAATGAAAGCTGTGTTTGGTTCGCGTACAACCCGCGGGTAGTACGCGGGAATTTAGGGTACTCATGGTTTAATGTGAATAGTAGCAATCATTCCCGGTACATTGTCCGCTTTTTATATACTACTCATGGTTTAATGTGAATAGTAGCAATCATTCCCAGTACAACGTCTGCTTTTTATATACTACTCATGGTTTGATGTGAATAGTAGCAATCATTCCCGGTACATTGTCTGCTTTCTATATACTACTCATGGTTTGATGTGAATAGTAGCAATCATTCCCGGTACATTGTCTGCTTTTTATATACTACTCATGGTTTGATGTGAATAGTAGCAATCATTCCCGGTACATTGTCTGCTTTCTATATACTACTCATGGTTTGATGTGAATAGTAGCAATCATTCCCGGTACATTGTCTGCTTTTTATATACTACTCATGGTTTGATGTGAATAGTAGCAATCATTCCCAGTACAACGTCTGCTTTTTATATACTACTCATGGTTTGATGTGAATAGTAGCAATCATTCCTGGTACGTTGCCTGCTTTTTATATACTACTCATGGTTTGGTATGAATAGCAATCAATCCCCATACAATGTCTGCTTTTTATATACTACTCATGATAGCAATCGTTCCCCATACAATGTTCAGGGGCGTGACAAGAAGTTTTAAAGTAGGGGGGACTAAGGGGCTTTTTGACCCTTTTTGGCCCCTTTTTACTTGACCTTTTTGGTTTGACCTTTTTTGGGGTTGGTCAAAAGTGGGGGGGGACATGTCCCCCCCGTCCCCCCCGGTTGCCACGCCCCTGAATGTTTGCTTTTTATATACTACTCATGGTTTGATACAAATAGTAATCGTTCTCAGTACAATGTCTGCGGTGGCTTGATGTGTATGGGCTTTGTTTTATGGTGTAATGTTTACCCTTTATACACTGCTGGCAGTTTGATATGATTATATATGGCTTCGTTCCTGATTTAATGTTTTACTTTTAATTTATTACTCATCGATATCATTTGATGTAAATGACAGGAGAAGCAATGCATAACTGTGCAATGAATACACAAACATCAGTCGTTATGGACGCCCAGAGCGCCCTCTGTACCATGCAACCATACTGCAGTTGCAGCCAGTGGCCTATGGATGTGCCGTCTGGTGGAGGATTAGTAAACTACACTTACCTGGGCTATGTACACTATCAGCGTGTGTTCATATCATTGCAAGTGGAAGTTAAAGAGACCCTTTCATAAAGAGTGTACATGTCATCTTCCTAGTCCTGCTCTTATCTACTAACAGCTTAAGTGTGAGTGGTGTTCAAAAGTGCAATTTTAAACGAAGTGAAGTACCGAGGGGATCTAATTATGGGTAGCCTACAGATATTTATGGTAAACTATAGGAATCGTAGTCAATTGCGTGCCCATTCTCACTAGTGATGTGCGAAGCCCAAAATCAGGTCTATGGGGATGGGAGGGTTAAGCCCCGGGGTTAAGCATAGCGATGGGGGGGGGGGGGGGCGTAGCTGCTAAATGTATTTCCATTGTACTTACCCGTATCGGTTGTGTGATCCACAGAAGGCTTTGAATACTTGGCTTGTACTCTATTCCATGGGTCAGTCTCACTCATGTTGAAAGCACCAATCATCTCAAAGGTATCGGTTTCAAATGTGAGAAGAAATCTCCGCCCTTCTGCAAGATGAATGTTAGTAACCAATTTAAAGATGGTTATGTTCTTAGATATAATATGTATTTGTGAGCAGGCCGAATGGCAGGCTATTGACAGGACCCCCGTGGAATTTAGTTTCTAATCGCAGGCCTGTTCACCTTTGAGGTTAAATGTAAGAGTTAACATTCTAGATTATGTGCTGATGAAGTGAAATTCGGAATAAAATGCTGATTTATTACTGATATCCTACTGCTATGGACCAAATTTGATTAAAGTCCCGACCACCAACAAATGAACGTCAAATGAAGGCTAAACGTTAATAGCCGATAGTAATGTTGATATGAACAAGGCCAGGGCACCAAGAACTAATCCTACCTTCTTTGAAAACTCTTTTGTGGAGGAGTACGATTTGGCATTCAGCGTCAAACACAGGCTTGGCCACCAGGAGTCTGGTGACGGGTCCAGGTTGGGTGATGATACACTGTTGTTCTCCGACATCATAGATGACCAGGGAGCAGGTGCTGGAGAACTGACTGGTACAGATACTGTGACACACCTTCAGTGAGACTCGGTTAACTTCAACCGTGTTCTGTATGGCACGTGGTCTGTCTGGTCTAAGACAGCCCTGACCGGCATACTGAAGGCCCTCCTTTCCTGCATTCCTGTCAACACCTGGAAAGGGCAGTGGTTAAAATAATGGGTTTATATAATATCTTCAATAAAAGACAACTATTTCAGTTATTGAAAGAGACCTACACTGTAAAAAGTTTGCTGTAAATGTACAGTACTTTAGCTGTAAATAATAATACAGCAAAGTCTACTGTACAAGTACAATTCTGTTACTATATAGATGCAGGTTACGGTGGTGACTTGTAGATCTACAGTACTTTTCCCCGTAATATGTACACGAGAGGTCGTGGGATCGATCCTAGGTCTAGCCACCTCTCATCAAGGATCTTTAGCAACAAGGCTGTACCTCATTTAATACAGACATGGCAGAGGTAGCTTATATCCCAATAATATGACCATTTGTAACACCGGCTCTGTGGCGCAACACCACAGGTGATGAGTTCAATCCTTGGTTGAGCCACTTCTCTTATTTCACCTACATCCACCTAAAATTCGTTTTTCCCTCACATGGATGGTTAAAAATATCACCAGCACTGGGAGGTGAACCCAGGACCTTCAGACTATGATTTACAATCAATTTTGCTGTACGCTGTACAGTAACAGAAGATTCTGCTTTCCCTATACAGTGCATAGTGCTGTAAATATACAAAGGCTCACTTGCTGTAGGTCTACAGCACAATCTACTGGAACCAAAGTTGCCCCCAGTATTTGGTGTACAGGAGCACTACTTACTTCTAACAGTGTACCGGTATATCATACCACGATATAACAGACTATTTTAGTGATTCTCACTGCATGGACGTTGATTTACTTTTCTGTTTGATCCCTTGCAGCGTTAAAATCCCAATATCAATCGTAGATATGTCAAGCATGTATACATGTATAATCTAAATCTGGCTCAATCTAAATCTGACTCATATCTCGTGAAATATATGAAGCGAAATTGAGCCTGCTCCGTACATTGGCTGGGCATGATTCTGGGACTATTCCTGGCAGAGCAGGGTTAGTTACTCAGTTACTTGTGGGTTATCCTTTACTTCCATCACTGTAAATGTTACAAACACTCACCTAGCAGGCTTTTTGGTGCCCACTGTGCATCAAAGACATTGAACATGGCCAAATCGAAGACTTTTGTAAGCCTAGGAGAGGAGAGAGGAGAAGAAAACTAAGATGTGGTAAATAAATCAGTGTACTATGATAGAGTGAGCGAATATTAATTTTGCTTTTTGTTACGAGTATACTTTCTTTCATTTTCAATAATGTATTATTGTTTTGTTTTACTTATTATTTCCCGTGAAAAAGGGGATTAACTGACCCAAACCCATGAAATACTGTAAAGAAATTTACATAAATTGGGTCAATTTTCACGAGCATTTGTTTGAGGGTTTGTATACTGTGTACCTTTACGCACAATCAATCTCATTGTGTCTATATCATAGAAAACAAATTACCTGAACGTGTTCTGGTTGCATATAGTGACGGCGGGAAAGGGGAGTTCATCCTTGTAGGTGACCTCAATGTCCACAGCTGTACTGTAGTCCCGATAGTATGTAATACGACTGATGGAGAGGGACAGGAAGGCAAAGATGGCCACAGATACAAGCACCCACCATAGGACCCTGGAACAGATACAAATCATACTCAACATGTCACCACGTTCACCATCCTTTTAGAGAATAGATGGGACATGGGACATACGGGAAATAGCTACAGAAAATCGAACACTTCCCATCGGGGCTACTTAAAGTGGTATTCTCACCGAGCGTTTCCCACTCACAATTCTAGTACTGTTCTAGTCTGCGATGTGGTAAGTGCGAGTGGTGCCCCTTTGATATTAGAACGATCCTCGTGATCGCAGAATCGTTATGGCCCGGACACACTGTTCCACACCGAAATGGTATCACAGTATCACTCTATTTTGAAGTGAAAATACAAAAGGAAAAAGAAACAAGAGTGACCTAAAAGCACTTATTAAAGTCCGTTGAGGTTTCTTTTCAATTGGTATTGGAATATGTTGTGGGTTTGGTTCATCAACATATTACAAAGGCGGAGGGGCTGACCCCGGGTTTTCACATAGCTCTTTGAAGGCTTAGAATATCGCATGTGTCTTACCTGGAGAAGACAGGCCTGTTACTGAGGGTGGTGTACCTGAGACCATGCAGAGAAGTCTCCTGGGTGTAGTCATCCCACACCTCACTCCACGGACGTGGACGCTCTACCAATCACATGAACGCGATATTTTATACAATAAACCAGGATGGAATAACATTGTTCTAATACCGAAGTAAAAAAACAATGAATGAATTATAACATCACAGGGATGATGGGGATGGAGTCTGTGGTATGCGTTTATCGCTATGAAAGTCAGGTATGAAAATAATTCAAAGACTCTTTTTTTTTTGAGTTTATAAAGTGTTTTATTCATTTGATGATTTTCAAAAACACATTACAATCCAAGTGAGATGTCAATATATGAAATGATGTTGTATTCATACATTACAAGGTGTTACATGTCATCTCTACATTTCAACAGTTAGAGTCATAACGTAACGTCTCAATAATCCATTGACATGTTTTGTCACATATATGCGCACAATTTCATCTTTAGCAGAGTCCAACGCTTATGGTTGGCTCATCAATACCAAAAATGCATGCACAGTGATATACAGGTTTTACAGACATATATTTAGGTCATAAGCGAGGGCGACTTTTCAGTCACTTCACATATTTTTAAACTGATTCACTTATAATTGGTGTATCAGGTGCAGGTAATTAGTACAAGGTACAATACAATGACATTTTATAGTACAGTGATGAGGCATATTTCAGCCAATGCAAGCAAATTTCAAATACAAAAGTTATGGCACTATTTCAGCCATTTATATACGAGAGTGTCAACTGACAGTTGTTTGACTCGTTTCAGCCAATCAAGTTAAGTTACTAAGGAGGAGGGTGGGTATACAGTATACTAGGAACTCATTGTCCATTTTTACGCTTGAATAAAGCTATAACGGTCGCAAGTGCTTTCTTCTTGAAGGTCTCTTTACATTCTGACAGTCGACAGGATACATTTAAACCATTCCAGAGGTCTATGCCCCTGTACAATGGGCTTTTACGATAACCTAGTTTGCACGAGTTGGGATATTGCAACAATCCTGTATTGGTTGAACGCGTTACTAGACCATTGGTGGGACCGGTCTGGTAGCATAGGCCCAGAGATTGTGCGTCATGATTCACATTATGCAAATATTTAAACAGTAGTAAGAGGAGCTGTAAATCATATCTTATACTGAGATGTTCTATGTTAGCATCAGTGTGTAGGTCCGACACATGATATTTTATTTGTACATTCAGACAGGTTCTTAGGCATCTATTTTGTACCATTTGCAATCTTTTATGTTGTGCGGCTACGATACCATTAAATAAATAGCCACAGTATTCAAGTACTGGAAGAATGGTCTGTTTGTAAACTAACACAGATGTGGGTGTGGAAATCTTTCTTCTCATTTTCTTAAGCATGACACTTCGGTTACTGGCAGAGCTGACACTTTTACTAACAGTCTTTTCTAGGCTAAACTTGCTGTCTAGGATTATACCGAGGTATTCATATTGTTTACATACTTCAAGACATGAGATTCCCATACGTATTTTAATGTCATTACATGTAGAAGGCAGTTCCTGTCCGAATGTTACAATTTTGGTTTTGTCAGTATTAATACATAATCCACTTCTTGTAAACCAATCATATATTGCGCTCGCATCTTCCTGTAGTAAGGAAATCGCAGAGTCCAGACTCTTGTTTACATTGTAAAAAACAACATCATCCGCATACATTATAATTTTGCAGTTTTTAATGATTTTTGGCAGATTATTTACATAACAAATAAATAATAAGGGGCCCAATATGGAGCCTTGCGGCACCCCAAACCGGACTGGCAGTAGTTTAGAAACATGATTATTACACAATACTCGTTGACTACGATCAGATAAGTAGGCACACAGCCAGTCACAATAAATAGCAGGTAGAGACAGAGCTCTCATACGTGACAGCAATTCACCGTGGTGGATGCTATCAAAAGCCTTCCGTACGTCGAGGAAACAAGACACCATGTACTCATTTCTGTCTTTGGCTAGGTGTATGTCGTTCACTAGTTTGAAAACAGCGTCGTTTGTTCCCCTCGACGTACGGAAGCCATACTGTGCCGTATCTAGAAGTCTACCTGTCTCTAAGTGGGCGTATAAGCGTTGATAAATGATCCTCTCCATAATTTTACCGGGGACTGGGAGAAGGGAGATGGGTCTCCAATTTCCAATATGCTTAAGGTCTCCAGACTTGGGTAGGGGTACTACTCGCGCAGATGCCCACTTTATAGGGAACGCTATGTCATGTAGACTTTCATTTATTAAGTCTGTTAGCTGGGGTGCCAGTATCATAAGCGCGTCTTTTAATATGGCAGTGTTGAGATCAGCTATCCCGCTGGATTTGTGCACTTCGATCTCTTTTACCAACTTTAGGACCTGGGTATAGGTGACCATCGTTTCCTCGGTCTCCGGGTAGTGGGTCAGGGTGGGGGCTCGGTTGTTACAGGTTTTTGGGGCATCTCCCAGCCTATCAAACAGCTCCTTACCTATGTTTGAGAAAAAAGTGTTAATATAGTCTGGCACCTTATCACCTCTGATTTCAGAACCATCCCTGTGATCATGTAAAATAATTTCGGGCTTTTCAGCACCGGTTTTACCCAGAATAAGATTCAGTTCCCTCCAGAACTTTGCTGGATTATTTGCTAGGTTGTGCAGCTTTGTTTTGAAATACAATTCCTCTGCTACCCTAGTTTTTGTGTTTATGTCCCTACGCACTTGTTGGGCACAGAGGAGGAGCTGCGGGTCGATTCTGCCCCCTGAGCAGTACTCCATCATGTACTCATTTCTCTCGTGTATGGACTCTAAAATGTCTCTGGTTATCCAAGGCTTTTTCATGTCTTTATATTGTATGTCTTTTATTGGACAGTGTATATCTAAATAATTTAATATTACTCCCAACAAGGCCTCCCACTTAGAATCCACCCCTACCAGTTGGTAGTAGGAAGTCCAATCTACGTTATACAGGTAATCACAAAAGTCGGCATAATCATAATTCTTATAGGATCTACCCCGGGTTGTTACAACTTCGTACGTTTCCACGGGTTTCTTTTTTACAGCAAACACCGGCAGGTGATCACTTACCAGGTGTGGCAGGGTTCCGTGATGCAAGACAATTTCACAGTCAGTAGCAATGAGATCTATGCAGGAACCCCCCGGGCCCTTAGGATTGGGCCTTGTAATAGCATATATGACATCATGCATGTTTAGATTGCCAATTGCCGTCTTGTAGTACTTAGTTTTACTTTCTTCCGGCTCAAACAAATTTACATTTATATCCCCTATAACCCATCTTTCCCTGCCCTCCAGTAGGGCTGATTTGCATACAGTTTCCATGGCGTCAATACATTTGACATAGCTGCCATTTGGTGGCCTGTAGACATGTATAAAGGACGTTAGTCTATGTTTGTCCTGAGTGAAATTTATTACCATTAACTCTATGTCATCATTAGATTGTTTTAAGTCTCCCACAATTGAGCAATAGGGAGCCATTCCATTACACACATACATGAGTAACCCCCCCCCTGCTTTGTCAGCCAGCCTATCATACCTGTAGAATTGATACCCTCTTATGTACAATTTGTTATCTTGGTACCCGTCAATCAGCCAGCTCTCACTGACGCAAAAAACATCAAACATTTTAACCAGGTTTTCCAGTTGGTCAAACTTGAGCTTTAGGCTCCTGATGTTGTAGTGACCAATTTTTAAACCTCTGTAGCTGACAAAGTCCCTTGGGGCGGTGGTCATTTTCGCGTATTAGTAATCTGGTAGACGGGAATAATTGGGTTTCGTACAATAAGGTAGGTCGTGTGTGACGTATATGAGTTTGTCGTACACTCAAAATTGAGTGGACGCAGAAAGAGGTCGCCTTGTAGGAAGGCGGTTTGACAAAGAGTGTCATTTTTGTATGCTGCTCGGTACTTGTCAATGGCCATCATGAGGTGATCAGAGCATGGGCTACCGTGTCTATTTTTATGGACCATCATGTGTTATGTACTAAACTTATGCTAAGGTGGGTGTATGATGATAATACTAGTAATAATAATAATGGAAGAATAATCATAATGTGTCTAATTTGCTAAACTAAGCTAATTTGGATATTTCTGCAAATAAATCTACCATTCGCTGTCCGGGCACTAAGTGCACAGGGAATTTATATCAGATAAGTAGATAATTAAATCATTGACTGTGATTGTGCTGTCACTCCTAAATGGGACTGAAATGGGACTATCGATAATATCTGGAATTAGAATGTGTCGTTTGTCAAAATTGACATTAGAACAAGGTATTCCTAGGACTCTTTATATGAACTTAGTCAAACTCACCCTCTTTCATATTCACAGTCCAAGGAGTATATTCCGTGTGGCCCCTGGCTGAGGACCACTTGAACTGAGCACCTCAGTCACCCAGCCTTCACGACGTGTAAACTTACAATAATAAATGGTGCTAAAACATATCCCCAGAGAGAACACTGAGATTGGTTACCTCTGAATGCATTGATATTCAATGAAACTTAAAGCTAATTATGCTAATTCACAAGGCTGCCGGAGATTCAGCTCCCATCACTGTTCACGTGTGTCTACTTGTATAGGCTAGAATTACAGAGCCAAGCTGGTTCCATATCGAATATCTAAAGGAGCAAATTCGACCAATTTGCTCTTAAGCATCAAGTAAACATTTGGGTACACGGTAACTTAGTTACCATTTCATTGACCCATCTAGACGCATGTGTAACTTTTATAGTAGTGAATTTTGAATTAAATCGACCTTGTTCAAGGCAATATTGTCAGAGCGATTCCTATTATTTGCCATTTAAATATCTAGGGATTTTGTAGAGTTGCTATTGAATTTATGGAAATTTCAAAATGCTAGAATTCACATTAATTAAAAAAAAGGTTAAATTTCTCCCAAACATTTTACAGTCATGTTAATCTTACTGCAGTTTGTAATAGGTAAACCAGATATGATTACATACATATATCTTATCATGTTGTAACGCCGCATTTACCATACACGGTCCCCATGCCTCGTGTCCATTCCATATACCATACACTTTATAAATCATATAGTCTATTATAGCGATAATTCTGATGGCTCCATATGAGATCATGTGCGCGGCCATGTTAGTTCTGAGCAC
This sequence comes from Harmothoe impar, assembly GCA_947462335.1. Classification (NCBI taxonomy): domain Eukaryota; kingdom Metazoa; phylum Annelida; class Polychaeta; order Phyllodocida; family Polynoidae; genus Harmothoe; species Harmothoe impar. The sequence goes on from OX381712.1 coordinate 29,324,609, forward strand.
GGAGTATCCCCGAGATTTCGCTGGGTACTAGACACCCAAGAACCATAGCTGCCAGGGACAAGCTACGTTCTGTGAGCAGCCAAATTCTCACGAACCCAACCCAAGCTACAAAACAGGACCGACCCTTGTGCCACTTTTTCAATTTCGGGGGATTTGAAATAATTTTACAGAAGATTTTTCTCCCTTTTTTGGGGCGGGGGAATTAATTTTTAAGTCATTTTATACCTGTTCATGTGTCTATGTGTGAGTTAATTACTTTTAATCTAACCTATTCACCCTGATTCGCAGACCATGATACCTGAAACACACCCATTTTTGGTTTGATATATGTCAGTGCAGTGGTTATCATATTGATTAAATTATTTGTTTATTAATGATTATACGCTCATTTATCAAAAGAACTAGAACTACAAAGTAACAAAGTTTCACTTTTCATATGGTAATAACCCCCTGGACACAACTTGGTAATTAAATCTGTGTCTTGAGACTTTGAATCGACTTTGACATTAACTAAGCAAAGAGTTAATGTGTCTACCCAAGCATCACATCTTCAAAGAGGCAAACTGCCATTGTGTTCAGTCTTGCCTGAAATGTACCAACTGATGACTCAATGGAGCATTAAACATGAGTAACCTCGTCAAGGCATGGCCGTGTAAAGAGTTCTAGATCCAACCCTTTGATGACAGCATAGTGCTTTAATGCACCCATGTATTTTTCGTGCTTAATAATGCATGAATGCAGCTATGGGGAACAACTCGCCAGGACTGCACTCATGCATACATGCATCATGCTGACGCTACGACTCAAGTACGAGTCAGCTACACTACTGCTGCATTGGTGCATCATGCTGGAAACATATTATTTCGCCTTGAGTAGTCGCGCCGTCCTTAAAGGGTTAAGTAAGAAACGATTTTTAGCTTCAGGTCTTTACTATATTGAAAGAACCTAACCCTTTCTTGCGTTTTATTATCTTGTCCTGTGTTTTATTGTGATGCATATTTTGCTAAAATGCAACAAGTGATTATCTGATTATGTGATTGATTAGAATGAACGGGAAAGGCTTTCTGCGTGGGCAGCTTTGTAATCGTTAGAGAAAGGTCATGATGCTAACACATTGAGGGAGGCGACAGATAGTGGATTTTCAAAGTAAAAATGTGCGGGGCTTCCTCGTGAAAATCTATCGGTCGATGTCACACACTCGGCTTAGGGAGTGTTCATTTATTAATTACAGGGGGGGGGTGGTGAGATTTCGCGCGGAGGGGCGAAAAATTTTTACGCCCCCCCCTCGAGAGCGCGTGTAACGTTTCGCGCCCCCCTCGCCGAAGTCGCCGAAAAATTTTCGGCCCCCCCCCTTTGAACTATAGTAACGCGCGGGCTTTTTGGCTAAAAAGGGGCTTAAATTTTTACGCCCCCCCCTCAAGAGGGGTCAGAATTTTTTACGCCCCCCCCTCAGAAGGGGTCGGAAATTTTTACGCCCCCCCCCCCAAACCCACCACCCCCCCCCTGTAAATAATAAATGAACACTCCCTTAATGGTATTGAAATAGGAGTTTGAGAGTCAAGTTTCTTATTCAGTTTCATGGACCTTTCGTGTGCCTTAACATCGATAGTGAAGGGGCGGAGAACGTTCAGAATTATCACTCCAGTCGTGTGTGCGCTAGCCCTTATGCGAGGAAAATGATAGAAGTGCTTTTGTGCGGAAAATGAGTTAAAAGGGAGGGGGAGGCGCATCAAAGGCACGTTGACAAAAGCTTCGGGATATGTCTGCCCCCTTTTTCTGTTCCGATTACGTCGTATATATGTTCCATAACAAGGCTAAACATAAATATCGCCTGGATATAGAGTTAGCTCACATGGAAGAGCCTTCAAAGCTCACATCACGGCACAGTCTGACCTCGCTATTGTCTGCTATGTCACCTGGAGCTGCGCGTAGCCGTCGATAATCGCACCTCGTTAGATTGTCGTCTGCTAAAGCGAAAAGGGCGCCAAAACGCCCCAGAGCGCAGCGTTCGTCTGCTACAATTAACCGATCGTCTGCTTTGCTTTTGGCTTCAGTCTCGACAAGTCACGTAGCAACGAGACGATAAGTTTACACGTGACCAAATGTGGATTGATGTAGGGTCCCATGTCTGCGCATAATAGGACAGTGCCCCACGGAGGGCATTACCTGCAGTGGGGACAACTGTTTCTGTCTACTCCTCAGTATGTATAATACACTTAATACAGAGTTCTAACTTGGTGTGGAACACAAGTAATACTGGGGGAATGGTTTAAGTGTGTACGTTCATGGAATTACATGATCACCGCCAGCGATATTCGCACGAGCTCCTCGTGTGAATAACGTCCGCTATTTGCACGAGGAACGGCGAGAGAGGCGACACGGCGAGAGAGGCGACATGCACGAGGGGATGGCGAGAGAGGCGATATGATGAGAGAGGCGACATGCACTAGGATATGATGGATATTTTTTTATACATGTCATCAATTGAAACTATAGTATAGTGGTGAGCGTGCTTGTCTTCCATGCCCAAGGCCAGGGTTCAAATCCCGGGTGTGACTAATTTTTATGATGTACCGATTTGACGATGAGATAGGCGACGTGACGACGAGAGAGGCGACGTGACGAGAGAGGCGACTTGACGATGAGATAGGCGCCGTGAAAATGAGGACAATGAGACAACCTCCCCTTGTCATTTTTGGTCATGGCATCCCCCCCCCATTCACTATGGCAATCATTTATGGACAGCCCCAGGAGGGTAAAAAATTGACAAAAAATTGAAAACGAAAATTAACTTCAACTTGCAAAGAGAAACTTTAATTGAATTCAACCACATATTTTCATATATTCATCAAATCATAAAGATAATACACACAATGTCTTCATTTTCGTTTTCAATTTTATGTAAATGACCTGATGAAGGCCTATACGGCCGAAACGTCGTGAAGCTTATTGTAGATAAAATCTCATTTCTGTTCATTCTACAAAACTTTTGTTTGTTGCTGGTTGTGTTTATTTGATTTAAAAAAAAAAGTTTAATTGACAACAGTTCACATAAAGTAATGCGATCTTCCAACGAAGTCATGACAGAAAGGGGATGGTACGATTGAATAGTATCAAAGTGTGTAAGCAATTAAAGTAGGGATAGTATATTAAAATTACGCCATATGAAGTAGTAGATAATCAGAGTCTTTTGTCGTCTGTTACGAGAGAGTTCTTGTAAAATTAAATGCCTGAATAGATTTATATAGTTAACTTGGCGTTTGCAGCGGTAGTCCTTGTCAGGTTTTAGTCCATATTTGATATTATAGCTTAGAATGAGAAGTATATAAGGAGCAATGTTAGAGTGAGTATGAAATTACTTAAATTTGATTTTTGCTATTTTGGCTTTAAAGATCTGCCCAGAGTCACTTTTCTGTACATTCGAGGGTATTTGGTCCCATAAGTTCATTCCTCTGTAGAGGGGGCCTTTTTTATATTTTTCACGTTTGGGACGCTCCGGGACGCTCCACCTTAAGCTTGACATTCTTGTCTGATCTGGTCCGGTTTTGTTGTAGCACCCTGTTGTTAGGATCTTGTGCAACCTTGTAGATTAGTGACGCCAAATGTCGTTTGCGTCTTTGACCCAGGCGTTCTACTTTGCATTTCCTATGTATAGCATTCGTTGACATCTCGAGAGGTTTCACACGAAGGCAGGTTCTGAGTCCCTTATTCTGCACAGTTTGTAATTGTTTGATATGCGACTTGGGGGCAGACTCCACCAGGAAGTCCCGATATTATAATATTGGGACTATAGCGTGTTTAAACAGGCATATAGAGTCGTCTCTGTTCATAAAGAAGCGGATCCTCTGGAGTTGTCTCACACTTAGATCAGTTTTCGTCACTGTCTCATCCAGTTGTTTTTTAAACTTCAGTGCACTGTCGAGCCATACACCCAGGTACTTAAACTGGGCAGCATTGTACATCGGCTCATCATAAATTATTATTATTTATAATGAGTTCATCTGAAATATAGTTTATGTAAATTCTTTACTCTTATGGGTCACAGTACCCTTCAGCGTACATTTATAATTTGAACCATTGTTCAAGTCACCTCTCTCGCCAGTTCCTCGTGCATGTCCCCTCTCTCGCCGGTCGCCTCTCTTGCCGTTCCTCGTGCAGGTCGCCTCTCTCACCGTCGCCTATCTCACCGTTTCCTCGTGCGAATAAGGGCTCCTATACGCACGAGGAGCTCGTGCATATAGCGGCCGTTGTACACACGAGCTCCTCGTGCGGATATCATCGGCCCATGATCACCGATGAAACAATCTGTACAAATATATAATAAGTGAAACATTATGTATGTGCGCCGACAGTCATTATGTTCAGGAATCCACGGAATCAACCGTACGATATTTTCCACAAGGAGAAAAAAGAAATCAAGGTTGTTTTTCATGAGAGAAAGATCCAGGCCTCTTTTAAACGAAAAAGCTTCAGACAGTTCAAATAGTGGAAGTTTTTACGGTTGTTGATAGTTCGAACTGTCAGAAGTTCACTAATCTGTCAATAGAGGGAGTTGTAGCTCTGCCATCAAGTCTATCACTTTAGCTCATTTGTGTCCCCCTAGGAGAGGACGTTCATTATTTATTGCCAGGGGGAGGGGGTGTGCAAACGAGAGGGGGGGGGGGGCATTTTATAGGGATATTTGAGGGGGAAGGGGTCTATGTTTAGACCTAAATCTTACGGGGTCTTTTTCTAAACCTATTCTTGGGGGGGGGGGGATCTTTTTAGGGAAATTCTATTGGGAAGGGGGTGTATTTGGTATTTAAATAGAAAGCTTTAGAGCCTTATATTGATGCTTTATTGCAACCATTGACTTCGGATTATGGGTGCCTTATAATGTTGATATAATATGTTGCCATGAAAACGTGATTTTCGTTCCAAATAGAGGATGTATTCATTAGGATAACTATGGTCGAAATATAATGTATAAAATGATAATTTTCTAATTTATCATAGTTATGCTAATCAGATTAAGATGTTGGAAAATATCAGACTTAGAGGAGATTAAGATTTTGGATAGGGCGATACCCACTAATATTCGTGAAGCCATTTCTTTAAATAGAAAAGAACTGGAATCGATATATTTGTTAAGTATTTACTTAAAAGCTCATGATATCAATTTTAAAGTTGAGTTTTTTTTCTGGAGGACCCCTTTCCCTTGCATGCACACTTGTTCACTATGACAGTTTGAACTGTTCACAGAATGGAGTCATGACCTCCTACTTGATTTCAATAATTCAAACTTCATGAATGACTTTGGGCATAACTAGTTAAATGGGATAGAAACGGCAGAAGCATAGCAATATGACTCTCGAATGAATGTGCACCATTCACTACTGCTATAGTTTGGAACAGAAACTATATATGTATTATACATCTCTCAGTTGTCTATCAGACAGTACTAGTATTCTTTTTAGTAGCTTTATCTTAGTTGCATCCCTCAGCGTACAAACGACCAGCCCAAGGGCTGACAATTGTAGCAGAATTCCACATGTTACTCGTGTTTTTGTGAGTTTCCCAGTGACATCAATTTGAAGTAAACGATTCTAATTTAGCATGGAGACTTACTCTCAGACTTTAGCGATGATACTTAGTATGTTTTTAATAAATGAAATCACCCAAATCAGACACAGGAATGCACATAGATAGGTTGGTTTTGTGTTATTCCCTTCATATAAATACTATTATGTTATGCATCCGCCTTGTTAGGCATCTGAAGCAGCATACACAATAACTCTTTTCTCTAACATAGATGGTGATCATTGACATTCAGCACATCTTTTTGACTACACAACTAGAGGTGTGTTCACAAGTCATCACACCTTAAGCTCACTATCATGACCTTAAGAAAAAATGTAAATGATTTGGCTTTCAGTTTAAACTTATCTTAAGTTTTAAACTAGGTTAAAGCACAGTTCGAAATCATTTTGATCATGTGGCTAGATCCACAGTGTAGCATAGGCCTTCTACCAATACCACTCATGGTACCTGAGTTCTGCAGGGTACATGGGTGATAAGGCACACAACATAGATAACAATAGATAAGGTGGTGCTGACTTAAGACACGTTGTATTGTGGTATCAGTAACAACATGTACCTTGAATGCCAAACAAAGTAAACAATTCATACATAGTAAAACCGGGGGGAGGGGGTACATTCAAAATACTATAGTTTTGTTAGTATCTCGCAACCCTCAGGCTTGATAATCTCAAAACTGCGAGATAATCCCAAAATGCTGTAGTTTAGTTATCTTCTTAGATACTAGAGTCTCACAATACTATAATTTTGTGTGCATCTAGTAATCATCAGTCTTGTGAGCATCTTGCAAGCATCTGGCTAAATAGTCTCAGACTTGCCAGATGTCTGATGGGTCTTCTCAAAATGTGTAGGCCTACCATATTAGTAGGACGTACTGGGGTGGGCTACAGTATCTTTAGACTATCGAAAGTTTGACTATCTAGCCTGAAGAATGACAATTTTGAGACAACCTAGCCTTAGGTATGAGAGATTGTCTCAACATTTTGAGAGTATAGCTGGGACTCCACTACCCGATTTTTGGGGTAATTCTCACGATCCGATCATATAGGTCTATACAGTTTGATGTGGGATAAAGAGAGGCACATTTCCTACATAAATTGTGCTTAGATCGGCCGATAAGAGCCATATGGACAGTGGTTCACCAGATAAATAAATATCAAACAAGTTCGATATAAAATCGGGAGTCAAAATCATCCTGAGATGCAAAATCGGGTCCTAAAGCAGGACCTAAATCGTGCTGTATAGCCTTGGCATTTCTATTTTCCACTTGTTTATAAACAAAAACATTATTTGTAAACATAGACATATGGCAAGATCTACAGTACCACCTATCTATTGTATATAACTGTTATGGTATATACATGAGTCTGATTCGTGAGAATAGCACCGATCTGAGAGAAAAATCGGTTAGTGGAGCCCCACCTTATCTGTCAGGACTTTCGAGACGATCTCGCATTTTTGAGACTACCTATAGCCTTGTGGTTGCGAGATACTAACAATTAAAACTATAGTATTTTGAGACTATCCCACAGTTCTGAGACTATCTAGCCTAACAACATCTGTAGCAACATTATGTTACAGTGATATTGATTCTCTGATATACTACTAAAAGGGCAGCTCCGCAGGAGGATAGTGTGTACATGTTAGAACACTTTGAATTATGCTTCGGAACAGTTTATTTGTGACACGATAGGTACCATATATACTCCAATATTGGTTATATCCTTTTGCTGTTACTGGTCGCTTTTTTAGTCCTACTATACCTGCTGTATCTTGTCCACCTAGGCTAAAACTAGCCTTGTACCTCTCATCTGCCCACCGCCTTCCAATGAACATTGTTGTCAAAATCTCGTTTTTAATGTGGGCGCCTTGATTAGGTATAGTTAGCTACATTTTGCACAGACAATCCATTCTTTTATATAATATTTTAACCTCTGTATAGGGATGAGAAGCAGGTAAAGGTCAGGTAAATTTGATTTGATTTGAATTGAATTCCCAAATTGAATGCTGCTTTTGATATTGAACATTGATCTTAAGAATAGGTGACAGGATTTTACGAGACCTTCGATCTGACAATCTAATTATCTTTGATCAGACAGGGTTTGTTCAATGTTTACTTCATCTGACTCTTGAATATAATCCTACAATCAAATGCCATTATAATGACCATAGGGTGATCACCTATCCTAAAGATCAAGCCCATAGTTTTTGGCCCGATAATCCTGTATTAATACACTGGCCTTATAGACCTACAAAGGATGGGGAAGCCCCTACCACAATTCTTTCCTACACAGTACCATCTGGGTCAGTCTGTGAGACATTCCAGTGTGTATAGCCTATAGGATGTATATGATGCCTATAGCTGTGCCAGAATATGGTGGCCAACTTTCATAGATATTGGTCAGCTGCAAAGGTCCGTTCCTGTCATCACTATCATGCGGGCATTTCCAGGGCATTTCCCATAGAAAATACATATGTCTGTGTCTTTATATACGATGTGCGAGGTTATGACCTCCCAACAAAGGGAAGCTGTGACTGATATTAATCAAAGCAAATTAGTGTCCCTATTGTACAGAACCGAACTTGACAATTAGGAAAAACCATAACAAAATGGGAATTCTGAACATTGAACTAGTTATACCAATTTGTACCCGTAGTATAGCGACCTTAAGTACCCTTGCTAGCTACCAATATCTGATGAATATCCAAAACCGTACTATAATATAACTGGAAAAGATTAATTAAAGTTGATTGACTGATTGATTTGCTTTATTTGGTGAAGATTCACAGAAAGACATCGGTCGTTTTTCAGCAGAGCCAAGAGAAGTTAACATTTTCTAGACATGATAATTAATTATCACTAATAAAAGCTACCTGCAGGCACCTTGGAGCTCAATTTAGAGGAGAGAATGTGGATGCACAGCCTCTGCAGCATCAAATCCGGTGGGTTAAACCTCCTACACTAACGATGATAGACCCAGACCTAATTACTCGTAAAAAAAACAAACTTTCTACAAAAACAAATACAAAAGACTTCTGACATTGACTTTTGACTTCCACAGATTGCTTTCACCATTTTTCTTGAGAATTTTGTAATCCACCTGTGTCCACAATTATAACACGCAATTACAATCAGATGAATTGATATTTATATATAGTTAATAGTAAACTAATGTGGTATTTGTGAACATCGGGGCTCATATAAAAGGAAATTAAATTCTAAGCCTCAAAATCGGATGTATTACTTTAGATAGAGCATTTGTCTTTTTTGAAGTATTGACATTTCTCTGCCTTCCTTTGCCTACCTGCCTGACCTTCACATATCTACTCTCTATTAATAGCAGTGGATGATATGCAAATCTAACTTGCTGGTTTGATACGTCAGCTTCTATTGCGATGTTCACTCTAAATAAAGCCACTTTCAGCTCACAACCACTCATAATGTTGAATGATCTATCACAAATGTTCAGAATAGTGTGTAACTAACATCAGTGCATACAGAATATAATCGCTCCTGTTATGGAGAACTAGATATTTCACTTATGGCCATGTCCAGATTCAAGTACATGCACAGCCCTCCCCCCCCCCCCCCCATCCAATGATACTATTGTGGCCTTCATCTAGGTAAAAAAAACAAAACTGACGCACTCAAATATATGTGCATATATTGAAACAATTGTCAGCTTGAATTGACATAAATGTATATGTTTATGTCAATTCAAACACATGATATTATAAATGGTCTTCATAAAGTATGGCAGCGGCTGCCTCTCTGCCTGTTACGCACACGATCTCAGTACTACTGTAATATATGGCGATCGATTTGTTATTGATATGGGCTTTCTGCTTTCTGATAGTGTACATGCTGACCATTATACCACTGTTAGCCCCCCCCCCTACAGCCACTACGTGTATTGGTAGTCTGTAATATCATAGTCATCTTCTTGTCAGGCTATGAGGATACAAAAGGATAAACCTTTATTACCTGTGAATTGTCTTATTAATGGTCATTTGAAAATTAAATAAGTTTTCCTACACATCCTAAAGAGAGGAGTGTTGGTATCCCGGACAGATAAAAGTGAATAGTAGATAAACTGTCGGTAATTATACTATATAAGAGATGAAGCATACAATACAAAAACTATACTATATAATTATATATTTTAAAAAGAAGAGGACACTGTAGGAGGTGTATGTCATTGTCAGTGACATAACCTGACACCAGGGGCCAGGCTAGAGTACTCCCTCACACAATCATACATGATAGTGTACTTCTACATGATATATAACCAACCAGTAGCCCCCACCCCCAGCCTCACCCCCTATCACTACCAGACAGTACAATGTAGCCACATGTTGCGAGGTACTGATAGAGGTAACTAGATAGGTGTACTCTGCATTAGATGCATTATGAGTATGGGCCAGCTTCTGACCCCAAATCAGCTGTATGGGAGATGTGATGCACTGTGTGACAGAGGGTGTGGTCGACATGAGGGGTTTATGGGTTGTATACTACATTTCATCTCACCCCTAGGCTGAAGTACCTGTACTAGTTGTAGCTAGACCCTATGCATTGATAACAGAATTCTAGAGTAAACCCATGCAGTGCAGTGCACAAGATCTTAGAGACAAAATGATATGGTGTTTTTGTGTGGTTTTGTGTGGAAATGTAGTTTTACACGTTGTTAATAATGTTTTTGCATTTACCACTTGGTTCCCTGTGAGGATGTTCTTATTTCTAAACTACTAAGTAATGATGTGTTTTAATTAAAGGCTCGCACATGCATCTGATGCATCATTCTTGTTAGGCAGATCAGTATCGTTACATTAGAAATTGATAATTTTTTAACAACAGGGGACCGATGTTAAAAATGTGACCACTCAAGAAAACGTCCGATGACCAATGATGGTGACAAAACCAGTCAATGACTACAATGCAATCCCTGCTTCACATATTATGATAAAACGAAATAGGAAAAAAAGAAGCAGTAGAATCCATTTTATAAACAGTCCAACTGTAAATAGCACATCTTGCCCCGGCCCTGGATATTCTATTTTATCTCGCCAACTAACATATAAATAAAACACGAGTACACTATATATATATCACGACCTTAGTCCATGACTCTGCTACTCTATAGACTCTATAGTTAGGTCTAAGTGCATTCATATTAATGCCAATGTAATCTAATCTAGTTTAGGTGAAGGCTGATCAAGTTAAATAACTGATACAGTACTGCATTGTACCACAGAGCGTCGACATTATAGAGACCATTGAACACTGGCATGTCACCCACTGATTAGACAATAATCTTCATCATGTTCATCGTCCATGTATCAGATCGACAAGTGGGTTAAATGGGATGGTATGTTGTAAAGCTGTCTTGTAAATGGTGTCATTGAAAAACACATGTCGATGGGACTCCATTCTAGATGTCTGCGTAGGTGGAGTATGGGAGGAGGTGACTGTATATATATATACAGGGTGGGATGATTCTGTGACAGGGTAGTAGTGAACTCCCCCCGCGCCTGCCTCCATCCCTATGTCACCTGTGTGTGTGTTGTGAACTATGGCATTAAGAGGTGGTAAGTATTTATACACATTCAAGGCAAAGGTATGTCTAGCCATGTGTGACTGGAAAAACACCCAGGTGCTAACTTCTATATAGTGTATGTCCCCAGTTCCATCAGCTCTCCGACCCCTCTTCTGCCCATCTCTTCTACCCAGCCCCGAACCTCCCCCAACCCCCCATATTTCCTTTAAAGTGTCGGTTAGTGTGAAATCCTCTTTGATCAGTATGTTGCTATCAATAGTGTTGTCTAAATAAAGATGCTATAAATACAATGCACACACGTGTACCTTTGTGACTCTACATGGATAAGGTAGGCGCCAATGTACATGATATAAGCACTGGTATAGATAGTACATCTACATAACAGTGAGCAGGAGGTACTGTACATGTTGTGTGGTTCCCACATGGCTGTATAATCTAGTCTGTCGGAGTGCATGGCCAGCCGGTGGGCCACCGACAGCTAGACTGGGTATAGGATCCAAATACCAGAGTATTGTGACACAGATAAGTGTACACAGACAGGGATCCGACCCTCTACCCCGACCCACCCACCCACACCCACTGCCACCACCACCACCACAACAACTGGATCATCACTAAGCACAGGCCTGTCTGCCGTTGCTGAAGCATGCAGGGGGCAGCCCCTGGGGCCCTCCTCCTCCTCCCACCTTCCATACCTCCATACCTGTACCCCTGGATCCCCCCCACCCCCACACCTACCCCATCTTACACACCCCACACACTCACACCTGTGTGTGGAGATCAACATAGGTGGTGGACACCCATCTCTGCTATGTGGACACTTGTTGAAACCCTCCAGGGGGGGGGGTGAATGTAGCCTATCTATCTAGATGTGAGTAGCCAAGGAGAAAGGATGATCTGCACTCCCTAATGTGGAGCATCCATTCTGCCTGGCTGCTCACGGATACCCACTGCCTGACACCTCACCCACATACCCACATATCTCACCTAACTGAGAGTGACTGTGCACCTAACCTCCCGCTCTATAGTATACATGCAATATGGTTCCTATCATACAGCCACACATGTGACTACAATACCAGTATGATACATATACCCTGCTTTATTATTGACTCCTGTATACCCAATAAGTGGCCCAGGAAAAAAATACCTTCAATGCTTCCATTATGAACCGAGAATATAGCAGCTGTTTATGCACTTATAGTCATTCTTTAGCATTAATGCAATCAACCCACTTCGGTCAGTCACCTCTAGTTTGGCCTTTTCAGTGACAGTTTAGCCTTAGGGCCCCCAGACCAAGACCTGGAAGAGTTGATGTGAAAGTACTAGGTGACCTAACCAGTCTATACACTAACAGCAGGAGGACCCAGCATTTAACAATAGGCTTTACCGTTAGACCCTTTGCTATTACAGATACACTGGACCCACAGACACACCTTTTGTATTTTACTGTTTTATCAATCTTACTGCTTTCGCTATTGTGATCCCTCTAGCTACCTATTTTCAGCGACAATTAGCATCGGTAATTAGCATTGCGATCGTTAATTTGTTACACGTTCTACGCACTAGACTTGTTCTGGAGCATTTCCAAAGGGTTAGATATCATAACTATTGAAATGAATATGGCATGTTAATGATAACAACAAAAATGTAATTATTATGGTGTGTTTGTTTTGATACAAGGATGCATTGATGGTGTTTATAGTGTGTAACTCGTAGTGTTTTTGTTTGATCTGATTTTTATTTATTTTCTCTGGTGTTGTGCTATGTGTTGGAGGGGCGGGGGATCCCCCTCCCCCCCCCCCACCCACCCACCTACCCTTCATGCTGCCTCGTCCCATGACTGTGTGTAGATGAACTAGTTCAGAGTGTATATAGTAAGATCGATCATCAGTTGGGATTCCTATACTATAGTACCTCTCCCTCCCTCTCCTCCCACCCTCCCACCCACCCTCCCACCCTCCCACACACCTCCACAGTCCACATACTCCAACAGGTGTCCGCTGCACAGACATACATAGGACGACACCTGGCATTCACTGGAGTACTACCGACACAGGAGATATAGAGAGTGTGTGTGTGCCCCAGAGTATGAGATACACAACACAGGAGCCACAGATAGAAAGGAGAAAAAAGGGCGCACACTGGAGCTCGCCCTCCTCTCTGCTTGTTGGAATTATTTATTGGCACGGTGCGGAATCATCATGGATGTGTCCCATGGAGGACTGAGGGGTACAGTGTCTGTCTCACTAGGTTGAGGTAATCTCTATAGGATAAAGACCTCCAGGGTGAGACTCATTCAAAACACGCAGGTTGTTCTTAATACCCTCTACGTGATTGGATTACCGTGGACTTATCAGAGGTCCTAAGACATTGGATTGTGTGGGATAAATCACTTTGAGAGGTCAGCTTACAATTTAGTTTGCAATAGGAACACATGGTATGCATTATTCAATAGGTTATCAATATAATAGCCCGTATTATTGTGGAGGAGCATGTGTGTATAGCTAGGGCATGCACATGAGCAGTGGTATCATTCTGTATTACTGACTGAATATAATATCCAACTGCATAGGCAACAGTATACATGTATAATATTTAGTATAATATATACTCTATGGATACTACATAATTATATATAATCTATAACTTTAGTACGCCGAATGAGCCTCTGAAGGAATCCCAAACACATGCACCCAATACTACCGTGTGTATACATTTTTAAAAAGCTTGCATCCAAATGGAATTACAGCTTGCATCAACGTATATATAGTAAAGAAAAATCCAAAGGAATGTACCATATCAACAATCATACCTAGGGATGCTTGAATCCGACTAAAGGAGCAAACTTTGAATACTCTTTATGGAGCTCATCCGCTAGTGGAGATACTATTGGGATGTTGCTGGACGGTCAAGAATCAACAAGTGGGTTGTTCTGGTACTAAAGGTACCAGCGAAGATTTATATAACTCAGTAGTGGAAAGTGATACTGGAACCCGGCGTTTCCCACCACATACGGTCATCACCGTTTCGAGGGTCTACAGAGAGACTGTTACTGGTAGGACTTCTTTTTTTATTATTATTATTAAATCAAACATAATTCAATCAGTTGTCAGTGCAACTAACACATAACCATCTGCTTTTAGATAATTTTAATTCGTCACCTAAAGAAATGCATGATGTCCAGTGTGCAATATTCCCAATTTGTTTTGGTATAGCCTTTTTCTGTTATATACTGCTTTATTATTTTTAGAAGGCAGTTTGATTTTGATTTTACCAGTTTTCTCTCTTTTTGCCTCGTCCGTACGCCACAGCACGTCTTTTCTCAATGCGTAGGCGTAGGTAAACAGTCAACCAGACTTACTTGTTCCAGTACCAAAATGACCTTTTTCTAACGCTCTTGCGTTGACTTTATCTGCATTTAGGGACTTGTGCAGAGGTTATTTTGTAAACTCCTCACAGTTACAGGGCTGGACATTTTTACTGATTTCCCATTCCCCTATTGATATGGAATCGCTCACATTTTTTGCTGTGTCTTAGATAGAAATGAATGGAAATACTGCTGCTTTTTTCCTCAGTTTGTACCATCTGTGTGGATGTCACTGAAAACTAGAATAATGCACAGAATATATGATTGTGTCAAAAACTAGAAGAGAAGCCCCTGGTTGGAATACATATATATTTTGATAAACCATGGTCAGACACGGCCTTGTCAACATACTATGCTTACAAGTCCAAAACCTCATCCCTCTGTATATCAAATGGTTAAAATATCGAGATGTTACTAGACTACCAATTAGGGATTGTCCAAAGTCTGGATGGCATTGTCTGTAGTTTACTCATATTATTAACTATCATGTTATGTGCCTGATAACAGGTGTAACTGTGGTGTGTATACCAATATCGTGTGTGTGTGAGTGTGTGGTTGCGGGTTGCAGTCCCTGGGCATGTGTAAGTTTAAACTCAGAAGTGCATTCCTTGGAGTATCCCTCGGTAGATCTGGCCCCTGGATTTTGCCACACACAGACACACACACAGCTATGCTGGCCATTATACACACCACACACACACCAAGCCTGTCATCAACAGGTCCAAGGTTAAATATGAGTGCCGTGCACCTGGAGGATAAGGGGTAGAGGGTTGCATTGTCATTTTTATCCATTTTTCGACCAAGACGATGCCAAAGGTATGTTTTCTGTCATAATGACATAAACTCACTTCAAGCATTTTCATATTAACTCACAGACATGCCTGGGAAAATATAGATTTAGTTTTAATTATCTGCAGAACTCCAGGTTAAATCAGTTAAACATCACCCCTGTAAAGTTCTGTAGTTGTGAGTTCTGGCCATCCCTGAGAACTGTATGAAGAACTACTACATGTGTCTATCTGGAGTAATATTTTATGGGGTCTTTGGTCCAATGAGAATGCAGTATTTTAGTCAGGCCATACCCCTTTTTAACTAGTGACCAAGCAGTTAGCAGCACACACGGCTGATCTCGAGGCGCAGATAGCTCTGGAGCCAATAATTGCAATTGCCAATAATTTATTTGATCACAGCCAAGTATACTGTTTGTTGTATTGTTCTTCTTTCATCAAATATCGCATTGGCGGAGGAAGGGTAAGACCTTTAAGAAAAAATCACAAGATTTCCCAACCTTACTTGGACCAATATGATACATATGCACATAGAGAAATGGGAGCATCGGTGTCTGACTTTTAGATGAGAGTGCTTTTGGCGGCAGTGACTCTCACATTTCTGAGTGTGTATATACATGGGTGCAGGGTGCCCAAGGCCCTAAATCATAATGGGATCTGGGGTGCGGGGGCAAACACAACTTTTATATGTGTAAGTTCTGTATAGGGATGCATATGAATTGATGCACATAAGCTGATGTCTGAAGTGATTTGGGGGCCCTCCTGTGACTCAGCAAAGATAATTTGCTTCCGACGCCCCATGCATCGTAAGATTAATCCCTGCACTGTGAATAGTGATACCAAAAATACAAACAGTATATTTTACTTTTCTATTTTACACCGTAGTATATACAGTGAAACTACAGTAGGTTCTACTGCTCAGCTGCATTAATGTCTATCAGTGAGCCCCTCACTCATGAGAGTTGAATTATCATAATGCAAGACAAGTACAATATGCACTTTAAGTTGAACATGTTTGGCAGTGGTATGAAGAAAACATTCATTCTAAATGTGTATAGCTAGCTTTTTGGGCACAATCAAAGAAAAGCGTGTTCCCTGTGCAGTTTTCCCATGTTCTGCTTAGACAGGAACTCTGGGCAAAATGGTGTTATTGAAACAATCCCTGAAAAATATGTTATGATTAAAAACAAGTTGATAGCACGGTAGATGAAAGGAAACACATGCTTGGAGCCTGAGCAGTTGTGAGCATAAACGTGTGTATAAAGTTTACATCCAGCAGTTGCTACTAATAGTGTGGGTACAGGTGCTCTACACATTACTATACTATACGGTCTGAACATACACACTAGACTAAACATTTTTACACACAGTCTGAATTGACTGCTGATCGCCTGCCTCATGGCCGGGTCAATTACACACGGAGTGATATCATGTATACATGCCAATGTAGATGGTGGGCTTGCCAATAGTACACACCAGGCAATTTGTAATGTTGTCTGGTAAACTATTATATCTCCTCTTTTTGTGTGTTAGGGACACCAGTATTAACGGTCGGCAGATGACTCAGTGCAGACAGGGAGGGTGCAGTATGGGGGTACCTAGTCTGATAATCTGTATAAATCTATAGGATTCATCAGATTATGTGGCAGGGTGGGAGGGGCAGGGCCAAAGCCAGTTCGAGTGAATACTAGCTCACTCAGAACTGTGAAAACAGCCACAAGCCACGTATTCAGAGTAAATAATTGACTCTCCCTCTGGGCTTATTCATCAAGTTTAACATTAGCAGTTAATCATAGTACTCATTATGTCATAATAACTGTGTAATAGTGCAGGTTGTGGGATTATAAGGGAAAATAATCAGTATAAATTAATACAGAGATGATTTTATTAGAGGCATATTATTATCAGTATATCAATGTCAGTAATCTAAGGGAAATGAGAATTATTCTTATTACTTTGATCACTTTAGTAAGCTCTCTACAATATATTCATTCAGCAATAGGATAGCAAGGTAATACACAGTTTTAATGCATTGATATGTTCAACAGAACTGCCTGGAGAGTTCCATATCGCAGATCCCATTCACTACATAGCCTCCTCGCCCAGTAAACACAATTACGTTGGTCAGACGTAAATTAACGTTGCTTTTTGGTCTGAACTAGGTAATTTTGGAAGGTTTATCAACGTTAGAACGTTAAGGTTTATTTACCAATCTCAAACCTGCAGGTCTGACTTACGTAGCTCAGACGTAAATCTACGTCCAACTTTGTAAACACATTAATATAATATTACATAGTGGGATTCAGACAAAGATATCACAGACACATTTACATTTACAGACAATATTTATACAAACTAACTACTATCATTTTTAATCACATTTCTTTCTATATGTATATATATATATATATATATATATATATATATATGTATATATATATATATATATATATATAGTACATCTTTATAGTTTAATTGAACAGCCTGACAGTATAGATCTATTGCATAGTTTTGGCTGCAGAGAGGCTTTGTATTTCTTCCATTACCACCAATGTGGTGTCTGCCAAGTAAAGTGCTTTAATGTGCATATCAATGCTTAATTCTTTAACCTGCTGTCCATAATATATAATTATCAAATTGTATATGGTTCATTTGCATAACATTTAATTCATAATTAATGAGAAATTCCTGCTTGGATGTGGTAGATTCGTTTAAGAGCTGTCATATTCTCTCCACAGTTGAAAGTGCTGCCACCTAGTGTGAAACTGAGAAGCTATATACCCAATTGAAGTTGAAAAATTACGCAGTTTAATGTAGATCTTCGTAGATTTGTTACGTAAATTTACGTCAGAATGAGGTAGATAAACATAAATCAGACTTCTACGTATGTTGAACATAAATAAACCTTCATGTTTTGATGTCTACAGACCTTCCAAATTTACCAATCTCAAACCTTTCGTTGGAAAACTACCTAGAGAAACCTCAGAGCTACGTTGGAATTACGTAGGGTGTTTACTGGGTCTCTCTGTGCTATTATGGTTTATCAGCTAACTGTCAGGGTCTCTCGTATCTTGCCATAGATCTGCAATTAATTATCTCGTAATGTAAATGCATAAGTTCAAATACAAATAAATATACACCCCATTGTTGTAGCAACCTCATTGCTGATTATGATTCTAATCGTTCATGTGAGTGCAAGTGTAAAGACTGGCCGGTAATGGCAGAAAGATAACACTAAAGTGGGACGTTCAACCTGACCAAAGGTGATATGGTGCCAGGGCCCTGCGTGTCTTTGCTGTGAGGACCATTACATTCTATACTCTTATCAGTCAGGTATGATAACAAACTTGTGCCAAGCTAAAATTAGACGCAGTGTAGTAAGTATGATGAAAATGGAAATCAACATTGACCAATACGTGTATGGTATGTGACAACTGTTCTTATAACTGTGTATACCAATACATTGTGGAACTTTAATAATACGTCGTAACACAGCTAGACACTATGGCCATGTGCAAGCATTTGGTATCTGATTGTAACTGAAACCGTTATGATTGGAAATTGGGATTGGGACTTCTTCTTTTTTTTGACGATATTGATCTGGACGAGACTATTCTATGCACGACTACTAGATCTATTGCCAATGACCTGATAACCGTTTTCAAGCCCATTTGAACTCAATTGCCAATTGTGATATAAACTTGTCCTTTACATGGGTATCCACAGTTTATAGGTTAGTAGTGACCCCCACCGTGACTTGTCAAAACACCATTATAATAGGTGCTGGTGGACAACGCTAAGTCCTCTATCTTCCTATCAGGGATGTATAATTAATCCTGGATCATCCCCTCTCTCTGTTATCACATTGATCCTACTTCTGGCTACGGCTTCTCATAAAGGGACATGTCTAGTAGTGGGGGAATTAGCATCAGCACCTGTTTTGTTATGCAGGATCTGGATTAGCATCTCTTCTCAACTCATCGACACCTGAATTCATGGTATGGGAATGTTCACGAGTGACGTTACCAACTAGGGGTTGAGCAGGGCAGCCCAGCTATAAGAAATACGTTAATTTATGTCAAATTAACGTTATTTATGCTATACAACGCTCGACCACAATAAGGGGCTATAATGAAGAGTTCTGAAACGTTGTATAAAGTTTTCTGTTTGCTGGGAAATTGAGGGAGCCTTGAAAAATGTTGTCAAAATGTGAGCAGGCAAGCAGAAAGGATAGTCCCCGCGGGATTAGTTCCGATTTTAGCCACCAGGGGGGCGCCACTATGGCTTAAAATGGAAGAAACAGGCTAAAAAATACTTTAAGGTAATTTTTTCCGGAGAATTCAATAGGATAACTCAGAATATTCCACTTTTGGTGAAAAGCTTCCTTATTTGGAATGTAAAAAGAACGTTTTAGAGCCTAAATGGGTGTCTTTGTTGATATGTGTTGCCATGGAAACGTGATTTTCATTCAAAATTTTAAAAAAAGTAGCCCATTGATAGAATGATTCAAGAGGATTACTATGGTCAAAACAGAATAGAATTATCATTTCTAGATCAAAATATATGGCTTATAGGAAAAAAATATATGATCATTTTCTAATTATTCTAATTATGCTAATTAGATTGAGATATCTAAGAAACTATGAGACTTAGAGCTTATTTGGGTTTTGGATAGGGCAATACCCACCCATATTCATACAGCCATTTCTCAAAAACTAGAAATGATATCTTCCAGTGTAACATATCACTGGAAAGCTTATGATATCAATTTTAAAGTTGACATTTTCGTTGGATATCCCTTTTCCCTTGCTTGTACACAAATGGTGACACAATTTCTGAATGTTCCCTATAATTTTGTGTTAGGACATAATTATATGTGTCCACTTAAACTCACTATGAGCCTTGTCCTAACATTGTGCATGCAATTATTGAGGGGAGAGGAAGGACGTACAAGGACCAATCAATACGTTTCCTCTTTGAGTTGTAACAAATCTGACACTCCAGCCAGCTGTCTAGATGACCATATATGGTGTGAGATTGTTTCTTTACCACATTATCACCACTATACTCACCATCTTAAGGGGCTGTGTCTCATCGTGGATATCACAAACTATTATGTCCTCCGATACTTGTTCACTGTGCACATGGAGAAAAGTGAGAGCTAGCTGGACTTTCCCCAGGGTGGGACATTGCCTGGCTCTAGTGAGAGTCAGTTGGACTATCTCTTCCCTCAAGCGAGAGTTGACTCTCTGTTTGACAATTTAGTCTCCGGAAATATATATATATATATATATAGTGAAATATGATAGCATAATACACGGTGAATATCAGTATAATTATGGCAGTAATTATATATTTCGCTAT
The DNA here is from genome assembly GCA_947462335.1 of Harmothoe impar. Taxonomy (NCBI): domain Eukaryota; kingdom Metazoa; phylum Annelida; class Polychaeta; order Phyllodocida; family Polynoidae; genus Harmothoe; species Harmothoe impar. The sequence goes on from OX381712.1 coordinate 29,345,263, forward strand.
CTATATATGAATTTCACTATGCTTTGATGTTCTGATATCATAGTGAATTTCACTATAATTATCATATCGGGGCCACTGCCCCGAATTCCCTTTTTTCACTACACGCGGCTCCATGTATACTATTTTCGCCTGTTCGACACAAGCAATGCACCGATATGACAGGGGCTCGACCTATTACTCTTAATGTATTCTGCCCCTGGTGCCCTTTCCATAGACATACATATACGTGTTCTTCCCTACTTCTATTGCTTTGTATATTTCTGTGGCCGTCTGCCGTGAGTAGATAATAGATTAGCTTTCCGTTTTGTGTCTCGTCGTGGAAAGGGTGTATTTGTAGAACACAATAGTTCTATGGATACAAGTAGGGCCAATAGATCGGTGCATCTGTCTGTGCCTAGAGGGAGTTTGTTTAGAGAAGATATTCCCATTGTCCTTGAGCGTATCTCTATAGAAGTGATATTTAAGCTGAAGTGTCAAAGACAATAATGATACAAGAAGAAACTCTTATTATGTCAAATCATATATACAGGTGTTGTATGTCATGGAGGGAATTGTCTTCTTGTAGAAGAATGTGGACATTATGATAAAGGCAATGTTTAACGTAATGCTCAGCTTAGAGAATGAAGCGATCGTAACACTACATAGATAACAACCACTGAATATTCATGGGTTCATATACTTTTTAAGTGGATCGCATTATTATCTAGAAAATGTATGAAGAATTAGTCAACCCGGCAATCAAAAAGCTCAATCTGCCTTTTGTAATTGTATCTGCCTGTCTAAGTATCTCTGTTCTCTCTGTTTGCTGCGCTGTCTAGCTCTGTCTCTCCCTGTCTGCCTCCGTCTCTCTCTGTCTGTCTCTCTCTCTCTGGCTCTCTGGTTCTCTCCATCTCTCTCAGTCTCTCTGTCTGTCTGTATCTCTGTCTGTCTGTCTCACTCTGTCTCGCTCTGTCTCTGTCCCAGTGTCTCTGTCTCTCACCATAAGTGTACACTCTGCTACATGATTTAGTTTCACCTACCCCCCCCCCCCCCCCACTGCCTCGACACACACACACGCACACATTTCATTCCAACCCCTCAAACCCTGTCATTGGGAATTCCATCTGCTATTTTTCTTGTCAGTCTTACCCTTCTGTTTTCCCGCCTTGACTGAACTCGTTACACCTCCCCAACGTAAACGCAGTATACGTATAGTGTATGGGCCGCTGCACATGGTTTGGAAGCCCAATACCTGAAATAGTTCCCATACCTGGATTCTGACTCCCTAAATTATCTATATATGGGGTGTGAGGCTTATAGTAGGGGGATGGAGTGAAGGGTATTTTTGAAGGCAGTCAAATAGGCAATGTAGATTGAAGTTCTATCGGAGTAAGTCCTTTGCCTCTGTTTTTGACCAGATATAATAAATAATCCCAGAGAAGGAGGACAGGGGGAGCCCCTGACAGTACCTGACAAGGCGGCTGATGATACGGTTCACCTTGATGTATTTACAGTAGAGATCTTCCTTTGGCAGTCCCCCATCCATTCTACCCTACACCCCTTTATAGACACTCTTTTTGACCCTCACACCGCCGACACTAGTTCAACACCCAGACGTACATTCCTGTCGCCCTAGGTATTACTCCACATTTTTCTTATCATTCTCGTTTATTGACATGCGGGGGCGAGTGATGTGGAAAACGAAAATGTTGTCCCTATATAGCTGTGGCAACATAAACATATTTTCTATAGTATCAGAGGGGCACAATATCAGATTTGAGCTAATTGCTTTAATAGTTCTTAAAGGGGGCAAAGTTTTAATCACAGGTGAGAATAAACATTCCATCGTATCCAGTGAGAGAATCAACATGGACCACCTGGAATGTTAATCTATCTTGTATAGACTCTATAAGAGGCTAGGGTGGGGAAAGACGCTATATGGCTGTGTACATGTATAGTGAGGCGTAGTATGCCTGTAGTAGTAGTAGTAAATAGTAGTAGTAGTATAATAGTAGTAATAGTACTTGTAGTAGTAAGTCTATGAGTATCATAGTTTGTATGTTGCAGGGCATACAATATTAGGGCTCAGCCATGAAGTACGTCAAACAGGAGGCGGTGGAGAGGTGGGGAATTGGTCCTCAATGATAAAGGCATGGGGGGAAGTGTGACAAAGGTGTGGGGGTGTTGAAAATGGTCGAAATTCGTGTGGCATACATGAATGCACACAAATGAAACATAGGTTATTAGTAGAACATCACTTAATGGCATAAACTTTAACAATACCCTACTGTTCTTGTATGACCAACGGTTACATTGTTATCCATCAGTCTTTCCAGACATTAATTGTAAATGATTCTATCCAGCCTGCTCCATCAATGGGAGAGTTTGGACTGCCTTTACACTGCTTTAGCAAATATCCATCCCTCCTATATGGTCTCCAACCACTCTTCTAAAGTCTCCCCATTCCTCCTGTAGAGTCACTCCTGCAGAGGGGTCTCCCCCTTTCATGTCGGAACGTCCCCGAAATTAAGGGTCCTAAGCCACCCTTTTAGACCATTAATACTATAGCCAACGTTGTCCAAAAGCCAGGTCACTTAAATTATTGTACCAGGTTGGAAAACAGCCAGGTCTCTTTTGACTTATCTGCAGCCACATCTAGAGTTACCCCCGTGCCTCCTCCACGGTCTTTCACCCATTCTTCTCCATAATATGTGCATCCCTCATCCAGGGTCTGCTGCCCCTTCGCCAGGGTCCTCCAGGCGGGTACTCCTAGAGCAACGATCTCTGTCTATCTACACCGCTCATATATTAGTCGATGAAATGATGTCCTGTTTCCAGAGTTACATTAGAAAGATTTCTTAAACCCAATTGTGAATAGACGTTATAAAGGGACAGACTTGACGAATTCTATCTTTATTTTCTCTTCTTATTTGTAATTAGCCAGCTCTGCATTAGCAAAGCTTAATGGCGCCATGTTGCTTAAGAAACCAGCCCCAGTGATGAACGATTCCTGTCACAGATCAGAGACATGCTCGTGATTCCTCTTATATCTACTGGTTGCACTTATCATATGTCAAGCGGCGATATGTATTTCAATGATTCATCATCTGAAAGACGTATTTCTTGTTATTTATCAAATATGACACATTTGAGGTTAATGCTACATGAATAAACATGCTGATAGCGATATGCCCTGTATTTTTTTTTTAATTATCATGGTTCAAAGCATGCACATTTATGATAATTAAAAAATGTAAAGATGAGAAGATAGTTATCAAATATATGGATCGCATCCTATGTTCATTTACCAACTTTATGAAGCGACAAGGAAGACGTATTACTCAGTCTTAAATTGAAACCACTCCTGCTCATCATCTTCAATAAGGACGTTACCGATTATCGAATGCCCACATTTTCCTTCTCACCGTCATTGCCATGCGGTTGATATATCATTGTGAGATCTGGAGTTGACGCGTGCGCACATTGCATTAGCGTCTTTATGACGGTTGTGATTGACGCTGTACAAGTTCAGAGGTAGGCGTTTACGATATTGGCCACCTGTGACTGTTCTTATCTGTACGCTAGGTATGCATGTGGCTCTTGTAAAAAGTGACACGGAGCACGCCTCTGATAAGAAAGGTATGGTGACTTTATAGACGACTGTACTCTACTCATAGATTTGGCCGATATAAAATGGTCCAAGGTGTTGGTCTTTTACAGCTGATTTTACACCTCTTGGTTTTACAATATTGCATAGTAACTGTTAATAATGTGTCACCACCGGTTGTACTGTTGAGTTGCTACATGTTGTCATAGATCAACAGTAGAATGAACAGCACGAATAGCACACTAATCATAGGCTGTATCTCACGACCTTGGGACAATGTTTTTGTCTCTGATCGGGTGCCGTCTCTGACCGGCTGCCGTCTCTGACCGGCTGCCGTCTCTGACCAGGTGTCAAAAAAAGGTGTATTAAAAGGAATTATACTCATATATATAAGGATTTGGAAAAACGTTATGGCGGTTGTTATATAATCATAGTTATAATTATAATTAGCCTCCTGCTGCAAGTATTTTGACCTTATCAAGCCAAGCCGGTCAGAGACGGCATCCGGTCAGAGACGGCACCTGGTCAGAGACGGCACCCGGTCAGAGACAAAAACATTGTCCCAAGGTCGTGAGACACAGCCCATATCGTATTGAAATCTATAGTATACACGGGCAGTTGTAATTGCTTATGTTCATCTAATTGGAGCTCGTGTAATAGATATAGAACATTCACACATATTTATATAAAGAACCTTCCCACCATAATGATCTAGCCCTTTAAGTGTAGCATGGTACCTTTATGCACTGTTTCCTCTTCTCGCCATCATGCACGAATGTAGCTCTGGTCAGGAGTGGTGCCGATCCTTTAGGATTGATGCACTCCCCAGGGGGCAGCATGATGCATACATATATACCAATGCAATGATGCATTCGTGCATCATGAACAATGAGGCACCGTATGATGCTTAAGGCTTAAATAAAGACGTGAGTGTCAGACGACCTCAGGTTCATCTAACTACAGTACTACACATCCCATCCTACCTGATGTCATGTGTTATGACAATACACGTTACTAATACGCATAACGCCGCTTATACATTATCTCCCTCCAGTTACACGTAGCGATAACTAGCCTAGACGTCCATGTCTGGGTTGGTTTGTTAGATCACAGTGAATGGTCCTAATCAGTTGGGTGCAGGTATGTGGGATCATGCTACGCCTCTTTGACTACCTATGTTACATCAATTAACGTGTCAAAACATCTCACTCACTCCTTACCAAGGCTGCCAAGTTCTCTTCTACATGATGATCTACAAAGTCGTGTGTAGGGACGGGATAGCATGGGATATTTTGGGAAAGACAGCTAAGTAGCACAATACGGATACTGTCGGGGGCGGACCAAGACATTTCAAACTGTAGGGGAGAGGATAGAGTTTAGGGGACACAAACATGTAGATCCATCTAGTGTGGAGGGGGGAGATGCAAACATGATACACCCCTTCTCAGCAAAAAAAGGTAGCCCCTAACTATGGCTCAATCCTAAGGGGCCCGGGTGAGACAAAGAGGTTTTTGAGTGGCGAGGATGGGACAAATTCTGATCCTTGTAGATCGAGGTGGGAGCGTTCGGGTGCTTGTGCCCAACCCCACCAACCCCCCTGTTGTTAAATAATGACCTCTTCATTAGAATAAAAGTATCCGGACCCTCCCTCGCTGGGTATTCCGAGACATGTAATTCAATGAGCTGCGTATTTAGGGTAAGATTTATCTGTATCGACTACTGAAAGCGGAGACAGACTTCTGTACGGAGTAGATTGTAGAACACGACCTATGGACGATCATAATAATACATAGATTGTCAACTTGTTGAATAAATAATCAGAAATCACAGGGAATCGAATTCTAAAATTCTACGCGAAATCAAATCAAATACCATTTCCTAATGTTAATCATTCTTTTATTTCTATCTATTGTATAACCAAGACTCGTGAAATACGATTCTAGTGGAGGCGTTGTGGGCCCTGGATGGTGGGGTCCCTGCGCCCTCTTACAGTTTTCATAAATTCCTATGTCGATTGATTGATTCATCTTTTATTTATGATTATTCTGAGGAAATACATATTCTTTATAGAATGTATTGTAGTGTTCCACAGCAATTGTAGTATAATACTAGTTGTATAAAGAAATAGTTAAATGCTCAAGGCATTAACCCACTTACACCTAAAGTGGCAGTTATTATCAGAGAGCACTGAAAATTGATACGTGGACCCATATATGGCCATGTATGCCCTGTACAAAATTTCTAAGCTCTATCTTTAGCGGTTGCGGAGATAATTAGCGTTCTTTACCGTCCTACATGTAGGACAGTAGGGTTATGCCCTACTGTCCTGTGGCCTCTGCCTGGGCCTATGTTATTGTAAACCCATAGATAGTTATCCATAGTCACTGAATATTGTCTCCCACTCTAAAAATGTTGCTGCCAGAACAGTTTTAAGTACATCTGCCCTCCTATATTGCATCCAAGGGAAACATTTATCTCATTGGTTTGTTGCTAAGGTAACTAGTTGCTTAGCAACAGCCGTTCTTTTTGTTTATTTGCCTAGCAACACATGGTTAATGGGATCTTAGCTCAATTTCAACCATACCTGACCCCACTAAAATGATACCACATGTTCTGTTGCAGTTATTCATGTGTTGCCAAAGGAGGTTGTTGCTTAGCAACAGCCATTCCAATTGTTTATTTGCCTAGCAACACACGTTTATGTGGAGTTTAGCTCACTTTCAATCATACCTAACCCTACTAAAATGGACCCAATGGTTTCAGGGCAGTTATAAACATGTTGCTAAGGATGTGGGCTGCCTAGCAACAGTCATTCTAAATGTTTATTTGCCTAGCAACACATGTTAACCTGTACTTAAGCTCATTTTCAACCATAGCTAGCCCTACTAGATTATCATCTAACCCTGCTTTTTATATGTTAGTACAAGTTAATCAGCCAGTAAGAACTACTATTAAAATATGGATTTTTTGCCAATGTTTTCATGATTGACCTTGGAGAAGATGAATATTGACAAACTGTAATAGGTACAACTTTAACTTCGACCAATATGTGGATGTATGACCTTTAAAAATATGACCTTGACCTTGGCCCAAGGTCATCCTTTTAACATGAACTGTTGAACTATGCTATTTCCAAAAACCCACAACAATCTAGCTAGTTTTTCCTTTCAAATATACCCAATTTAATAAAATTTCATGGTGACTAGGGTTGACCTTGACCTTTCAGTCTGGTAGATGGTATCTACACACCTTCATAAAGGGTCAAGTCTTGAGCTACAATATGGCGTCTCTTAAGAAATTGACCATATTCCTTCTACAATGTATGTATATTGAGTGAATATGGACAAACTACATAAGGTCTAACTCTAATTCTGACCAATATTTTGATATTTGACCTTGAAAAGATGACCTTGACCTTAAAATTTAGGCGTGACCTTGACCTTTGACCTCTGATTACACAAAGATGGCTAACATGCCAGACTGCTACACTACAAAAATATTATTTTTAGGCATAAATTATACCTTTGCAAAAGAATTGCATCAAGCTTGGTGCCTCGCAATGGTACAGACTAACAATATTTGGCTTACTGAGTTATGAGTTACTTCACATTAATGAAGCACTCACTATGAGTACATTTTCCTGACCTTTGACCTCAGTTTTGACCTTTCCCTGACCCCTACATCATACTACTCACACCAAATTCAAAATCAGCATACTAAGATTAGGGTAAACCCATTTTCAAAGTAACTATATCAATCCACTCACACTGAATTATAATATTGACTTTTTGACCAGTTGGCCAACAATTGCATAACACTCAGTAGCCCATAGTCCTACTGTCCTTCTGTAAGGACGGCTGGGAATATGAGCTAATTACGCCTTTATTGCTTAACATCATGTTCACAAAAAAAGACACACATCCTCAGACATGTTTTTTTCACATGTTATGACATTTTGATAAATGTGGCTTGGAAAATGTTCTAGATAACACAGGAATTAATTCCAGCATTTTCCTTGTTACTATTTTCCAAGATGTATGGATTTTGGGACCTCAGTCTGACATCATAGCGGTAACCATGGCAACCCTCGACAAAAATTGCTGGGAACTTAGAGACTTGAGCTTTATGAACCAAAAACACAATTTAAAATCTATGGATTTATCTTTAGTAAACAATCTCATATTATATGTCATATAGGCGTCCTACATGTAGGACAGTAGGGTTATCTGGGTTAATAGGATGTGGTGCTGTCTCTGTTCTTAAGGGACATCCCCACTACCTCCTAATTAGTTTTACTTGAATTAGTTAGTACATGATTAGGAAAATATATGTGTATAAGTACACATGTATGAGGCAGTTCATGGTTGTTTATGCATGTTTTACAGTAGCCCCTTTACTAAATACAATGATATAAAGTGGGGGATGGGGGTGATATGTCACCCTGTTAATTTCATTAAATGCTCATGTCCCTTGTTTATGGAATATCGCCAATAAAAATACCCAAAAACTCAATGTGACTGGTACTGAGTGCACGCATCGTTTTGGGTGACTTCTTAGCACGAGAGGGCAGAGCGGAGCAGATTGAGTGCGGGGTCTGGGGGTGCTGGGGGTGCCCGTGAGGTGGCAGCACTACACCATTAGCCTTTCTTTGGAAGCACCGTGAGATGCTGCTGGGTTAAAACGCGATTGATCTCCCCTCCCCTCAAACTAGTGTTCACTGAGAGAGGACACCACTAAATGTATGAATTGTGTACAAACATGCAAACGTCAGAGAGAAAGCTATTGCGATTCTAAACACGTGTATTGGAGTAATTCGAACTAGCATAAAACATATTTCTTCCAGAGGCTTTCTTTTCAAACCCCAGAACATGAAACAGCAGGGGAAAAAGTACCAATAGGGAATAAATTGCTCCTTTCGACAACGGCCAAAAAGTTCATCTCCGCTGCGTTGACACCCAACTGTATCAGAGAAACCCTAGACCACATACATGTGGAAATAGTGAAATCAACCCTGGAGGAGAATAATGTTTTTCCTTAACATCATTAACCCAGGTAATGTATCCTATTGCAAGGGTTTAGTGCTTGTGGGTGACACTTATATTAAGGTTATATATAAGTGGTGTCTATTGGGACGGTCAGCCCTGGAGGTAGTCAGTATGGTGTGACGCCAGTGAATGTGATAGGGTAGTGTTTACGAGGGGTGGTCTGTATCCAGGTTGTCTCCAGAGGTAGCAGGTTCAGGAGTGGGTTGGACAGACACTGACAACAGCTGTCTACTACCTGGAGGAATGATCCTACCACACAGGTGTGTATGTAGTCCCACATGGGAGCTCCACCTACAGGTGTATCATTTAACATGTGTGCTGCTCCAGGGAAGATCTCCTTGAGAAGGCTATACTTTGTAGTAGGCATATCTATCTACTGTGTTTATTATTGATATCAGAGTAGTGACTTTAGAGTATTGGAATCATATTCTTTCGAGTTCCTTCTGCTTAGATGGGCCACACTTTATAACAAAAGAGTCTCGGCAACATAATACTTTTCCTAATAGTATCTTTGGTAGACACACATAGGGTGACGATGATGTTACTTCACATGAGAATTCTTCTTTCGTGTCACGTGTATGAGAATAATATAACTGTCATAGAACTCTTTGACTGTCATTCCCTTTCCTTTTGCGTCAAGGATGCTCAGGCAGATAGAGTAAATGGAATCGGTTACTAGTAATAACCATTATGACCGCTGATATTTTGTGCTCCAAATTGAGGCACAGTGACACCCATGAGCAGGTTCCACAGTCATATACACGTCCATGGACTAAATTACTCTGGTCCAGTCCATGCTAGTCCTCGATGAGCCTAGGGCGGGCATATTGGGATCAATGTGGGGATTTTAAGATCCATCCCTGGATCCCTCCCCTGAGTTGGCCGTGCACATCTCTCGGGGCAACACCTAAGAGGCGTCGGGCCGTGAGCCGACCCCATCTTGTTACATTACACTTGGGATCAAGGCCGGGCCCACATCAAACAAAGGGATCCTGCCGCCCTAGGCCCACATCATAGCCAACTGGGTGATCCTAGGGGCAAGGTCATGTGCCAAGGTCACGCGCTGGGTCAGAGGTCAGCAAAGGCCACCGCTAAGGTCAAGTTGTGACTTGCTAAGGACTGGATACCCCGGTGGTGGTCCCATGTTGTGATTTACCCTGATGGTATATACACTGGGGATGTGCTGTTGGAAATTCAGATTCGTAGTTGTCTGGTGCCATTCAGAAGGTTACTCTATGGATGCAGACTTTGCTTTACCCGTATTAGCATCTGGGTCAAATATGACAGTGTATAAGGAGTGTAGGAGGGCTATAGTCAGCTCGCGGTCCATGCAGACTATATTTGTCCTTTTTATGAGGATTGCAGGAAACTGAAAATAAATTGACATTATTTGATTAAGAGTCAAATGTATATCCTGTCAACTTTGTTTTGATTTGCTTTCTCTTATTTATTATTTATTTATTTATCAATTTTATAGAATGTGATGCCTCTGCGCTGCAACTATTTTGAATTGTTAACATGCAACGCCTAACATCGTAGCTGAGGAAATGAACTGATAATTATATAAAGAGGATTTTCCTTGTCCCACCTTCTTCCAGCTTTTGCATAACATGTTTTTCAAACAGACATAGAGAATCACATGTGGTAGTTTTAAAGCATAATTACAAAATCTGTACATCTATGTCACTATATGACATTACTTTGACACGTCCAAGCTGCAAAAACCACAGGTGCCCACTTCTATCCTTAAGCCAAGGACAACAAGATGTGATCCACTCCCTGAGCCTAGAAGACTTCTCAGGTTCATTGCTCTCCCCATGCAACGGTGAGACAGCCCCCAAATGTTCACATTATTAGTGGTTTTCTAGCATCTGCTCTGCGAGGCAAGGGTGACATGGTAACCATGGCGACCGACAGTCGGGGCGACACCTGTCGGAGGGCGAAGGTGTACTTTCTTGGAGTGGGGTTCCGACGCGTACTCCCTTTGAAGTGGTCCTCAACGTGTGGAATGTGTATCTAGGTAGGAATGGTAGGGGTGTGTGTCTGGTTGTGTGAGTGTGGTGGGGGGGGGGGGTCATGCATACAGGCAGGCAGGACTTGGGTGTACTTTACATCCATTGCAGGTGGTGAACATGGCGTCTCTTCCTTCTTCTATGTATCAACTGCACCCATTTTCTTTTGGCAAATTTAAATTATTTTTACTTCAATAACTGTTATCTTATGTCATCTTTGAGCCCTTCTATATTGTTAATAAGGGTTACTGTAAACAATGGTCAACTATCTGGGAGAGGAGCATGGAATGGGAAATGCTTAGAATGCGTAATTTCTTGACAATGTATCAACTTCTTGCCTGAGATCATTTTGTTAGACACTTAACTACCCCCTCAATGGTGTAGCCTGCTTACACCCACGGCCGCAGCGCACTGCTGTGGGTGTAGAAGTTTGGAGTCTGAAAATCGCTGGAAATTTAGCCCAAATGCGAGGTTGGTTTGATTCGCGCTCCCCTGGGCTTAATACACGGTTCGCAGGGCTGAAATTACACAGGGGGGTTCCTATAACTCTCCTCTACATTTTTAGAATTTGCAATTTATCTCAGATATCTGCACATTAGATCATTATGAAGAGGGTAGTGTGGGCCCACTAGCAGGACGGAAATTGGGGGTCCAAGAGTCTCGGTTGGGAGGAGGGTGTATAGGATTGTGTTTTATGCTTATGCTGGGGACCTTATGATAGGGAGGGGAGGTTCTATAGAAACCCTATATAGGCCCTACAATGCACCGACGTTATAACGTGTCTAACAGTGCTAAGCATTTACTTTCATAGAGTTCTCACGATAACAGATAGTATTTGCCTACTTGTCTTTACTTTAGTGTAGCCCTATTGAGATAACATCCAAAGTGACGCCCAGGACTGGGCTGGGTTTAGTTACTCGGATGCTCACACGGTGGCAGAGCTGGTATGATCTAACCCCACTGCAGATAGATATGGCGTCTTTTACAAGGTAGTATTGCGTCAGCATAAATTCAAAGGGCCTTGTTTATGCTGAATATTTATGAGATGATATCAGCTGGATATAGGTATGACGAATAGGAGAGTTAAATCATATTCTGTCCTTACTGCACCATGTGAAAAATGGGTTTATTGTTATTATACAAGCTGGTATTATCCAGTTTTCCTATTTTCATGAAATTGGATGCACCAACTTAGACTTGATCCATTCATAGACAAAAAGATAATGTGTCTTTATAACCTATAGTGTTACCTAAGGATATTAGAGTTCTCATGCAGCTCTCTTTGAAAACAAGAGATATGAAACAGTAAACCCCCGATAAAAAAAATTGTGTTTGCATATGTATTAATAAGGGGATGTACAGAACAAACAGGGCGATTATAAATGACATTGTACTTACAACTTCGATAGATTTGAATAACAACAAATAACTGACTGACTAATGTACAGGTGTGATGTTAAAATCAGGTACATGAAATTGATAAGCGCAGGTACGATTAAAACAGCAATTACGTCAATAGCCATTGAGTTTCTTTCTACCAACTCATCTGGATGTGCATATGCAGTGATTATGTGGCAGAAGCGTGTCAATTCTCATCCCCATCTAGTGGCATGATCATGGTACGCCTACTACCACATCTCAGTAAGAGCCAGGGTACTACCAACTACCACCGAATTTATTTTGTGAAATTGTCCCAATTAACTTGTGGCAGATTGGTGTACTACACGTGAGTAGCCCTAGGAGCAGCTCATCGTAAGTGGGAGCTGCTCACACGACAGACCACGGGAAACATTTAAATGTGCCTGAATGTATCATGCCGGCCCTACGACGTTGAGATGGTCAACATGAAGTATCAGTTGGGTATGTGAGTTGCTCGCGGGCTCACTGCTGCAGCCTCATGTTGAGGGGTTGAGGCAGCATACCGCCCTAAAATGGTGACATCACACACAGAAAAGTGAGAGTCATTGTCGCTAAAACTACCCTCACCTGAAGGTCAGGCACCGCCTGACTCTCAGGTGAGAGTAGTTTTAGCGACAATGACTCTCACTTTTCTGAGGGTGGTGGTATCCATGAGTTCAAGTCGATTGATCAAGAAGTGTTGTTAGGGTATATACAGGGTGGTCAGGATTTTCAACTGTGTTACATGTTTCATTTAAGTATATTCTTCATAATGTCGATTTGACCTATCTTCTATGATATTAGATATTAGGTCTTGAATATTGAAACTATTATTCCATGACGTGTTCCACTGTCTGTGCATCATATTATAGTGTGACGTAGCAGTACTCAATGACACAGCTTTGAAATGTAGACTACTGGAAATTGAAGACATTATTTCCGCTCCTGCCGGACACACACTTGTCCTTATATCAGGATGGGGTTACATGAAGTGCCAAGGTGCACACATTCACTACTTCTTACATAAAATGTAACCGTCAGCTTCCTTGAAGTGAGAAAACGTCTTGCCATTCATTTTAGTTTATGTTTTAAACCTCATGCAAATACAAAGCGTTCTGCCGACACAAGTATTTAAGGGCGTTACATGATATATACATATGTTGTTCCTTATCCCCTCTAAGTGTCACCCATTTGCCATGTTGTCCTGGTAACTAGCCGTTGCCTGGGCTCGTTTTAAAACAATATCATCATCATCTTCATCATCATCGACAATGCACTTGAACATTATAGTGCATAACATGGGCACTAATGGCTTCAGGGATATACTCTAACAAACGCACTTAGTCCCTTACTATAAAGGTAAAACCAGTAAAGGTTACTTTCATATCTAACCATTGGACATTGAGATTTCTTCAATAGTGACGGATGCGTATGTTTCATGTAGTTATGAGACTAACAATTAGTCAAACTGCAAAAACGGCCTCACTATCAGAGTACCATAAGGTGTTGAAACTTCATAGATCTATATAACACATACTATACACTATGGGCACCTACCCTCAGCTTGGAGAGTGGATGAGTGGAGAGTGCGATCTCGTGCCAAGTCACGCCGTGTCAACTACCTGGTCACGTGATACTTTACTGCGCTACTGCGCAATGGCACATTTCCGGCTTCCGGCTCGATTTGGGATAAATGGACAGGACGAGTTTCTCCAATACTCCAACCTTGATAGGTTCACAAGGTTTTATATGGGCATATCAAAATCAATCTTTTTAAACCGGTATTGTTTTCTAGATACAATGATACAAATCAATGTCTCGACGTCCCCTATAGTAATGGTTCGAGGTATATATCACACTTGGGAAGAAACCTATTTTGTCCAGTGGGCACAGCCCAGCTCAAGTGGCATTACTGTGCGCTTACTTAGCTCTACAGCAAATTGTTGTTACATTTAATCCTTTGAATCTCTTACTCCAATTGCACAGTCCAATCCTGCTTCCCTTAATCCCCCAAAGATAAACTACAGGAATACCTTGTTACCAAGGTGCCAGCCTCTCCTGTGTGTGTGACCTTCAGAGCAGCAGTCCACAGCCCACGGCACCTTCTCAGGTCGTGAAGCTGAATTGACAATTAAGACTTTGGTATATTCCGGCTAGTGGTATCTCATTCAAGGACGTAGGGATTTCTATTTCTACTGTGGATTTTCTAGTTGAGATATCCTGTGTCTTGCTGATCCAAAATGATCGACATTTAGCCATTTTATGATATTTTAACTTGGCTATATCAATGTGAATCGACATGCACGAATCAATTGCACGTCTAAATGCAATATAACGAGAATTTGGTGCCGGCTTGCAAAAGGTCATTGACTGCGCATCTATACCCTTGCTCGAATAATAATTATAAATACAGTGATGCTGAGAAGCAGTAAACAAGGAATTCCAAGAAATGCAAAACGACACTGACATATGGGCATATGGAGAGCCACAAAATACATGTAGACACAAACAAAAGAGGGAAGAGTGGGGCGCTCTAACCTCCCTAGATATTCCATGAACTTTGAATATCTTTATTTACAAGCGTCGAATACTAGCTCATTGCATACCAGATACAGACTAGTTAAGATAAACTTATAGAAACAGGACGCAGGTATGGGCAGCCGCCTCGTTACAGCCTCCCCATGATTCTGGGCTGCTCTCCCTGCTGCCAGCTGCTCGCCACCCGCTCGCCGTCAGAGGTCGCGGCGGTCGGGGGGGGGGGGGCTGCTCGCGGCGCTTACGGAACAAGTGTTTCCGGTCGGGGCCAGCAGGTGGCGGTAGCGGCTTCCACGTGAACGGCCGCGCCAACGTAAATGAGCTGAGCGCCAGCGGATCCTGCCCGAGCAGCTCGTACAGGGGGGAGGGAGCAGCTCAAAGGCGCACCGGGTCATGGTCCTCTGACATTAGGGGGCGGAGGGTTATACCCCGCACGCCCCCCTCCCGCCGCGCTACGGACCCTGCAGCCCCAGGAGGCTTGTTTGGCGTCATTTGCCGACGCCAACAACCATGCTGAGCGGCGCCCGGGCGTTTTTGGCGCCCTGCCCTAGAGAAACACCCCCTCACCCTCATCCATCCCTCCATTTATCCTTCCACCAAGCCAGCTACTGAACCGCCTGGAGCAACTCTCCCCCGTTCTACTCACTTTCCCATCCATGTCCAAACTGAAGCATTCCTAATGAGAACTATCATCCATGGCATCAGCATGACTACAGTTGACTTTTACGGTCAGACCCTCAACCAGGCTACCCATGTAACAAAACCATGGCTCCAATTGGATATTCCCTTCTGCCTTTGTATCTTCTTTTCCTCAGTCACAATCACCCACACATTCCCCACAACACTGATAATCTTTCGTCTAAATATTTTGTCAGTTGTGACTAACCTAGTTGATCATTTCTTGGCCCCCTATACGCCTAGCTCTGTTCATCTGTTTATTCAATTAATACTGACTAACTCACCCTAGTCTTTCGTTTCTATGAATGGTAGGAATAGTAGTGTTAGCCTTTGTTAATATGACTAAGGCATTTATCATATTTTCGTCAGGTTAGTCAATATCAGCTAACCCACCTAAAGTCTTTTCAGTTCTAGGAATAATAGGAATAGTAGGTTAGTCTTTTTTACTAAGAGGTTAGTCATATTTTCTTTGGAATTAAAGATGTATTTGTAATCGTCAGTGAACATAATTATTTACTCGTACCCAGCTCTTCGAGAAGCTCATCAAATGCTTCACAACACTGATATTCACAACTTATGAAGTAGGAATGTTGTAAAGCAGCATTTGCGGAAGTGTGAATATATATGCATGTTATACTTACCACAGAAAGTTGTTCATGTTTCTAGAGCTACATCCTTTTAAGGATTATGTATCAAATGAATAAAATGAATTAAATGGCATATTTTGTTAAATCCTATGTAGGTTTGAATGATTAATCTCAGGGAATGAAGTTATTGATTATTACTATCATTTCAACAGGTATGTTATATCATAATTTGGGGTTAGGGAACTCCTTTCTTTTTTATATCGGTTCACCTCTTGACTAGTAATCAATCAGTGAATATGTTATATTCCACCCCTACTACTACTCAGAATTAGCTATACACACCACACCAGCACTACTCACAGTAAGCTACACAACACACCAGCACTACTCACAGTAAGCTACTCTCCACACCAACACTACTCACAGTAAGCTACACAACACACCAGCACTACTCACAGTCAGCTACACACCATGCCACCACTACTCACAGTCAGCTACACCCCAGCCCATCACTACTCACAGACAGCTACACCCCAGCCCATCACTACTCACAGTCAGCTACACACCACTCCAACTGAAATCAACGTGAAAGCATAGCTTTACGTGGAATGAAACCTAAAGATCAGCAATACCATTTCAAACCCCATTTCAAACCACAGAAGTCTGACAGATCATCACACACCGTTCCTCCGTCCGCAGCCACCATCATTTCCTCACCAGGCCTCATTATCCTCATGCCTGACACTGTTACTCCACCCTGACCATCAACTCTCGGACCTGCCTCCAGTAAGTGCAGGTTGTCATTATAACTACTGGTCACATGACTCAACTTCTCCAGGGTCCCTTCTCCAGGTGCTGACCCGCTGGCCCTACCTTAAGTCACCAGGAGCCGCACTGCTTGCCGCTATAGTATACGATATAGCTAATGAGTTTAAGTCTAACGTCCTTAGAGGAGGCAGGTGAGGACACTTGGTGTCATGGCGAAGAGCCCAGTAAACAAAAAAAGCGTGATATTACGTTATATAACGTTTCTTCATGGCTTTTTATTATGGCAAAACGTTATAATTATAACGTTTAAAATGTTATTTTGACGTAAAATAGCGTATTCTTGCTACCTGAGAGGGGGTTGGCGTTTGTTGTAACATCTGTAATGTTTTACCTTCACACTACATAGTAAGTGTAGGTGCAGAGTAGAATCTACAGTAGATTTAACTGTGTACCTATAGCTAGGTTCTACGGTATACATTCAGAATATGCAGCCAACTATCTACAGTGAAAATCGTACACACTTCCCCTATGTCCATATTGTATCATTGCCTTTGATGCATTTACAATTTGACATATTGCAGAAATATATTTCTAACAAGGCATATTTCCAGGCATATTCCATCAAATGAATGAGGCCCTTAAAGATGCGATATATTTCGGTCATTTTCTAATGTGCAATATTGTATTTGTGACTACCATAATTATGGATCATGAAAAGTTGCTTGAAGAAGTACAATACATTGTCAAATATTTTGTAGAAATAGGAACCCGAAGTGGCAGTCGATAATCATGCTAATTGTACGTGGATCCCGACCCGGCATAGGCAGCTTGCTGAAGGATGCTGTCTATGGAAGATAGAATCAGATCACATGCATGCCAGTTAGCTGTTATTGATGGAATATGACAGGTGATGCCAAATGATAAATATATGTCCAGCTATAGTATTAGATACGAGTAAATCACATTGGTACCCTCCATACAGGCCGTATCAGTTGTGAAGACCAATGATGACCAGGAGACACGTGTAAGCAGTCAGTAGGGGGAGGAGGAGGGAAGGAGGTCAGCAATGGTTGCTATCTACAGGATGACCCCAACCTGGGGCAGGGCACACACAGAGAGTGTTATGAAGGACCCTGCCACACACCCAAGCCAAATGCCATGAACCTGGGCCCTCAAAGGTCAATACCAGAAGGGAGGACCTCTAGTGAACTGGTCTGAAACATCTGAACCGTTTACACAGGAGCAGCTCAGGGAGCAACTCGGCAGGGGGCAGCCCAGCAGGGGGCAGTGTGCCACTTTGAGCATATGCGAGCAGAAGGAGCTTCTTGCATAAATGAGCAGCTCGAAAAACAGGTGTTTTTAGACCTCCTTCCTTGTGAGATCCTACATGCATTGCTGCTGTCACATCCACTCACCAGCCTCCAATACTAAGTCCCCTCCAGGAAGCCCCACCCCTGCTGATGAAACCATTGATATATAGCCAATGTGAAAGTAATATAGGCGATTATTGCGGATAGTGAAGGAAGGGTGGATCTAAACTTCACCCCCTGCCTTGAGCGAGTTACACACTCGATCATTTGTATTGCCTGAGGGACTGCAGTGTGGGTGGTGAGATGAAGGTGAAGACGAGGGTGGCTGTAGGAGGGGGTAGTGGGTGTGGTGACTGTCAGGTGATCACAGACCTACCCAGGTGTGCTCATTCAAGCTGCGGGTGGTGGTGTGAGCAGTTGTGAGCTGGTTGTACACGGGGTGTACTCCCCTAAATCAGAGCCGCCATCAGGGGTAGTCACCTGTGAGCTGCTCAGGGGACGAGTCACAGCCGGCTCAAGGCAGGGGCAAGGTCCCAGCTGGCTTATAACTAGATGTCTTATGTTCTGGTACCCCAGCTGTTCATCATAAACTCTCCTAATCATCTCTTCATGGGTTTCGATATAGTATTTGATGTAGGAACGAGGAATTATGTTCATCCCATGTTAGAGATATCATAGATCCTTCCCTGTTTCAAACATTTCAATATGATATAGATCATCCTAGTTTGTGATATGAGTTTGTAGACTATTTGAATCTCCAATATTGACTTTGACATGTATGTATATACATAAGAAAACGTCCTTGTACTAATAATTGTCTCAAACACAGATCACACCATTTTCTATACATTTTCAGTGTCAGCTGTGGACCATGGGTACACTAACCTGTTGTGTGTGCTTCTGAGAATAAGAGCATGTATGATATTATATGGAATTATGTGGTTTGTAGAATCATATTGGTTTTTGTGTGTCTTTCTGGCTATCATCTCTCATGTATATCTTCCTATCCATGTATATCTGACCATCGACCGATAAAGCTCCACATTACATCCACCACGCGATTTACACCCATTTGCATTTATCCTTCCCTATCTCTAACCCTATAGGTTATGCACACATGGCTATACTATATCCCCAATTTCCACCGTGGGCAGGACAGGAAATACCCCCTCCCTATTCCACCAACGAGATATCTAGATTCCCTGCAAGCCTACCTGTCACTACTACCTGAATGCAGAGGAAAATGGCGGTTTCACTTCCCCCTCTCTTGCCCTAGGGCCATCTGTGCCCAGATACTATTTCATACCTCGTAGTGCAGATACCATGTGTACGGTGGTGGTACTAGGGGTTTTGATCAAAGCTTGGAACCAAAGCAGGCCCAAGGCATGTGTCATCAATGAGAAGGTCTCATGGTGAAAGGATAACAGTGCACTTTGACCATTAACCTGATTTACATTGCAAGGTACTGAGAGGCATGGGGATCATATTCAGTTATTTTCTGAAACAATAAGGATATCCACTACACTATATAGTTTGTGCAGTATCTAAGACTTAAGTTTCATTAGAAGTTAATTAGCTTCATTTGGGCAAGTTGCCGTTCTAGAACTCAGATAGATACACATCCAAAGCAATTAAGCCTACATGACATAATCATAATATCAGAGTGAACTCAAGGAAAAAAATGTTAGTTTTTTTTTAAATTAAAAAAAAACTTCAACCAGAAATGTTTAGTCTACCCTATGCACATATAGCCAGCTATGCCAATGGGGGATATCTCTCGTTTCACAGCCATTCCTCTCTGGCTGCTACCTCTGGTGGTGTGTAATCGCACCTGGCATGCCCACCATCAGCACACCAATAAAACGTGACACCCGTACGTTGTGGGCTTACTCATAGCGTTAGGACAGATGTCAATGAGGCAGTGCCCAACACGTCGCACACCTTATGGCTACCAGATACACAAGGTATGCTTCAAGCTCTTTCATGCGGCAAAAAAACAAGTTATCTCCTCGACTTGCTGTCTCTCTTATTTTTGCCCTGAGCTGCTCACTTGAGTTGCTCTCACATATATACAGATATATACCACGTCAAAGTTCATCTCCACCCAGGCACTTTGGTTGGCACTCAGGCTAGTCGTTGAGGCTATGTGTGTGTATGTATGTGTGAAGGGGTGGGATTTAGGACTAACTATGATCTTATATACTGGATAGGGTGGGTTGGGGTAGGGTGGATGGCATGCTGAGGACCAGAATGTCGAGGTTTCATGGCATTTCGAGGAATACATATCGTCCTGATGCTGTGCAGGCCAGAAGCAGCCAGGTGCAGGAATACCTGTGGAGCTACGCCAATCAGGCCTTCCACATTATGAAGCAGGAATTACCTGGTGACCCCAGTGTTCTAGTACTAATAACTTACTCCAAGGACACTCATTGCCCTTACCTTAGTTCATCGTATTAATAAACAAGGGTGGTTTCGTCCTCCCTGGAGTTTGATTAGGACTCACAGTTCTTAAAATAATTCCAGGATGTTAACGAAGACAATACTTTCTTCTATATTAATTCTTATTCTCTATCATTCTGCTCAAATTTTATAATACTGTCCAATAATTATGGTCAATAGTGGATTGAACTTGTGCACGATTTTATCCCATTGAAATGTTATGGATAAGTATGACGTATATCAGGTCATGCAGCTTAGACAGGTCACACTTGGTATGACCTAGGGACATGTTGGCCTGTCAGTCCATAGCCCCTACCCTCCATTTTTCGGGCACTTTTTATGTAACATGAATGGTTTCTATGGTTGATTGCTATCTGGAGAACCTTATTTGCTAATTTTAAACGGGAACATTGATGATTTCTGAACAGTCAAATAATATGTTCATTTTTACCTATTCTAAAACTTAGTAACCTATTTTGGTGGTATTGTACTTAGGAAGATCAAATCCCGTTTTGAAGGAAATATCTACATCCCTTTTAGTATCAAAAAGGCATGTTTGCTGATTCCAATTTCAATCTCAGCCGATATCAGGCAGCCCACTTTAAACCAATCTTCACCCACATTGGGCAGCCCATTTTGGCCCACACTGGGGCCCAATAGCCAAAACTGATTGGCTCATAGTGGTTTCCTGACTGCAGCAAAGGGATTGGGCCCTGACTGGTACCAGGCCAGCCGACCAACTTAAAAAACAACCCTGCATTCTGCCCAAGCAAAAGCTGAATTGGCCCCATGTGGACTTGCTAGGGACTTTCTTTTTCGACTAATCACAAACTATATACTTGAATGTCTTAAAATATTGTGTCGACGCTGACACTGCTTTAGATTAGGAAAGAATTGTCTACAAGACCTTGACCACTGAGAACATGTTGTGTACGTTTCTATTTATTTATCTAATGGGATGCAATCAATTCGGCTAAGTATCTTCACTATGGACGTTTAGTGAGATTAAGAGCATGTTTTCAAAACAAATAGCTAGCGACCTGGACAAACACAGATTGAACTTTGATCACAGTATTTGATTTTTGGTCGCACTCAGGCATTAGGGTGGACAACAATTAAGTACTATATTTTAATTGATGTTATTTTTCTTAGTGACACTAAGAAAAATAACATCAGTTCCATATATTACTTAATAATGTGACACAATCTGCAAAAAGGGACCTTGGTGCAGGGTGCATTAAGGTCCCTTTCCCCAGTACATGTCACGTGTTATAAATCCATAAAGCAATGAACGTAATACCATGTCGTTAGTAATAGTTACAGTATGATGATGTGATTAATCTTTTTTTTATTCAAAAGTTTCAATGTCGAATAGTGTTGGTGGGTATAAAGCAAAGAAAGATAGAATTTGTCATGTGTCAGGTGAGTGCCTTCAGGAGTCTCAAACCCATGTAATTTTGGTGATACTGGGTTTCATGATTATCTATGTGCTCTTCAAAGACTTTAATTTGTACATGAACAATCATGTCATTGCACAATAATGGTACTGTACGTCTAATTTACCATGTACCATAGTCAGTGATCTGGGTTACCCTTTTACAGAACAATCTGTAGGCGGAAGTAACCTGCCCCCTACAGTATAGATACTTCCTGTTCGGCCCTAACCCCTGGTGGCAGGGTGGAGGATTGGGGTCAGGGTGTATGACCCAGAGGAGCAACGAGGGGCAGTGGTAATAATAGGGTAGTCATGGTAACAGTTTAAGTGAACAGTTAAGTGGGCAATAGACGAGTAACTCATGAGCATGTTTAAACGGTTATGAACTGCTCCTGAGCTGCTCGGCTGATCAGGGGAAAGGCCACGTGACCGACACCGTCTGTTACAACAACAGTAACCACTAGGGGGCAGCAGGGCGTGTACTTCCGATGGGCTTCCGGTGCTGAAGGCCTAGAACTAGACTATAGGCCTAACTTGAATTTGACTTGAAAAATAGTCTATGAAAACTTAATTTCTGAAACATAGAACATGTTCACGTCATTGAAACGGCTACGAATTCTCCCGTATGCCTGAGATTGAATTCCCTTGTGCATTTGATAGCCATTACTGATAATAGTAATTCGCGGAAAGTGTACTAGTGTACTATCATTATAACAATGCCTGTTAAATGAGCTTGCGGTTTATGATATTTAAGAACTCACTATTGAATTAACTGACAAGAGTTCTCATAATTATATCATAGATATCCCGTTATAATCTGGGGGTGTTCTGTGATAGTTGTACTTGAGAGACGAAGCTGCCAATGCATTCTAACGGGAAATAATATACAAATAACAATTCAACTATTCAATAGTACTCGCACATTATGATGGGTTTCACATTGACTCATTGTCATGCCATTACGATAACTAAGTTAGAAGTGTGGATTTATACTATTGGTTGGCATTAACCTCAGGCATGCCTTACCAACCCAATGAAAATACCATGGGGTAAAAATAGTTGTTTACGGACATCGTAACCAAATGTAGTACTCTGATTACGTCATTCCCAGCATGGGGCATTAGTCGATGTGTTTGTGTCGGTGATATCATCGTATAAGGAGAAAATAGATTTAACCAATCTAATTCAGCTATTAATAACCAAATGCTTTCCTAAAATACACAACCATCCCTAAAAATATCCCCTCTCTTTAAGGCCCTTAATCATTTTCCCTATCAGCCCTCACAGAATTGCAAAGATGAAGGGTGTGGGTGGTTTTCTACTTTTTAGCCACTCCCTCATCTTTTTCTGATATTGTGCTGCCACCTTTGCCATTCCCTCATTGAAGGGAAGATCCCGGAGGCACGTGCCTTGTCTGTTTAGCGCCTGCTGTTAGCACGCGCAATGCACGACCCACAGCACACCCCAGCCAGATCTATGGAGGATCTCCACCCCCATCACGTAACCCCTCCAGCCCCATCCCAGCCCCATCCCAGTCAACTCCCCTCCCACTCACGCCCCCAGCTCAAGTAGTGAGGAGTTACTCCCCCTGTTCCACCTCCCCCAGGAGCTGCTCCCCCTCTCTGTACCTCCACCACCAGGAGCTGCTCTGAGCAGCTCACCACGCCACCTGCCGGCACAGAGGGGAAACAATCTGGCCGGAAGTAGAAACAGTATGAGTTTCCTATGAGTTTGTTTTAAAGTTCTGCAGTGACCCATCTAAAGGTGCGATCACCCATGTGTTTGGGAGACCTATAGAGGTCGTAGGCATCACCTTGGTGATCCTTGCATAATCAGGATCATCATGCATTGCAGGCACCCCAAACCCCCAAGGTCAGTAGGTCTTTCTGCTGGTTAATTGGGGGAATCTGAACCATCTGGCAGTGTAAGATGCAGAGAACACGCATGATGTGTTTAGTGATAGGTGTTTTACCCTTATTTATCCCCATCCTTAATTCCATCTAAGTTCTGTTTATGTAGCCTGCTGTGAGTATGCCTACCTGCTTTGTTTGTCTCCCAACACTTCTTTTTGAAATCTTTATTCGTCGACTTTCATGTGGCACTCTTTGTTTTGAACTATGCCTCACCTCGATAAGTTTGTTTTAGCACCTCCTCTTATCTTCTTTGTAAACGGGATGATGAACAATTACAACAGGAGTACATCTATAAATCCTGATTGTGAACAGGTGCTTTTTGCAGCCAGCCTTTTAAGTGATCATCAACAGTAATAACAAACCTAATTTAGAATCCGTTTGATAAGTTTTCCTTTTGAAGACGAGTGCATGCATTCAAACACCAGTCCCCCTCTTGCAAGTCAGTAGCTCTACAGAAGAAATTGCCGCATTGGTTTTGCCAATTGTAATCGTGGCTCTAAAGCTAAAACTACTGAGTACTCTTGATTGTATGTTATTTTACTTTATATCAACCCAGTGGGCGTAATCACATTGATCTGATGTCATTTGATGACTCCCTCCACCTTTGTAACATAACAGAGGCTTTGACTTCTAGCCAAAGGTGATGGCGACGAAAAGGTTAGTAGATAAGGTCCTTTATGTTCACAAACAGTTATTTGTACATCTGAGGGAGGAAGAGGGCCGGTGCTTTTTCTGAGGAAATCAGTGGAGCATGATACACAAGGACGCCCGGCAGAGGCTGCCCTTTTGGGGCGCATGGTGGTTTGACGTAATATACCCTCGGTCGTCTTGATGCATGAATGCAGGCCTGGCGAATAACTCACCAGTGCTGCATTCAAGCATCATGCCAACCACCAGCACATTGAGCTGCGTTGGCTTGATATATGAGTAGACTCTTAAGGCTGCATTCATGCATGCATAACGACCAACGATATGACATATAAAAGCAGTATTCGGCCTTAAAGGGGTTAAGACCAAACAATGGTCTGTGTTTGCTAACACCCCCGCCTCACCCGGCACGTGCCGCCTGTCGTCATGGACGTGTGCCATTGTCTCTGTGTGGTGTGGCACAGCACACCATTGTCTTTGTGTGGTGTGGCACAGCACACCATTGTCTCTGTGTGGTGTGGCACAGCACACCATTGTCTATGTGTGGTGTGGCATAGCACACCATTGTCTCTGTGTGGTGTGGCACAGCACACCATTGTCTCTGTGTGGTGTGGCACAGCACACCATTGTCTATGTGTGGTGTGGCATAGCACACCATTGTCTCTGGGTGGTGTGGCATAGCACACCATTGTCTCTGGGTGGTGTGGCACAGCACACCATTGTCTATGTGTGGTGTGGCACTGCACACCATTGTCTACGCTCTGTCTACCTGACCGTGTACCGTATTATCCCTCTAAGGACAGCATAGCTGTCTTAATTCTCTTGATGTGTCTTTTTCGTCAGGATGATACTTGAATGCAGTCTCGGCTGGTAACTAGCCAGCACTGCATTCACATGATGTACAAATGAAGAGCTGCGCTCACTTTCTTGTATTTGACTTGTTTAAGGGCCATAAGGGGCTAAGTATGATGATTAGGGATACATGTGTCTTCCACTTATGCTTATCACGGATTGTCAATACCCCTATATGATAACCATTCATACTTCCCAATACCCCCTCCCAACTTGTCCTGCCTCAGCAACCTAAAGAATGTGGATGTCATAAATGACTTAGCTAATAGAGACTTATATTCCCGTACAGGAATTGTGTTCCATGCCAATAAGCACATACCACCCAGGAGAAATACAAAACGAATAAATAGACAAAGGTGCACGAGTTTCAGTCTGTTGACTGGGTTATTTCACGAGTTGACCTTGGGCCGTATTTCACGAGGCCGTAGGCCGAGTGAAATGCAGCCCAAGGGTCAACAAGTGAAATAACCCAGTCAACAGACTGAAATAAGTGTACCTTTGTGTTTATTTTTTATGATTTTCGATTGAATCTACCAAGATTGTGATAGGGGGAGCCTAAAATACCTTTTTTCCATCCCTTTTCTACCTCATTCAAATGTAAACAAACCGCCATATTGATGACGTCACAGGGCCGTGAAATACGGCTATGGGTTATTTCACGGGGGGTGTCAAATACGGCACTCCTTGGTTAAATCAATGGGGCTGCCGTATTTGATGAAAAATAAATAATAGACATGTACATTGTACGTTTGAATGCAGCCTATACTTCAGTACCTGAAGCCCACTACATCCTCCAAACCACCTTTACAACCTCTACCCCCACCCCTACTCCTTCACCACAGTCTTTATCGACCCCCTATCGCGTCCTTCAGTCTGCCAACAGCGGTCGGTATTGGCGGTGTCATCGGCCCCGGCCCCAGCCCCTGCGGCGGTGACTATAACAACGAAGCCATTCTTTGTGCGCGGAAGCCAGAATCGAAGCCATTGCCTTTTGGTAAGGGCCTGTACCGCTGTAGGGCTGGGCTGCAGGGGCATGCGCCTTTATTAGATAAACGATCCATTAGAGATAACAACTCATGCCGCTGTAGGGGGAGGTGAGGCGTGAGCTGGTTTTATCTGAGGCAGCCTAAACGGCGGAAGACATGGGTTTATTGAAGTTCAAGATGGTTTTGTTTGAAGCTTGTTGGCCTTAAACGTTAAAGGCGTTGCCGCAGTCGATCAGAGTGAGGAGTAGTCTTATGTATGACATCGCCCTTTAAGATAGAGACTACCTGAGAGACCAGGCCTCTTTCTATCCTTTCACCTCCAATTCAAATGACTAGACTGCTATGCTAGAAGTGGACATTCAACTAGTAAATTCAATCTTTGTAAATCGGTATTACATCAATGTCTTCCCATTTGTATGTATCCTCCCCCTCATACCCCCATCGGTAGGTCAATTCTATCCTCTTTTACTTCCCTATCAGTATCTGGCACCTTTATCCACTATGTCCCTATGGGTTCCTCCACTAACAGCTCCCCTCGTGTCCCTTCCCCCTCAGTCTCCCATGTACACGGACACTACACCAGTGGGCCCACCACGCTGTAGTCGCCGGCTCAGCTTTCCTGTGACATGTCCCATCTGTTTGACGATATCCAGTGATACTCCCCTTCCAACAAGCACCCGCGCCGTTGCTGACCTATCCGCCGGTGTGTCTTCAATGCATTATACATGGACAACGCGCCGGCCCGTGCTTGGCTATACACTATAGGCAAACAGCGCCCGCCCATGTTGGGGACACGCGCTGCTGGCCCATGGCCTGCCCGGCCCCCCTGCGGCCCACACCGGGCCACGCCTCCGGCCAACACCGATTTGCTTTCTCCATCGGCCAGCAAGGAGCCGAGGCTGGAGAGGGCCCCGTTGTCTGGCTGGCTGGACATTGATTTCTCTCCGGCCACAAGTCGGCTTGAACACGTAGGCAGTGGTCAAGAAGAGGTAACCCGATGCCACCCTGCTGAGGGATTAATATGCATTGTGGCAAGCCGATATGGTCAAGCCACCGATAGTGTGAGTGGGGCTGATGGGCGGTACCAGTTTTCTACATTTTCTCCCAAAGAGGGTGGCTTCAGTTTTCAATAGTTCATGTGACTAACTTTCTTCCTGAATGTGAGTACGGGAGGCCGTGTTTAAATCTAGCTAGCCCTTTATGGACACGCGCCCATGTATTGGATATATCACAACAAGTAGCTATCCATACCAGAAGCTCAACATGGTGATACATCGATATCTAAAAACAATTTAAGCTTCATTCTAATCATATGATATCATAACACACACAACTAAACCTAGAGCTCACACACAGAAAAGTGAGAGTCATTGTCGTCTGACTCTCAGGTGAGGGTAGTTTTAGCGACAATGACTCTCACTTTTCTGAGGGTGCTATGAACTTTCTCTGTATAGGGGAGATATAGTATGGTCGGGGAGATTAATCAATTGATGTCCATGCATTGTACTAGTCCACATCACCTTGTCTTTGCCACCATATACACTTCCCTAGTCCTACTGCAGCCAGGCATGGACAGGGGAGATGGATGGCCGCCTCGTTCTGACTGAGCCTCCTCAAAATATGTACACGGAACCAGCCTTCTTCATTCTGCCACAAACCGACCGTCGCGCCCCCTCGTAGACACGCCGCCAACCATCCCCATTAACCCTTTAAGGACAGCATAGTGCTTTAATGTGGTACGCTCTTTGGTCCGCATGGATGGCTGGGTTTGCCGCCCTGGAGTAACTCGCCAGCCTTGCATTAAAGCTTACTCCCGAATGGTAAGCATGATGCATGAATGCAGCCATAGAGAGTACATTCTCCAGGGTTGCCTTCATGGATCATGACGGCAAATGGTATACCACATTGAAGCCCTATGCGGCCCTTAAAGGGTTAGAGTCAGTATCCGGTCAAGTCTCGTGTCCTCTCGCCTCTTCTCGTCCCTTGCGAGACTGGTCATGTGACGGCCGTAGTGTCACGTGATTGGCCTCATTGCCGCGAGAGGGCGTTGTGATTTACGCCGGCACCGGAAGCTATTAGACAATGGGCGGCAATTTATAAAAGGTGGGAATTGGCAGCAAGGGCGTCCCGAGGGCAGAGGGCGAGGGGTGGACGAGGGGTGTGGTGACGGGGGAGGCGGGCGGACTTGTAAGCCGATGTCACCAGTCGGTGAGGTGAGAGGGTATGTATGAGAAGAGAGTTGAGAAGACTAGTATAAGGAATTAGGGGAACGGGCCATGAGAACAGAATGAAGTCAGATGGAGAGGGCTCATAGCTGCATATAATGGAGCTAAGTTCTAAGGTAGTAAACGTGAGAACATGAAGGGATATGAAGGGCCTGACAGGGCAAGAGGTGGCACGATGGAAGATATACATACGGCGTAAGTAGTATAAAGATGGCAATTTGCGTCAGGGGGAGCCCAACATCGATAATCAAAGATTTCGCGTCTGCAAATCACTTCTTAGATGTATGCACTAAATTGTATTAGAATAGGAAAGATTCTTCGAATTTTCGGATAAAGCACCCTACTATTAGTAGAGAAGCCCATCCCCCGCCTCTTTCCAGGCGCGGACACAATGATAAAAGTTCTTGATTGATCTACAGAGTAACTCAAACACTGGATTCATGACAACAGCAAACCAAATAAACCGGATCATAAAGAACAGCAATAAATAACTATGAAGTAAACAATGTGTACATAGGGGTGACCTTTTAATTTAGCTCGACCTCTGACTGCCAATTGTACCCCCTAACAATAACATGCGATACAGCCGGCGGGCGGTTTTTTAAGCTTTTCACACCGGAGCTTGTCTGTGTGTTGGCCTAAAGAATTCCAAATAGAACAAAAGGGGGAAGGACTTAACTTATCTGCCCATAAACTTATTAGGCGCCTCACGACAACCACCCACTGTAGTACAACAAGCCCTACTCCACAACACTCCCCACTGCACTAAGTACGAGTAACTGCCGACAAGGGACCGGACTGAGGGACGTAGTGCCCGCATGATAAACCCCCACCTGTCTGAAATATTCACCCTGCAATGACCACAGCATCCTGGTGTAGATATGCTTACTAGGAGGTTTGTGTAGAGAGTGTGGTCGTTTCGTTTCTGCAGGGACAATAAGTTACCATGTGCGGCGCACCTAGTTTATCCTGACACCTTGTAGGTTGTCACGCACGCCCTCCCGCGGGGCTGACATGAACTAGGGTGAGGCCCCAAGGAGACGCCATACCTCGGTAGAGTGGCTGCATGACCACACATTTTTGTTTATTAGTTTACTATAAAAAAGGAAAGGACGGGGTGTCAAACTGATGAATTATGAACTGAACTGTGCACCGTGCCCTCTTATCACTAGCTGATATTGTATTAATTAGCTGATTCTGCTCTTCTAATTGTGTTGATCATCTTGAAAATAAGAAATATCTAAAATGTATTGGATTCAAATAGTTTTCTTAAAATTACACGCCACCCTATTCACAGGAAGTATGATGGATTCATTATTGTCAATTACCAAATTTCAAGACTCATGTTGCGGTCACAAGGAAAGTGGTCGATATACTCATAACCTTAAACCACAGCACTGTATATCATTGGCGGTAAGAGGCGAACAATGACACCGTTCCTGAAGTCTTCCACCAATGTCCATTCTATTTCACACGAAGTATCCACGCTAATCCAGGTGCTCTCCTTTTAGCTGGGGCCTCCAGTGCAGTGCTAAAACTCGTAGGAGCCCAGCAGTCTTAACCAGAAATTCCTCGTCCTTTTGTTCAGTCGCCTGCGAAATTGGTGGATCTGCGCGGCCATGACACCTAGTTACCATGACAACAGGGTCTCCACTGGGACAACCTTGAAGTGACACTCTCACTGACGGGAGGTGGGAAAGGCAGGTGGCCTCCAGGATCCCTGGGTCAGAGGTCAGAGCAGCGGAAGGTCAAGGTCATCTGTAAGGGCCATGTGACTGGTCAAAGTGCAGGGGCCAGAGGGAGGTGAAGACGGGGGGGGGTGTAGCGGTAGGGGTGAGGAAGGGGGGGGGGCTGGCAATGGCTTCTGGCTTCGCAAAGCAATGTAAATCTAAACGATGACAAGTGTCATACATGTATCAGCTGCTCACCTCGCATTATTTAAGACTCTGCATTCTCCCTCTTCCTAAGCTGTTCTCTTCATATCCTGAAAATTAATCTGGTATAGGAACAACGATAATGTATCTATCACTAATATAACTGTGACTAGTAAATGGAAAATTGTGTATTATAAGGATTCACTGCTCTATTCACAGTTCGTGTACATGTGTACAGTTAGGCAATGATCCCACACTATCACCGTTATTACCACTCCCTAACCACCCCTCCCCTCACCCCCCCCCCACACATACACCCTACATCTCACGCATTCATCACTAGAACCTATGAGAACCACACTTATACATGTAGGCAACATTTACCGTGCCTATATGACCTTTGAAATGATGGCTTTGACGACCCAAGTTACGTCGTATTTGTCACTATGGTCAAACACATTTGTCCATTGTACTTTTTTTGGTTGCTAGTGTCCGTGGGACCCTCAGGGCCATAGATCATAGCTGACTGGCGCGCTTCCTGTGGCCAGTGTTTGCACTGTGGTGGGTTGACGTGCCATCGGTATAGCTGTATATAATGTGAACATATCCTTTGTCATCTCTCTCTCTTCTTCTTCTATCTGTCATGTGTGAGGGAGCGCACATTATTTACAAACAGGAGGGATGAATTTTCGTTTCTCCTCACCCACGAGGGGTCTGAATACTGCCTTCCCCTCATTTTCATACAAAAACAATTGCCATTTCCTGTGCAAGAGCGCATGTATCATAGTATATTAAGACAATCTGTGTATCATACATTCAATGCCACAGTTCACTGAGTGAATAATTCATCTTACACATGTATGGCAGAAGGCTTGCTTTAATTCATATGGTAACGTTGTCATGCGCTGTCGCTAATTGCTTAATATCCTATGGACATTCCAGGTACAGCTCCTCATGAAGGACTGATCAGCATGGCCCAGTTTTTGTTGTAATGAATGGCCTATAAGTATAGTAGCATAGCGGCTGAAAGACGAAATCCTTGCTGCCCCTCCAGTAACAGTCGGAGCTGAGCAAGGGCCGGCACTCTGGGCCTTTATAGAGGAGGTGGGGGTTTAAGAAGCTGTGCCTTCAGGGTGTTGCTCTGTCCCTGCATGTTGGACACTGGAGGCACTCAAAGGCCGCAGCCAACACCCTGAAGTCAAACAAAGCAGCAGGTTGGGTGTCTGGCCGCCTGGATGAAGGGTGGGTCTGGTAGGTGTGGTTGTGGCCAGTGATATACAAGTCCATTTATTGGCTGCATGTCCTTCTGGGTCAACTGGACGGCAAACATGTGTGTAAGGTATGGGTGAGTGTTGCATGGTCGGTGGGCCTCTGTAAGGACTGGGCTATTATAATAAGGGATTCAACAATTACAACTGACTTATTCATTACAATTAACTGCAGAAACTATGCATCTTTAAATGATTGGAATATTTGAAACTCAGTACTTATTATATTAATTTCAAAGTGTCGGCTTAATTACGTTATTATACAAGCATAATGCCACTAAAGTCACCGTATCGTTTGGGAATTAGTCACTTGACTACACTGTAAACAATGGCATACACATGTCTTTGGTATACATCAAAGCATATGGTCTAATTAAAGAATATCTTGTAGTGTGAGTGAATATAATTATTCATGTTTGAATCTCAGGTCTTTCATAGACATAATATTATTGTTGTGGTTATACTACCTATACGTCATGTAGCTTATATTTACATAGGAACTTATTGCATACATTTATGGTGTGCACACATGTTCTCATCAGATGTCACTCTTTTTCGTCCAAAGGGCATCAGGTACACGTAAAATAGACTGGACGACCCACAATTAGGTAATATCTGAGAGCACCCTCTGCTGTTAGAGTACGATAGAAATTCAACCAGATCCTGGACACCTCCCTTTTCGTAGTACATCGGTTTTTCAAAAAATATTAAGTCTCCTATGGCTCCTCACGGCCGTAAAGAAACCAACGCCAACGAGTAGTTCACGTTCTCCCCTGAAGGGGTGCTAGTGAGCTGCTCACGACCAGAACCTCGTTTCCCTGAGCAGCGTAGAGCAACTCTAGGGCATGGCCAAATAGATCATTAACTCAAGTCCAAGCATTTCTCAGAATGTCAGGGGAAGGTTTTGACCTGGTTTTCTTTGTTCTCAAAGTCAACCTGACACTTAGAAATAGAAAGGTTAAGCTACCAAAGGGAATTTACTCCTGGGCATTCAGAAAACCTAAAAGGTGTACACGTAATCAGAAAACGCTTGTAGACAAAGCTATATATCTAAAAGGTTTTTATGTTCTCTTATTCGGCAATAAAAACATCAGTTTCAGAAGTAGGCAGTACCAAGTAGTAGTAGTATCTTGCCAAGACCAATTAACAGAAAGGAATCTTCCGAAGAGAGCAGACTCCAATATTACACTATGTAAAGGCAATATTAGTAGCGCTATAGGGGATAAGCATTCAATGAAACAGTCATTGTCGCACAGAGAATTACAACGCGCATATATACATTATGGTATCTGACATAATTATAAATCATGTACAAAAGGCCTCTCTCTCTCTCTCTTACACACATACATAACCCAGTAAACAAATAACGTTATACACCATTTTATAACGTTATATAACGTTATATGTCAACGTTTTTCTAAGGCTCTTTAGTATGACATAACGTTATGTAAATTTTAAAACGTTATTTTGACGTAAAATAACGGTTTTTTTTGTTAGCTGGGAATACTGTGTTATTGACCAGCGAAGCAAAGATACTAATATAGTGACCTCTGCAGATAGGAAACAAATCTACCCCCCCCCCCTCCTCCTGCACTCCGATATGTACAGTAGGCTTGTATTCATGACTAACCATTTCTGGCCACTATTCCCAGACTTATTGTTGTGACAGAGTGAGTAGGCCTATTGAACAGATGCTGTCTGGCTACTCTGAGTATGAGCTACTCAATAAGGCTCTAACTCTATACTGCTCGCTAACATGTATATGAATGCTTCATGGTCCTGACAACTACCTGACAATGGGCCTTTACTATGGCCATAAATAAACCCCTGCGGACCTACAATAATGAAGTTCACACCCCTACATTCAGAAGTTACTGTCAGGGGCGGATTACATTGTACTCGGTCGCAAGTCGATACATCTAATCAATAGGGCGTAGTTTGGAATTCCTCTCTGCGGCCAGCTCCCAATACAAGCTGGCTTTATTTGGCCAAATGCTGTAGGGTAATATATGCGCCGCCAAACAGTCAATGGTTTTATTCTGGGGACGTTGATGGGTACTCAAGCTGGGTCTGCGCATGCGTAGACTGAAAGCTGTAAGTGAGGTCAATGTGCTCCTTCCACACCCTCATACCAATAGGAATATTGGCAATAGGATGAATTGATATGACCAAGTTATACCTGCCTTTTGTATAGCAATGCATTAATAAAGGTTTACACTCTAAAATATGTATGTTGCGGGAACATGCATTTTAAGAGTAACACCCTTTGGGTAGCGCAACAGATTAACACACTTTTGCGATCAACACACCTTGAGTAGCGTGCTGTGTGCTACAAAACAAAAGTGTGTCATAGGAAATTGTAAGAGGATGTAGTGCTCCTGAAGATGACAGCCCCCAAAGTATTTATCAATTCGACAAATGCAATGGTTTTGACTACAGGTGTTAATGCTGTGGATAGGTTTAATGGTCCATATAGACACAAAAGTTGTAGAATCATTCATAGCTATAGGTATCATGAGCAATACTAGAATGTGCTCTCAGTATGGGAGCAGCTCAGGTGACCCTGGTAGTTGTCTGGAATGTGTCCGTGTTCAGCCCCCCCCCCCCTCCCACCTGAAGCTACCTGGGCGTGATTACCTGTCTCAATAGTAGAGTACCACCATGATTCACCACCACCCTGGGAGGGCTGCTAGTTTGGGATCCATGTAGTATTCAGTGTTGTCCATCCATTCTCCACTCTTACAGTAACTGCATTGACAAGAATTATACTCCTTATGATATCTGATCCAAAAAAAAAATCCATCCTTTTGAATAGGATATTGTTCGACATTGTAATAGATGATAATTTGTTGTAGTATGTCAGATAATACACGGATACTAGGGAATTAAAATAGGTGAGGAGGCAAATGGTATGTATTTTGCAGCTGCTGCTGCTGTTGCTGTTGCTGTTGTTGTTGTTGTTGTTGTTGTTGTTGTTAGAATATGAAGGATGGCCAGTGGAGATGAAGGATAGGCTTTTAATATAATACTTAATTATTTGTAAAGTAAATTACTTTTACAGACGTCACACATGCATTGAGATATTAATTCAAATAAGGTTAGACCTACCTATTGCATTTATTAGTGGACGTCTATTATGAGCTTTCAGTAAAACTCACTATCAATTGCTATTATCTGCTGGCTCCCCAATCTCAAATGATATATGGAGCTATTTTTCTCTATATTTTATAAAGACATTTCAAATTGGAAAACACAAAAGAGTCAAGATGGTAATGCTGAACGGCCTTTCGTATTTGCAACCTGCCCTTACAGTCTAGAACTGCAGAGAAACAACTCAATCTAACTAATTTTAGTTTGAATGTCACATGCGTTCATGGCGTCACAGGCAAGGGAGTATGACAACACAGTATTGTATGGGGGCCTATGATTGATACGAACCATGGAGATGGCTGTATCAGACGTGTTATGAGGACCCCACAGATTGCAATGATACACTGCGACATGCTATGGCATCACATTCATAAACACTAGTCAGCTTAAGTCAAATAATTCCTTTTTCTTTTCAAATAAACACATGTGTTTTGATTTATCCAATCATATGGAAGACTAAATCTGAACTTTATCACCACTGATATGCTTTCTGAGAATATCAAGACCCCTACCTTAGCTAAGGTGTCACAGGTTGAATCTGTGTTGATGAATGAAGCGGCAAGATCTCCCTACTAACAGGTTGCAAAAAGGAGCACTGCAGTAAAAAGGTAAAATTGTAGTGTGAAAAATAAGAATCACGGTGGGAGGTGGGAAGTGTCTGTGGCTTACACGTGTTGCTCACTGTCAGAGTGGTGGTGCTGAGAAGGTACAAGCCAGTAATGGGTTGGATGTGGATGGCCAGGAGCCAGATGGACTGTATATATGACTCCCATTACAGATAGACCATTTCTGTGCACCTTGTTTCTTTGTAGTATAGTTTGCTACGTTGCTCGGGGAATGATAAGGTGGCTATTTCTATTGGTATCATGGTGCAGGAGACTTGATTCACATAGATACACAGACACACTTGTGAGGCGCCTATCTCTCAAAAGGCCCATATTCCTCTAGCTTTAGTCCTTTTGGTGCTGACATGAGTGTATAATTACAATAGTCAATATAACCTTCGCGAATCTTGCATCTTGAATCTATAGGGACCAGGTGAAGTCCAGCGATGTCATTGAGCGTTGGTCAATATTTATACCTAGAACTGGCTTACTCTTTAACCTAGCGTTGGGTTGCCTGAAACACAGTATTCTTTTATTTTTTATATGTTTTTGTGAGGCCTGCTTCCTTCTGCAGAAGTAAGAAATAGTCCTAAAAATTAATTAGCAGTGCTTTTGCGGGATAGGGCTTTTGATACTTGGGGATCTTTTTATGGTAGGGCCCTGACAAGTCTCTTTCAATTGGTCCCTATCGTTCGAGATTTTCTGAGATAGGAGCTGTTTGAATATGGTCACTATGCCTCAAATATTTATGGGATATGGACTTCTTGACATTTAGGGACTTATCTGACAAATATTTGATGGGTGCCTTTGAGACCTAGCGGCCTCACAACACTTGCTCTTTGGCACAAAGATCTCAGGATGTTTTTTCTGATCTCAATAAGAAGTGTTATATCATCAGATGCTGCATAATGCATGACCAAAAATATCCCTAAATGAAAGTATGATATGTTTTACATCTCATTTGGTTGTTTGTGCAATATCTGCTTTTCCTCATGCAGTTTTTATGCCTGAAATTGGAGAGAGAGAAGCCCCTTGTGGTTCCAATATGACATGGTAATCTATCTGATATTTGGAAACAGCAGTTCTATGGGTCCATTTCAGAAGGCTTGTCAGACACTGGATATATGTAAGAAGAAGATAAAACTTTGGCCAGTAAAAGTTGGCACTGTGTTTTTCATCAAGGGGAGCATTGATATCTCAATGTGGCCCAGTAATAAGGCACCACCGTGCTCAGCACTAAACGATATATTTTATTGATTGTAACAACTGCTGATATCTAAGATAGTCGTCTAGTCTACTTTTCATTAGAAGTGATAGACAAAATTAGTCAAATCCTTATGTATAGTATTTAATGTTTGCCTCGATAATAATATCCTTGATATATAATTAGAATGAGGGACCATACTAGTTAAGCATAGGGCTGGGGGAATGCGTATACCTCTAGTGATACGGATAGGAGATATCCTAGGCAATTGGTATGGTCATGTCACTGTTTTGAATTTCTTTTTCTGACCCCAGAAAAGTGATTATCTATTGATGCATGAGGCAGGGGGTACTTAGCAGAGGCCAATCGACAAAGATAATTACCACACAGCATCCTGTCATAAATTGCGTATTGCGTCCCAATTCTCAAGACCTGTCATAGTGTGTTTTCTTGTGAGGCACTTATCCTTTCCTTGAAAAAACTTTTATTTAAAGACAAAACAGCTTTTTCGGTTTGGCCCGCTTAGGCCTCTGTACATAATAGCTATTAACACGATGTGCATGTGCATGTCCATGGGCAGGGGTAGGGGGGTGGAGGGGTCTGAGTGTAAAAGCAGTGGTGGGGTACGGGACAAGGTAGGAGTAAAGGTAGAGCAGGGCTATGGGTAAAGGTAGGGGTGGGGTAGGCGTGGTGTAGGGTACAGTACAGGAACATTCAGCACATGGAGATTGTTACAGTAGTCGGGGAGGATATAGGAGGAGCTTGACAAACAGTGTGTATCTCTAATCCAGTAAACATACACCACTATGTCTTACTTCCCTGATGTGAGAGAGTCTAGTGGTGTGTGTGGGGGTTAGGCCTATGTGGATGAAGGTGGGAGGGGAGTGGGTGCCTTGGGGTGTGGATAGGCTAGTAGGGGTGAACAGAGTAGTAGCAGCCTTAGGGTCCCACCCCCACAGCCATGCTGGGTATGGAAGGGGACTGATAAGTTGTACCTACCTACAACTGTACTTCTCACTGTTAGCATGGCCTAAGCAGGGACATCTCAGAGGGTAACTCAGCTTGGTAAGAGACTGTGTGTTTCAGGTCCCCCATCTAGCATATGGCTGGTCATGAAGTTCTAGACATGTTGAAATAATTCCATGTAGATTTTCCTATGTGTACAGTCCAACAGAACTTCAACTGACTAGATAGATGCCTTGTACTTTCTACGTAAAATAAGACTATAACAGTAACACCTACTTTGAAAAATAATGCATTGTATTGCCTAAAGTTTACTAAGGAAGTCCTCTGCAATTCGTCATACAACAATATAGGTATAACGAGCAGTACATAGATGAAATATACATAAATATAATACATTGTAACTAAATATAATAGGAAAAGTATGATAATCAAGAACGGATTCCTTATGACAAATACACAAAGGCCCATGGCCAAAGCATATTTTGGTAGTGCTACCAGAAAGACAGGACGGCTCCGGTCTTTCTGGTGTTACCCCCAAGGTGAGGCTGTGGCCGTATCCCACTCAGCCTGCAACTTCGTGGGATGCGGCCACAGCCGCACCGAGGGGGGAACGGTACCAAAATGTGCTCAGGCTAAGAGCCTTTGCCTTTATTTCATGGTTTTTACTCTTCAAAATATGTTTAATTGCATATAAATGACCATACCAATTTGAACAAATGATGACATCACAGGCCATGGGATACGGGAACACCGTATCCCATGGGGGCATGGGATACAGGATTTCTAGTACTTAAGCATAGTGGTCATCGTATCCACCATGAAATTATAGTCTGAAAAGCAAAGAGTCTTTTCTGAATCCGTTTTAGTGGCTCTTGATAATATTACACTTATTCTTATTTTGGAATGAATAAGACTGAATGGGAATGCTTAGACGTCACTACATTCAGAGGCATCCTACTAATTTGAAACCTCCATGTGCCCTTAGACACGATAGTGCGAAATTGTTCTTATCGCTGGCTAGCCAATAACGGTCTGTGCTAACAATGTGATATCATACCTATTACCAGAAACATGTCTTTATGGTGGCATATATACACACCGGATGGTGCTATGCACGAACTGTATCTCATTATTTGCCAGACACAAGTATAGACTAATAGATGTTCGGAGTGGACAGCGAATGTCTAGTGACCCTGAGAACGTATCTGTCATAAGGCCCTTGATCGTACATTGCCTTTGATTAATTTTTATGAACGGTGTTTAAAGGGTTTTAATTTGGACATGACATTGTGTTTTCTCATAGTTGTTTCGAGGGTGTTATGTTTTAATTTATCTTGTCGAGTAAAATGGACTGACGGGTTAAAGTAACTATAGTCATAATGTGCATGGGCAAATTGTTTGTTTTAAATATTATTTAATCTGTTTTATACTTTGCATAAGGATTTCGAATGCATTGGTGACATGTTACTGCGATTTCAGTTTAGGATGACTACATGAAGATCTAAATTAATGGTGCTCTTTACTCACGTTGGCTGGGGAGAGCCAATCTGGTATGGATGGGAAATATGTGTCGCCCATAGTATCCTTACATCCATTGCCACCACCATAACGAGGGCATTGCCGATATATTAAGAATATTAGAACTATTAATATAGTTTATAACACAACTTTAGAGTAGAATGCGAAATGGACCATGACCCCCTCCCCCCCCCATGGCTTTATGACTGAGGCGAGCTGCTCTGAGTTAGCTCGAGTCACTCAGGTAACATGATTTTCTATGCCAAGTCAAGTGCCCTGTGGTCAGGCATGTAGAGTAAGTCCACTACAATCAGTCAGAATCCCTTCTCAATTCCGCCGAACGGAACATTAGAAAAGTGTGTCTTTGATACCACAAATTCTTTTCATGTATGCCTTCCATCTGAAAACCATATTCGCCCAATGTATTGGCTGTGTCTGATAGAGGTTATGGATTGATAAGGGTACACGTATTTAAATAACTAATTGATGATGAACACTAATCAGGATTTAATCGGTTTGTATCATTACTTAGTGTCCTATATAATTCAACCTTTGAATGTAATTCGAATGTAATGTGGATTATCCGTCTACATTGGATTAGATTGACATTCTCCTATATCTATACACGATTCAACTACTTTTTGTTGTAAAACCCCCAGTATCGGTCGTTATGACCAGTGTGCAGGTTCAGTACACGTCACAAGATTTATCACACCTATAAAGACCAAAGAAACACGAAAACTCTTTACCAAAATGGCGCCAGTCTGGCTTCCGGTTTTGCCGAACGTTGGGTAAATGACGTAATTTCCTGCCCATGTCGCAACGCCCCTAGTTGTATTGATTCTATGTTGGGGAGGAACTAGTTTTGCTGCTACCCACCAGTGCACATGTTACGACCTGGGTGCTTAACAGCGGGTTATTAACGTTATGTAGCTTGTAACATTATAGAGATTGTATTCTTTATGGAGTAGATAGGCTATAGTTGGTTGTGGTGCTGGGTTGTAGTTTGGGCGAGATACACTCATATTTAACCCTTTGAAGGCGGCACAGTGCCTTAATGTGACATGTCCTTTGTCGCCCTCATGCATGAGTACACACTGGTACAGTCCTACTTATCATGCAGGGCTGCATTCATGCATCATGCCGACCCTTCAGGGCCACATATGGTAGCCGTATTGCATGAATGCAGCCTTAGTGTGTAGAGCCCCCAAGGCTGCATTCATGCATCATGAAGACAATGTAGCCCATTAAAGCACTATGCTGCCATTAAAGAGTTAATACCACCATAAATCAGACGTGTGGGTGCATTGGGAGGTCTGTAAATCAGCTCTATGTATCCTTACTACACATGCTAACTGTACACACGCGAGCTACACCACGCCTTGTATTGGATCATGGGGAGTAATACTTTACAGACACCAAAACCTAGGCCAAACATTACATAGTGTTTCATGTCACACGGTCAGACAGGCGAGCATAGCACATTGGTAAGTCAACTGTCTGAATTATGAAGAGATGAGGCCATAATTATATTGTATAAGTCACGTACTACCGGACAGGGAACTAATTTGCGGGGTAGAGCTGAGTATACACTAGGTTTGGCAGGCAGGGACAGGAAGAGAGAGCGGGATCCACAAGTAATAGGTTTATTCATACGCCTGGTAATAATTAAACCCTATATCTATTTTGATCCGTACTGCTCTCTTTAGAATGCCCCCCCCCGAATGCTAAGATATGTGAGCAGCTGGTGAGCGGCCAAGCAGGATAGATGCTTCTCGCGGAGGCTATAACCCTCACTTATTCTGACGAGCAACTCAGAGCAGATCTTCAACCCACAGCTATGGACTGGCACTGGAGGGTACGATCGGCTGCGGTTATCATGCTCGCGATATGCTCGGTCGTAAAGGCCGCCCCCTGCACCCACCTTCTAAACCCTACTGGCTCAGTCTCATGAGTTTGTAACAGTTCAAACGTCTTTGACCGGTGGCGTCTTTGACCGGTGGCGTCTTTGACCGGTGGCGTCTTTGACCGGGTATGTGATTAAAATGAAGAAAAAAGTAGTATATAGTAAAGAAATTTAAGCTTCAACTTCTTCATGTAATAAACAGTCTATGGTTGTTTTACCCAATTAAAAAACATATTTTAATGCACATATTAAGAGTTCCTTTTGGGCTTTTTTTCTTCAGCCGGTCAAAGACGTCACGGGTCAAAGACGCCGCCGGTCAAAGACGTTTCAACTGTTACAAACTCATGAGACTGAGCCAGTAACATAAATATATGAAATATATCAATTTTAAATAATGCCTCGAAATGATGTATTATAACATATTATACAATAAATTTACCCATTTCTTTACTATACACTACCTTTTTCTTCATTTTAATCACATACCCGGTCAAAGACGCCACCGGTCAAAGACGCCACCGGTCAAAGACGCCACCGGTCAAAGACGTTTCAACTGTTACAAACTCATGAGACTGAGCCTACTACACCCTGCCCCTGACCCCAAACAGCCTTAACATGGCAACGCCCTGGAGGAGGTCAGCAGGTAGATGGGTATGCCATGTAGGTATGTCCACTGAACCACCACTTGACACTCACTATCCCATATTCCATATTCCCCTTAAACTAAACACCTCCCCTTAACATTCTTGTAAATCACCTCACCCAGTTCCTATCCCTAAATTCTCCGCTACCCATCTTCCTCCCAGATTGTCTAAATCCCCTTATCTTAATGTAACTTTGGCTAACCATCCTCAGAATCTATACCAGATTGTGACAACCCTCCCATTGCTCTCCTCCACCCTTCAACACCTTTAAATCACTTACACGTTATTCCCTCTCACATACCGGTCCCTCTTCCATATTAAAATTCTAATTCTCTATCCTGTAAATCATTTTCCTCCTCTGCTTGTGGGCTGTGACATGGTTATGGTGGTCAGGTGGGTTTTATGGATGCAGGCAGGAAGGTAGGGGTTATTGACACGGTTTTAGGGAGTGCACTGAGGGGGGCAGTCCACTGCCTGGAGGGACCAGGTGGCCACATCACCAGATGCTGGAGGGGTCTACAGGCTGGACATGGGAGAGCCTCCAGGGCAGTATACACCTGATTTGAGCACCTGTGCAGCTTGTTTGTAACCCTGTGTGATGGCCATACCAGACTCCAGCCAGCAATGTCTGTAGGCGCTATATAGTGTAGTATAAGCACCCGAATTGCCCCACCTGTCTGCCCACCTGCCATAGCGTATAGATAACTGGTTCATGCTACCTGTGCCCCCACCCTTACAGAGAAACAAAAGGGAGTCATAAGAGAGTCCTGTCGTTTCTGACTCTCTTTTCTGACTCTCATTTCTGGCCCTTTTCTGACTATCCTTTCTAACTCTTTTCTGACTATATGAAGGGAGTCAGACTCTTTTTCTATGACTCCCTTGACAAAGAGATTAATTGTTGAACAAGTGTTCGGAAAGGTAGTCCAGCTAATAATCTATCCCCAATTAACCTGTACTCGGTTTACCTTAGATCAAAGTTAGTTTTGCCACTGGACGGCAGTCGGACAGTGCATGGTTCAGAAAGGGTCAGGGGAAGTCTGACTCCATCTTAATAGCCCTGATTACATATGTGACTCGGTTTCTTCTTTCTGTGCTACTACCGCCAGCGTATAGCTCTACCTACTTATACCTATCTCTGCTGCTATCTCCTCGTCAAGCTATCTATCAACGATATCTAAATGGATACATGTGTTTGGCTGCCGCTACATTTCAGCTAGCAGTAGTAGCATACACATGTGCCTATCTAAAGCTATCTCAGCTTCATTCCACAGGACCTATATCTACATACCTGTCCAGCCTGTTGACCCCTATGCCTCTGAGCTATTTCTGCATCACCATTGGCAAGTCTGGCAGTCAATCAGGCAGTGGTTTACACACTGTCAACGGAGGGCATGGTTATTTAGGTTTTGGTTAGCCATGGAACTACCTCGTGTCATTTTGATCAATTATTTGGGGGAAAATCAAAGTAATGCCTCATCATACAACTGGGTATAACCATTAAAATTCATTCGGAGATGGATGGATTTGTATCCAGCCGAGAATGATAAATTACACCGAAATATTGAAATATTTGATAGACGGATAGAGCTTATGAACTAGCTTCTATAGTAGCTTTTCTGGTAAGGGAAACAACATGATGGGACGCTTATTTCTCTATGTTGTTTGTCAACTCATGAAAATCTCAGTGTGAACCGTGAAGAATGTTTGAATAAAAAAATCTTACAATCTTACAATCTAGCTGACTTTACTTGGCGATTGGGA
This sequence comes from Harmothoe impar, assembly GCA_947462335.1. Taxonomy (NCBI): domain Eukaryota; kingdom Metazoa; phylum Annelida; class Polychaeta; order Phyllodocida; family Polynoidae; genus Harmothoe; species Harmothoe impar. Next base: position 29,388,576 of record OX381712.1, read on the forward strand.
CAACATGACAGGAAATATTCCCTCATATATAGTTTCGAAAATGGTGGCTAGTTCTCTGCAGTTTTCTTGACGATTTTACTATTGATACCAGGGAGGAGGCAAGATTTATCCATGTTGGTTTATCTCTTTTAATACAAAGATAGGACCACCAAGGAGTCAAGTAACTCGATCGGATATAAATAATTATCGACCTCTCCTTTTCTCAGTTTCATGATCACAGATGCTCTAGGTGTCGGGTTCTACTGTCCTCTCGGAGGAGGCTTTTTGAGCTGCTATGTATTATATACTGTATTTACAGATACACCGTGCACACCTTCTTATTCTGTCTCTGCTTCTGTTTTGTTTTAGGTGTCGGTGCCAGACTAGTCAACACAAGTCACAGGTAAGACATTTGATATAGTATATGTGGAGAGAAGGCTCATCCACTGACGCTCCTGCTTTCGTTAGTCATGGTGAATTTAGCCCCAACCTGTTCTTCCTGTTTTTTATTCTTGTATGTACAAGTCACATATTTATATGTAATCGAATTATTTGATTTATCATGGTCATGGAATATCATGCCGGGCAGGCACAATGGTAGAAACCTAGACAGGCCTTCCATCAACCTTTGTTTCTCTCCAGACACAATCCTTGTGCAAGTCTATTTAATAGACTCAAACTGCCCCGGGCCGTTCATAAATAACTGATCTACCTGGGGTAAGGGAGCAGGGGCCGGGCTGGTCCTGGCCTTCAGGGTCTGGTTTTATTGCCCTTTTTGCTGTGTCACTCTCAATCTTTCAACTGTTCATTTCCCTGCCACTATCGCTCCTGTCTTGGTAGATCTTGCAAGGCCCAGTCGATACAACTTTTTTGGGGGGAAATTAATTAGGGGAACCATTTTATTGCATCGCGATTTGGTGCTAGTATGTACCTGTTTGAACACATTGCATTCCTTCAACAGCCATGCTGGATTGAAGCTAAACAGCAATGTGGTGGAATATTTCAAAATGTATACCAACAAAAACGTTATTGACAGTATAAATGGTAAATAGTGGAAGAGATTCCTGTGATTTACAGCTAAAACTGTCAATAGTTGAAAATATTTTTGTTAATCATCGACAGTTCCTGAAGAAAACTGTCAATAGTGGAAGCTTTCTGTCTTATTAACAATTTCTCACCTGACCTTGGAGTATGCATATTACATAACTCTGTCATAATTGAAGCAACACAACCACGTAATTAATTTGTTTGGATTTAATCATGTTTATTTAACTGTAAACATGACCTTATAATTGTGTGGAAATTAAGACAATTGGTTATACGATATCACACACAATTATGATTATGCAATGCAAAAAGACCCGTAGGTAACAACAATTAGCAAAAAACCAAAGAAGTTGTACCTGCGTCTGACGGTGGTGAGGGAGAAGTGGCAGAGCCGGCGGGGAGCGCGGGGCTGAGAGGGGTCAGGTGAGGCCATTACAGGTAAGGGGAGGGAGGTACATATGCAAATGATAGGTCAGCCCATTCCCACCCTGGGGGGGGGGTGAATACACGTGTGTGTGTTTATGTTGATCAATTATAGGCGCCTGTAACCATGCGCCCGCAATGGATTCCTTGTAACATTGCAATAAAATGACTGGCTTAATTGATATAATACTCATGTAAATTTATAGGCGTTGTGATACACGATGTCATAATCTAAGTCGATAAACACCATAAACTATTAGAACAAAGTGGACACAGTCATTTCTATCTTTAATCATGATCATGTATTACCTATGCCCAACATCTGATACAGGTACACTGCAAAAAAAGTACTTAGGGTTTAAACATGTTTAGGTCTAAACATGTTTAAAGTACTAGGTGTGTGTCTTTGCATCCTTGTGTTTAGGAAATAAAACTTTATTCTAAACAACTGAACAGGTATGTTGAATATGTTTATGTGTTTGCCTAAATCTCAGTAAATTAACTTAAGTGTGATGGGATACAATAGGATAATATACACATTGCAGGATTCAAGGGCTGGGTCCTATATTAGTATGATCCCTATGCAATAAAAATACATCTGCTACATAGGCAACTCTTTAAAGAACTCCAAGAATGGATATAGCATTATCTTCTCTGAAGGTCTGTTGTATTGACTCAATGTTGTGTTTATGTCTCAGTAGAGGCCTATGTGCAATAGTGATGCATGCATTGGCTCGGGGGGGGGGGACTGCTAAAAGTCTCTTGAAGACACAACATGGAAAAAATTATAATGATTATGAATTTATTCAAATATAAATATCTAAACATAAGAACAATCTACATGTCTCTAGACACACCACTTTTAGCCTTAAACACTTGACAGATAAACACAATAACATGCTAAATTATTGAATTTCCAAACACTTTATTCTCCTTAAAACATTGATTTTTAAACACTTTGATCTCCTAAACACATAAATTTCTAAACAATGAGCTAAACATATTATTGGTCTGAACTTGTTTAGAAACATATTGTGTGGACAAATACGGGGTAAGATTGTGTTTAGGATTGTGTTTAGGATCTAAACACCTTTTTTGCAGCGTACTTAGCTACACTGTCAGTAATTCTGCAGCAACAACAGTTAGTGACAACCCGTACACTGACACTTTTACTTCTTTTTTCTTTGCTTTATTTTATATGCATGGTCATGTGGGTTATTATACATTTCGCAAATCGATTTAGAGGATGGTACTTCTTTACTGAGAAAACAGAGTTTGCTGTAGATTCAATTCAGATTATAATTACTAGTATCCATTATTAAGCAGCAAATAATGCCTACTCTGGGACACCGCACAAATTTATATATATATAAATGTATGCTGACTGCCACATTTTACAGTGTATTGTTTATTGACCACTTATAAAACATTAGGCAACCAGCGGTAAGGCAACCTATACCAAGAAGACCAAGGTACCACACCCATGTACAAAAGGTTTCCATTGAAGTATGACCAAGGCTGTAGTTGTTATAGAACAATCAGCTTCAGAAATGGGTGTTGTTACAGAGAGAATGAATACATGAAGCCAAACCAGCTGTTCTAATTTTAAACAAAATGGGTTATCCATTATACAAATTAAGACATAGGTAACATGATATATCTATATAGTTACTTGGAACCTCATTGAATTCAAATGACGTTGTGCCTTATGGAATAATTATAGAGTAAAGTTATAGCAACACTAACACAGATTCTGCTCAGCAACATTATATTTGTATCTATTTAGGTGTTTCTAAACAAATCTCAAATCCTCCTATTGGTTTCACAAAGGGATCATTATGTTACACTCTAAAAGGGGAAAAGATACCATGAGTATTCCATCTCAATTTCCACCTCTTTCAACGTTTATGAATATGCCACCCTCTGAGCTGACACCATGTATCAGCTTCAACTACATTGTATATGGATGGTTCTATATATAAGATACTCCCACGTCCTATACTAATTCATACATGAAACTAAGAGCTCAAGTATTTCACACAAATATTTAATCTTTTGACGGTGCAATCCATTATAAACTCACAGAGATAAATACATCGCGTTAGGGCATCTTCGTCCAGCCTTCAATATTGCATGGGCACAGAAGACGAACTACCACCGCAGGATTTCATCTATATAAGCTTAAAATCCATAATATATGATTTTAGTGCGTCGGGTGCCTTTTGTTTAGTTATGTTCGCCTTGTGGTTGGGTTAAATTTAAGTTGACATCTTCCACTTGCTGCTTTAAAACCGCCCGGTGTAAATTGGCTCTAAGGACCGGTTCACTGGGTGCTCATGGTGTGTCCATGCGCGTACCCCGGCCCATTCATCCGCAGCCGGGACTACATTAACCGGGTTATTTTTCAGATAGCTTCCTCCCAGTGCAAGGAGGCCCAGGCACCCACAACCTTGCTGCTGCTTCAAGTCATTGCTTGAATGATTTTCATTTCAAATCGATACGAATTTACGCCATACGGTGGGCGCCATGAATGATTTATCTGACCGCCAGGGCCCCGCTATTGTCGGTAGCGGCCACTGGGTGCGCCCCAGTCTATCAAACTAGAATTTGGTAGGCTTTTTTTAATGTTGCTGCTAGTATTGGAGGTCCTGTAATTAGAGCGAGGTATATTAAAAGAGGGGTTCCTACAGGGCTGCACATGCTTGCAGGTAGCTATAAGGTAGGGCAAGAATCATGGTGCGAGTAGTATAAGGCGACTGGGGTAAGCATGCAAGGCTGATCCAGTACACAATAAATTATCAATCTATCCCCAACCCCATTTTTAGAAATAACTCTGATGCTTCAATTAACAACTTCCTACCATGAAACGGAAGGAATATTGATGTCAATGCCAATGTCACTCACAATATACCAACATTCATTCCACATCTAGGGTAACATGCACAATGGTGATTATACATGCTGGTATATTTTAGTATCATTATCAGTGGTTGATTTCTAACCTACACATGCAAACCTAATATTACGTATAGATCTGCATTTTTGATATCTATAAAGCATTAATTTTCCCAAACATAGGACACAACTTTCAAGTGCCGCCATACATATTAACCCAATCTGGATGGTGAAGAACTCCCTGATTTTAATACCTCAAAGGCTTAACCACATCTCTTCTAAATAGTTGATACGTTAGTGCAAGAATTAGTAAGAATAGATTGATTACATGCCTGTAAACTTGTAGTAGCAGTGTCTTAAATAAATCACATTTTAAGTGTTTTAAACCATGGGTCCTTCCCTCGATCTTGTCCAAAAAAGTTGTTTTAGAAAGATATTATACTTTAATACTATAATCAGCAACAAGGGAGACCTGTACGTCAACATTGTAAACAACTCAAAGGGAGACAATGAAGACAATATGTGCTCTAAAAAACAAAAACAAAAACATCCCCATCCTCACAAGCATTGGATCTCTGTGATTGTTATCCATACCAAGTATATTAATATATGTGGAGATGAGTTTTCATGATAAGGTCACTGGGTGCTGTACACAACGAGACGAGACACCAGAGACACTAAGATCCTGGTCACACTCATTTCATCTGTTCTGCCCGTTGACACCTTTTATATAAACGTATGAAACTTGATGAAAACAATATATAGTTATTACATGTAGACAGTAGGGTATCGTGTACATGGAATAACTCTCTCACACATTGTGGGTATCATTGTACTATATGTATGTACCTATAGAAAACACATAACATATTATCTGCACAGATATCCTACATATAATGCCGTTTATCTGTTAATGTTGATCTACGTATATACAACGTATATGTAGCGTAATACTTAGACAGTTATCATTAGAACGCAGATTATACTCTGTCTTGTGTTTTCCTTGCCTTTTGAATAACATGATTATATATCTGGTTATCATGAAATTGAGCGTCAACTTGGTTTGGATTGACTAAAATTCTAATGTGTTGTTTTCTTCAATGCATATTACACCTCGGAGAAAAATGCAATCGCAGCATAATCTCAAGTCAATAAAAATATTCTTACAGCGCTTGTTCAGATATCAGAAAGTATAGTGAATTAAATTTGATGTTTAAATTAAAATAAAGTAAGTGAGATGGAATGTGTATGCCCTCAGTGTACTTATATCATGTCAGTTTGTATTTGTGCCTCAAGCCATGGACCCTCATCGATTTGCCAGCCTCCTCCTGGGTCAGCCTGGGTTCATGTTTAGAAGCAGTTTCATGCCTACGTTGGTGCTTTGATATGTCCTTTACATTTTCCCTTGAAATTAACTGGAATATTCACACCACCACACACTATAGCTGCGGGAGGGGTGTACCAAGCAGGTTCTGTTCCGATCTCCATGAGAGAATACTGCAATGCCCTATGTTGTATATTGTTTGCTATATGTTTGGCTTTAATTTGCTTTTATTCTTACAATGTGAATTACATTGTTCTACCTTTTAATCTATATTGAAGCCGCTATTGTATTATCTAGGATACAACCTTAAAGAATGGGTTAGGAGCTAGTCTTGGAATCGACCGTAATTAAAACCATCGAGACCATGTATTTGTGTTTATATTGTCTACAGTTATGAAGCTGTGTATAATATTTTATGTCTGCCCTCAGTGGCACAATGTATAGAAATGTAGGTCAATATTTTCTATATATTTCATATATCATAACTAGTCAGTGGAAACTTAATATCGCATAAGTCAATCATTAACTATCACTGGAAAAAGACGCATCGAAAAGACCTATAAGAGTTATACTCAATATGTAAATTGATATGGTGGTCTAATTGTTCCAAATTCTTGAGAGGATTAAGGAGCTATTGAATGCGGGAAGGCATTGTGTACAACCACCAGAAGAAGAATCAATTCATTGATAAACAGTTCTGTTTGACATGACATTTTAATTCATGATATTGCTTTACCCACGCTAAATCCTGAATTCCACAGTGAGTTGGACAAAAAGAGAAAGTTTTTTATAACATAACACGATGCACGCGACCACTGAGTCCGATTTGAAGTCTTCTGAGTGCAAGTCCAATCCATTCCAGGACAATGAAGATGTTTTTAAAGTTTACTTCTCTCAGTGCGATTGGATAAGTGCGGATATGGTGTTAAATCAAGAGATTCAAAGTGGCATTCTTGAAATGAAATATGACAGGGAACTGGTGCATCCAGCCCTATGTCTGCCTTCAAAAAACAACTTGAAATAACCCCCTTGTGTTTTTTTCCTCCGCCGTGCTTCACGAGAGATAATATTTAATTCGGCCGGCAGAAGTAACCAAAGCCAAGGCATCTGATCATTCAACCCTATAGTTGAGTCTGAATCTTATATGAAAGAAGGGAATGAAAAAAAAATCCTACTAAGATTGCATGACAGGACATAATTGATGGCTGAATAACTGATGGTTCTATCATCGATTCGGCCGCAACTGAGTACGATTTGAAGTCACACTCGTCTACGCATGCGCGAATCGTACTTCCGGCGATCAAAACGCAACTTCCGGTCGTGGAAGGTCATCAATTCAATAACTCTGAGTTGGAGAGGGGTGGGAGGGTGGTCTGAGCGGTGCCTACGTCAATTGGATTTTTAAACCTACCACCACGCTGCACCACGCGAAATCAATGTACAATAGAAATTGATCCATTGAAGTTCTTTACCTTGAGGCTAGGGTTGAATAGGGATACACGTATAGACTACTATTCAGTGCTATTTCTATGTGATTATATAACCGAAGCCATTTTCATTGTTGTAAACAGGAAGTATTACCCACCCCCTTCCCTTCTTGTTTTTCATTTCTTTCCAGTGAAACACCCTATGCTTGAAAAAGTGATGATTGGAAAATGATACATCATTAAAGAGTATAAAAAACGTTCATCTCCCCCTGTATCCAGAGCACTAGACATGGACTACCATAACCCTGGTTAGATAAATACACTGTACTGACGTGGATGACCATCTCTGGGTACAATGAGGACTGCAGGGAGGCGGTGGGAACGGAGGGTTTAATGAAGGGTAAGAGACAACTACAGGGACTTCATGCTGAGATAGGCCACTATCACTGACTATGGTGAACACTGGATGACGTAGTTAATAAGAAAAACCTCACTATAACATAGTAAATTTAGTTTTTATTTAGTTCATGGTTATCAGTACAAGAATACAACTGCACCGAAGAAAATGCACTACTATTCCATGTCAATAAGTTGGCTCTTTAATATGTTTTCACTTTGTTTTCCCTGTACCGTTTTACTCCCCGATAAGTAATAGAAGGGTGTGTCAGTCCGGAAAGGCCATGTGTTCCGTGTGTTGTGCTCTTAATACAGCCGATTATTTACATATTGTTTACATTTCTATCCTTTCGTTGTACACTACTTTAGAACAATTTGTCATTTATTGGAAAACCAAATTACTAGCTGTTAGAGGATGCCACTGATGAAATCCACGCAAATATAAAGCACATAGGCAAAGTGAATGATGACGGGTTGTATCACTTTTTATTGCAATAGAGAACAATTGACTGCAACGTTATACCATATCCCTGGAGTAAAGACTTTGGGGGAGGGAGTTTAGTGACACACAAGAAGGAAATATCCCCTAGGGTTGTAAGCATTTAATCCCTGACCTAACGCCAGCTGGCCGAACTGTGTAAGAGATTTAGCTGCCCTGGAGAGCTGCTCCTGAGTTGCTCAGATAGCTCAGTGCTGAAAGCCACCCCTTCCCTGTCTGCCTTTCATGTCCCTTTTGAAGTTGCTCCAGCACTCTCCCCCTCCCCAAGCAGTCCCCCCTACCCTAACGTCCTAACCCCCACCCCTCCTCCCTACTCCCGCCCCCATCCCTCCTCACACACCCTGTCACCCAGGTCTCTATTATGAGCATTTGACTGCCACAAATCATCGGAATTATTTGTTACTGGAGCTTTTCAGATCACAGGAGTGAAATATAACACCCATAACACCCAAAAACTGCCGACTTACAAGAAATTTAAAGGAGCCATATGCAAGCTTAACTTGGACTAAGCCGCGTTCCATACTGACCCATCATGTCTGCTCTTGTACTGATCTGCCCAACCCCTAATTATACATTAAAGTATATATATTCCTACTACATACATCACTCTAACTGACCTAATAATACCTCATAACCTAGCCAATTTGTGTAATATCTCTCCGCTGTAATGATTTCATACCAAGTGCTACCACGATCTTTAGGTGCAATATTATTATGTTGACTATACCATAATTACTACTGAATGCACTCACATGTCCATATTGTCTTTCGTTATAATATTACTTACGTATCTATTACTCAACAAACCCACGCTAATAGTAACACACTTGAGCCAGGCCTGTAATCAGTGTGGTACGCGGAAGACCGTCCAGTAGGGACGATTGTGTGCCAATAAATTAATAATAATAATAATGTGTGCAACTATTTGGGTGGAAAGACATTGGTGGTAAACATAAATTGTCGTCGGGGGTGTGCATATAATTATGTTTTTAGTTTATATACCTCACACTAATTGAGAGGCATGCTTCATTGAATTGTTACAGCAAGTGTAGTCAATCAAATCAGGAAGTCGACCTTTCCATATCGATGTCAAATATTATGCAACGTTATTTAGGAGACACTGCCATGAATTCCCAGGGGTTGGGATCATATCACTTTTGGGTGTGGCTGGTATGGATGTTTATGCAATTTGTTGTCAGCTGGTTCATAGTGAGATTGGGACAGGCATGCAGTTGATCTAATTTTGGAATCAAAGATGAAGTGAGTGGGTGAGCTGGTGTGTGGCTTGATGGCAGGGCGGGGGTCGTGTGGGGAAGGAGGGGTGAGGGGAGGGTGATGAGGAAAGGGCGGTGGGTGAGTGGGTGGTTAGAGCTCTATCATTAAATATAAAACATAACTAGGTCAACAACATCCCACATTGGCTACCCTAGTGCACCTACAGACAGGTCGAAATCCACATTTAGTAACATGACGTCATGGTTCTCCTAAACCTTAAATTATTTAAAATAAACATTTTGTCACAAACAGGAGGAAGGGTTTACGGGAGAGGGAGGAGGCAGGGGTATCAGTTTGGTTCCCTTGTCTGGTATAGAGTTCAGGTAAGGCTGACGTGGGTAAATAATGCTATACTGCAGGCAGGTAAGTGAGTCGGGAGGCAGCCTCCTGTCAGGGGGACGCCTTGTTGTCTTGGCGCACCTGTACAGGTGATAGGATTACCTGTGATTGACACCTGTCACACACATCTCCACATGTCACTCACATCCCCACACCAATATGTCTCTAATCATGCTAACCTGGAACCTGCTACGCCAGGCTGAAACCACTGAAACCAAGCGCACAACACACCCCGACTTGACCTTTTTAACTCGCTAATTTCTCACATCTTTCCCCGTCTTTACAAACATGGAAGATAAATGTAGCCCAAGGGGGAAAAGTCTGTATGATTCAAAGTGCAAATTTAGCTTCCTTAGTTCACTTCCTGACCTATTCTAAAGTTGTTAAACATTACACTTAGCTCACTATGTTCCTTTCCTATCATCGGCTACTATGCCTTAGAGTGAGTATTATAAAAAGGAGATATGGTATTACTAAAGTAACTCAAACTCTTACAAGAAGTTCAGCATCAAACCTGACGTTTGCTAGAGTACAAACATATATAGGCCAGCAAAAACTGTCTTGCCTTTGATAAGAAGGATTAGATAGAGATGTCTAATATAAATATAAAACAGATTATATGGAAGGAAAGTGTGCGACTTAAATACAAGTGAGACAAATCATTTGATCATGTTCTTTGTAGAAATACGGGAACTTCCAAGGGTCCGGTTAATACAAACCAAAAAGAGGAAAGTAACATGGAATTGGAATCTTGAGGGACAAGATAAGCACCAGAAAGTGAAAAGAAAGGTATTTCAAGCAAGAGATTTTACCCTCAAGAAGAAATAAGTAGAAGAACACTTTCAAAAAAGACGATAGCAGGGAGGATGTGTGGCAAACAGTGTGATATCAATAGAAAGAAAGGGGGACTGGAAGGACAGGACCCCAATGCACCGTAATGCATGTCAACTCAGTAGACAAACAGGGTGGAGCAAAGTTTAATAGACAATAAGGTTGTTGCTTTATAAATGATCTAAATATTTTCAATGGCCACATTAGCCCCATATATAGACATTAGGAGGCCGACTAAAATTGCATCCCACCTTATCTACATGACCACCAACGGACAGACCAAAACAGACAAATTAAGAAAGTAAGAAAACCTCCAAAACACAATCATACTGACCAACACACAAATCGGAAAAGACCGACATGGTCACACAAATTAACACAAAAGTTGTGTTCAGACAAGTTGTAGACTTCAGCGGAGCGGACAGAGTTGGCCTTCAGGTATAGGGCATTTCACGGTTTGGGCTGCGGAGGTGATCCTGAACTCTGGCCCAGACGCGGCGGCCGTCGGGGGTCCCAGACTAATGGGAACCACTCAACGAGCAGCTCACATCCAACAGGTAATAAATATTGCTAGCTGCTATTTATAGACTCTACAAATACCCCCAGCCACCAGCCCTTCAGCACTCAGTACCCGGCCTCAGGTAGACCGTTTGCCACGTGTGCGCCGGGGGTCTCCTCTACTCCTAGTAAACACTAAATGTCACTCAGAATATACAGACCCCAGACTTACTGCTGCTCCAAAATACAGAAATGGGTGCATCACGTAAACAGCACTACTTTCTTATCAATACCGCTGTTTCTGTGTACTATCGTAGTAGGTGCGTTCGAGCGTGGCATTGCTACTCTAATTTCCTCCTTCCCCCTATTTCCTATACAATTTCTTTTGTCACTAGTTTGCTTGCTAAGTGCTAAGTTTAATTGTTTAATTGTAATGATAAAACTTGAAATGGAATATCATCATGACAGTGTCGATTTATAATTGTTTACAATACACGGAGCTTTGCAGAAGGGAGGACCTTTGTTTATGTTTACCTATGTGTGGATTATCACCCATAAGCTTTCCACAACATTTAAAACATACTGGTGCCCTAATCGTACCTACTTCCTAACTCTTACTAGCTATATCCTACTTCCACAACCATGATATATATTCTAAACTGCAAAAGAAGTATTCTTTTATACAGCTCTTTTAGAGTGTCGAGATTGGAGAAAGTGTATCTCTTGGTTCCTTCAACACCCTCTACCACCCCAGGCTCTATAGCTGTATCTGCTCCTCATCTACCTGTATTTTTAACTCATGAACTACTCACACACTCTACCCACCTCTCCACACCGAGCTGCTCACCCATCACCCCCCCCCCACCCCCACCCAGAGAGAGCACCACATCACCACACAGGTGTTTCCCTCTCCTAGCTGTGTCTGTCCATGTTTTTATTCCTTGCGCCAGGTGAAAAAAGGGAGGAAAATGGTAAATGAAGGTTACCTGGGAGGTGAGAGGAGTAGCATATTGGCCCATTCACAGGGGGGCCTAGAACATGGTGTGGTGCCTCAGTTCTCACGGCGTAGTCATTCATCTACTGGCCACTGCACGAGTAGTGAGTTCTTGTTGCTGATTCATGGCCTTGTATACTTCTGCTGCAACTGAACAACTTAATTCTACCCTACCCCTCTCCTACATCATCCTATATCCTCCTGGCTGGCAGGGTCTAAACAGGTGGATGGGATTCGTGGACCGGCCTGTTTTACTACAGTTTTAGCACTATGTACACACGAGTGATGAAGATGGATAGAGTGGTTAGAGGGTAACACGTCTACGTTTTTAATTCACATTTTGATATCATTATAAGCCTGTATAGGCTAGGTTCTGAGCTTATGCAGTATTCGTTTATGGGGAGTAAGGTATATTCTAGGTTAGAAAGCTTGATAGCCAAGTCTATGATGTAGAACAACATCTATTGAATTGCAGTGTGCCTAGTCTTATTATATCAACATGGAGTTAATGTGTATGTGATACATGTATGTACATTGTAAGTAGTCATATTTAAGCTTAATAAGAATACTGTATGCAGCTTTACAAAAAGATAAGAAGGAAATTCTCTAATAGACGAATGAAAAAGATTCCCAGCTTTTACAAACTCATCAAACTTTTAAAAGTATATTGGCAGACGCTCATTGAGACAAACAAGTTGGTATATGTCAAGCTACAATGTCTCCATCGAGCATCCATGTCTGCATGCACTATAGTCCAGGATCTCCTTTCTCGTGCCTACACCTACTGTCTCCTGTTGCCCGTCACTCTGGCGGTGACTGACCACGTTTCTATGGAAACTCCAGGCCACCAAGGCTCTTTCTAACTGTCAGTGTTCGGGAGGAGATCACTGTTAGGGTCCATAGTAACAAGAGGAGGCTGTTTCCCCTATTCCCCCGCCCCACCCTGTGTAGTCCAGGTGTCTCCCTGGTGTAAGGCTATCCTATACAGGTAGAGTGTTAATGGGTTTTCCTTGAAATGCTAGTTTGAGCACCTTTCAATACGATAAATGGTGCATTTTTGCTACGCTGCCCTAGAAATCTAAGCCATAGCTAATTTGTATAATAGCTTATACTAGCTGCGGTCCTTGGGTGCATCCTTTTATGTCTATAGGGACGCAAATATCAATATGATATTGCTATAGTTTCACATGGAAAACCTGCATACAATGAGAACTGTCCTGACAGACAAATGGGAGCAGAACTTACTACTCAGACGCACACCCATATAGGTCACGATGATATAGAGAGAAGAGAGCGTTTCAATGGGAAGGCTCAGTGACATCTTTATAGACAAAGTCTCACCATTGATATAGAAAGTTAATAACGAGGTGAATAAGTGTTTAGTTTAACTACCGGTTGGAATTTGATAATTATTACATATCCTAACAATCTGGAAATGAAGAATCTGCGAATTTTACCAGGGAAATGTATCTTTCCAGTGACAAGACAGAAAGTATGACGTCACCGTCCATGGCATACGGCCACACTGCATGTCGGGGGGCATGGCATTCATTATATATATATATATATATATATATATATATATATATATATATATATATATATGTATATATATATGTATATATATATGTATGTATGTATGTGGTCGCCCTTATTTTTTGAGTTTATAACGAATCTTTATTACACAAGGTGATTTTCTAAAGAGACGATACAATCAAATGGGTACAACGCCCAACATAGATACAGATGCTTAAATCAACAACGCAAATAACATGATATGCACTCGACCCGTCACATACAGGCAATAGGGAGTAGACATATTACTAGCAATGGATTATAGCACGTTATACTAGTTAACAGGACATAATAGTAGTCATGGGTAAGCAGTGTGAAATACAAACATAAAGTGAACCAGAGATATTGATATAGAAGTTCATGACATAGCCTAGGTACACCAGTAATCATCAAATCAGACCCGTTGGGCTGCCATGAAAAGAGCGGTAACTATTGGCTTCGCTTTAGACTTGAACAGTTCTTTGTCCGTTGTTAATCGACACGAGGTATCAAGTTTGTTCCACAGGTCTATTCCGCGATATAAGGGACTTTTCCTAAATCCCATTGTTACAGAATTTGGATATTTTACTAGACCAGTGTTGACAGATCGCGTTATCCTACCACCAGAGGGTGGTTTGATAAAGCTGAGCCCCAGGTCAGTGGCACAGTGTCCTTGGCCATATAAGTATTTATGTAATAGCAAGAGTAGCTGGAGATCAAAACGAACATGTAGATAATCCATATTAGTATCAAGATGCAGGTTTGCTACATGATAACGTTTTTGTACATTTAAGCTCACCCTAAGGCATCTGTTCTGTACATGTTGCAGTCGTTTATGCTGTGCCTTTTTCAAACCATTGTAGAGGAACCCACAATATTCTAAAACAGGTAGTATGGTCTGCTTATAAACTAGGATAGCGGTATTGGTTGACATTTTTCGACGCATCATTTTCAACATGTGACAGCGGTTTGAGGACGTACTGACATTTTTACTAACAGATTTCTCAAGGGTGATTACATTATCAAGAATAATACCTAGATATTCATATTTATTACATACTTCCAAGGCTATGCCACCCATTTTAATAACAGGTGTTTGAAGATAGAGAAGCTTGTATCCGCATGTAATATAGAACTTCATTGGTATTGGTGACAGCATATTGAATTACAGCCAATATCATTACAACCCTATATCGTCAGGTGTTACCACTGCCTGTTACGCCCGCATGAAAACATCGTAGTGTAAAGCTACCTTATTGGTGGCTCCCGAAAGGCACGTGAGGCAAAGGTTCAGATTGAAAATCAATAATCGATAGGTGTGGGGCGTTATCTTCTCCTCGATCATTACCCAACCCTGTGTACTCCAGACCCTTCTTCACTGCCCCACCCTTCTCAACCCCTTCCCCTCCCCACTCCAATTGCTATCCTATACTAGAAACCTTCCTTCCTGTCCTTCTGTACTGATTTCCAGCTCTTCAGATCCTCTTATCCTACACAGAGAGAAGAAGTAGAATCACTGTAACTCTCAAATGGGAGTCCAGCCCCGATCACTGACGTAACGCTCCCTAGGACTTTAAAGTGACTCCCAATCATTATGGAATCTTAGAATAGGAGTCATTATAGAGTTATTATAGAGTCCTGCTAATGTTAGGGAGTCACTTCAGAGTCCTGGGGAGAGTTTCCTCGGTGACCAAGTCGGGATTCACAGTGATTCTACTTCTTTTCTCTGTGTATGGCTCCTTGCCATCTCTTCTCTCCATATTTACTCGCTTAAGGAGATGTTCCACTATAACCAATTTTGCAATTCGATGTCGTATTCTGGTCAATGTATTTTTTTGTAAACCAGTGTTAGAGAATGGGTTGGGACATGGTAAGGATTTTACCTAATAAGAATACAATGTAAAGATGGCCACGGTGAAAAAGCTCCCGGCACCTACTTTCTGTCATTGGGGATCATGCAATCCACCTTTCTATACCAAATTTGCATTCTTTTCTCCTACTTTATTCTCTCTCGTTATGTCTGTCTGTCGTTCTGTCTATCTATCTATCTATCTATCTATCTATTTATCTATCTATCTATCTATATATGTGTCTGTATGTCTGTCGTGCTGTATAGCTTTTCGTCTCCCTTTCTCTCTCTCTCTCTCTCTCTCTCTCTCTCTCTCTCTCTCTCTCTCGCCCTCCTCCACTTTCTCTTCCTCTACCTCACCTACATGTATATATCTACAAACAAGGCAGAGCTTGCCAAGGATGATTGTTGGTAGGCCTCAGGGGTGATTTAGACCTGCTATTAGGGGACCTGATACTGGAAAACAGCCTGGCTAATCGTGGGTGGCGGAAAAATAAGTACTTGTGCAGGTTTTGTCTGAAGAGTCTCGGCGCGCAATGTTGATACAACTCCCTAGGTGGTGTCTGGACCGCGGCTCCCGGGTTTTCCCATCTCTATCTCTGCCTGCAAAGGATCACCTGTGAGCATCCAGGTAGATAGGATGCTCCGAGTGGTAGGCGCGGGGTTTCTTCCTACTGCTTTATTATTAAATAGTTTTTTCAATACATTGAGCAGGAAATGCTCTTGTTGATCCACGCCTATTTGCTCGGAGCATCCCTTCTGTGTGGCTGCTCGTATTTTCTGCAAGATAGTAGTAGTATCACAGAATATTGTGTTAGGTGTCTGGAGGAAACAATCTGTGCAGGTCTATGCTGGGTCTTTAACGTTACATACAGGTTCATGTTGAACGTATTATAGAATACAATATGTCCTTATCATAATAATGTACAATGTATATATTATGATAGGGACCCTTTATGTACATTGTCTATCCTATAGTATCAGACAATAGGATAGAAATACTTCTTTGTTGGTTTAATACATCCATGAAAACTCATGCTATATCATATCACACCTACATTTGACCAGGGGAAAAAAACCTATGCACCGTAATCATATCCCGGAGATGTTTATAACCATAGGAACCACCCGACATGTTGGTGCCATCTGGGCTAGTAATAGCAACATGCTATAGAAGCCCTAACTCCTCCCACAGTGAAGTACAATATAAAAAAAGTTATAAAGCTAAAATGGACACCATCCACCAGACAGTGAGCGTGTCCACTACCCAGCTACCCCGCGGGCCTCTTCGACTAGACTCTATTGATTGGCTTTGCAACATTAATTCTAGTCTATCAAAGCAGGTTGACTTCCTACATCAACATCTTGAATTAAACAAAGGTGTTTATAGTAAACCTAAAACTCATTGTATTCCAATGTAGGAGTATAGAATCCATGCAATGCACTATATTGCGTTATTGCCTTAATACCTTGGTATAAGGTATTGATGGGGGGTTATAGTAGCAGGGAGCACTATGATATACCTGTTGAATCCTCCAGCATGTGAGGGGGGCTGGAGGAATGGAGGGGGGGCTGGAGGCTGTAGCACCAGGCCACCTGTACCAAGTCTACGTGCTGTACTCCCAATTACTCCCAGAGGGTTATAACCCTGAGTGAAGCCAAGCCTTACAGCATCCTGTATCATGCCTCGTCCACCTGTTTCAGAACTATAGAATACAAGGCCTGCTAGCATATACATTACTTTTTAGTTCATCTTTTTGAATATTTGCTTATTCTGTGGACCTTGAAATATGTATAACTTGGTGGCCCGACCTGCTGAGTTTCCGACTTTGGATTATGATATTGAGGGGCACTGTACTATTTCTTATTGCAACCCACCACAACGGCTGAGGTGCTCAAATGAGATGATGATAGGATCATTGTTAGGCTAGATAGTCTCAAAATTGCGAGATAGTCTCAAAATACTATAGTTTTGTTAGTACCTCGCAACCCTCAGGCTAGATAGTCTCAAAATTGCGAGATAGTCTCAAAATCCTGACAGATAGTCTCAAAACTGCGAGATAGCCTCAAAACACTATGTAGTTTTGTTAGTATCTCACAACCGTCAGGCTAGATAGCCTCAAAATTGCGAGATAGTCTCAAATTCCTGACAGATAGTCTCAAAACTGCGAGATGATAACATTTTGAGACTATCTTGCAGCCCTTAGGCTAGATAGTCTCAAAATACTATATTTTTGTTAGTATTTCGTAACCCTCAGGCTAGATAGTCTCAAAACTATAGTATTTTGAGACTTTCCCGCAGTCTTGAGACTATCTGTCAGGTTTCTGAGACTATCTAGCCTGAGGGTTGCGAGATACTAACAAAACTATAGTATTTTGAGACTATCTAGCCTGAGGGTTGCAAGATACTAACAAACCTATAGTATTTTGAGATTATCTTGCAATTTTGAGACTATCTAGCCTGATGGTTGCAAGATACTAACAAAACTATAGTATTTTGAGACTATCTTGCACTTTTGAGACTATCTAGCCTGACTTGTGTTTTGAGACTATCTCACAATTTTGAGACTATCTATCACAAAACCATAGTATTTTGAGACTATCTTGCAATTTTGAGACTATCTCGCCTAACAAACATACCTAACATGACACAATGGGTGAGATCTAGCTCATACTTAACATTACGCAAGGAAAGTATCTTTCCTATCATGTCATTTTGAGAGAAATTTGGTAAGTCACTCTTGTGTGTGTAACAGGAAAAAGTAGGGGAAAATAGGTGACAGTGGCGTTGAGCTGTTGAGTCACTCAGAACTGGGGTTATAAGAACTTCAACTGGGTTGAACTCAATCCCGAGAATCTGGTGTCTGATGAGAGAAAGGTACTGAGTAGGGTAGTGCCAGAGCCACAGTAGTAGTCACCATAACGACAAGAGATGTACCTCTTTTTTCGCTATTTTCGGGGACTACCTGGACGACTTCAAAAGACAGGTCTCTGAGGCGAAATGCAATACTAACCTCACCACGGCCTCTAAACGAGTTGGGGCAGGAGAAAAGGGAACAGGTGG
This sequence comes from Harmothoe impar, assembly GCA_947462335.1. Taxonomy (NCBI): domain Eukaryota; kingdom Metazoa; phylum Annelida; class Polychaeta; order Phyllodocida; family Polynoidae; genus Harmothoe; species Harmothoe impar. Next base: position 29,406,970 of record OX381712.1, read on the forward strand.
AGTCCCGGGGTGGAGTGGGAGAGGATTGGGGTGGGGATTCCCTCTGAGTAGGCGTCGTGTACACCAGCCCCCACTACTGCCACTGTCACCCCGACTCCCACTCCCCCAGCCCTCTCCGCCACAGCTGTGCGGCGATCAGCTGTTGTATGTTGTGAGCTGCTCGTTGAGCTGCTCGTCGTGCCCACTACCTCTCAGCACGTGGCCACCATCACGTCTCACAGCCACCTTCCAACCACACAGACACAGAGATGAAATATTAAAAAATACTGCCTACAGACACCTTAGTTGCGGAGGCTGCTATGATATGCCCCCTCACCCACTTTTGCTCAGAACCATGTTTCCTGGCCCACTTACCGAGCTGCTCCTTTGCCTATTTTTACAGACCCCCGACGTCTGGCTATTTGACCCTAGATTGGGGTCGTTTGTGAGCGGCTCCGTACAGACCATGCACTGCTCAGACCTGCTCCGCAGAGGGTGGGGCCCAGGGGCTGGGGCTGTATTGAATTGGGTGGGAGCGTGGGTGGGAAGATTAGAGTGGGTGGGTTAGGGTTTGACGATGGAGGGGAGGAGAAGGGGAAGGCGGGAGGTGGGGGCAGGGAGGAGGGAGGAGATCTAGGGTAGTAGTACTCGCCTAACACCCACAAGAGCAACTCGAGTAGAGTCTGACTCAACTCTGTGGTTCCCAGTGTGGAGGTAGCATAGTATAGTAGTGGTTGTATGTGGCAGATCTGGTACGTTGTAGTTACTGGAGGAACTACTCCTATATAACATACCCCTCAACCCTGGAGTAGTCATAGGCATTGGGTGACTATCAGGCTCTACATGCAGCAAGGTGGGGAGGGGGCAGGAATAAGTGTGTGTGTGTGTGTGTGTGTGTGTGGATAGTGTGTGTGTGTGCCCCGAGCAGCACCTAATCCCACCCACTCCACCCCAGCCTCACCCCCAATACAACCCACGTCGACACCCACCGAGCACCTCCCGGTGAGTACTCCAGCAGGGTGAGCAGGTAGCTACCTGGAGGCAGGTACGCCGGCCGGCACGCACTCCAGGGCCTCCCGTTAGCAGTGCTCAAGACACTGGAGGAAAAGTGGGTTCGGCGAGTTAGGGACAGGTACATACAGGTAGGGCCTGTGTGTGGCCAACCTGCAAAGCTCAGCAAAAAACCCTCCCAGACCTGTGCCGTACAGTGAGTGACTCTATAGGCTGGGGGTATAGGAGAGCAGCTCAGACCTACTCCCTCCGCCAGGTATAAGGCGGGCCTCCAGGTGGCTGTCATTCTTGGCAGCTGACCGGCCGCTGGCTACTACTACTATTACTACTACCTGGTCTATTGACTACTACCGCCGTAGTACTCCAACAAGTGGCCACCACCACCACTACGACCACTACTGCCACCACCAGCCAGACCAAGACGGCCTTAGGACCTCCATGTCCGCAGTAGGACAAGGGAACAACTTCCTCCAGGTGGGTGTAGATCCTTGCTATGGAGTATGGCGCCCTGGTATAAAGGTATATCAGCCTCCAGGTTGATTCAGTGGTTTCTCCTGGCTAAAGGGCTGGGGGCTTACTTTATTATGTAGTTCTATTATCTCTGTGAAGGCTGAAGTTTAATGATCTGACTTTATCTTCTATGTCAAGGTTAGAGCATTCATGGTTATCTTATTTCCGATTATACCTGGGATTATACTGATATCATATAATAAAGTTCAATACATGTATGCACACATATAGAGCAGTGAGTATTGTAATTGTCTGGTTATTTTATACCTTTAAAAAATATGTACTTGTCTTCAGATTGCCATATTGCTTGCTTGCTAAATTTGTCAATTATACATGCGAATAAGGGCCACAATGACATATGACTGGCATTTATGATTTATGCTGTCAGATACCAGCCCCTGCGATCCAGACATGAAATGTATATAGACTTCTTTTGGTTGTTAAAATCATCCAAAACCAGACACAGTCAATTTTAAATTCATTTGGCTTTTTATTTCTGAATTTCACAGAGTTGTTAGTGGGTCCTTGTTGGTAGAACAGTTTTGTCGTAAATTCTTGTGATCGACGTTTCGAAGCAATTAATGTTTCTTCTTCAGGATGATTACCATTAGATACCAACTACTGAGGTACTTTTACAGATCAATATTATGTTGTTGACACTTCCTGTTTGTTGCTTAGCAAAAATTTCCATGGTTACATACATGAACTAGTTATTATCTGATGTAATCCTTGGTCTGACAATACAATATTTTACATATTTAACAATCTATCAACAACTAAGTATTAAGGGAACACAACCTGGTTGGATATTAAACCAATATTCTGAGCTTCCTATAGGTATATACAACATTTTAAAGTCTCCGTTTTGACTACCGGTAATACTACTTTGATGTAATAATAACTTTGAACATTGTAGGTATTTTTATACACTTTAACAGCAATCATGAGAAATGAGCCACAAGTACTTGTGGGTTTTAACAATTTGGCCTCGGACCTGAGTAGAAGGTGAATTATGAACTTGGAAGTTTTGTAAGAGTTTATGGGTGGTACTGGTTGTCTAGCACAGAAAAAAATCTACATGCAAGCATGATTTATTGTTAAGTGATCAAGTTATTGCGCTTTAGATATTGCGGGAAGTCCACTCCTGTTTGTTCATCTACGTTCCAAGCGAGTTGATAGATGCCATAAAGAATGTCAGATTTAGGAATCATTTTTTCTGCTCGCGTGTCCCTTTTCTCTGCCTCCCAGGTGTCCTGTAGGGGCTGTGGTGCCTCTGTAGAGATAGCAGTGGGAGTGTATGAGTGACGGGAGGGCCTAGGGATCCCTGAGGGCATGTATTCATCATGGTCCAGGCGTTATACTACTGGTTTAGGTGGGCTGGCTTTAGATCCACCTGGTTTGATATAACACCGGGCTGATATAACAGCTTGTGAAATGATTGTTTTTGAAGGAGATTCTGCTGGTAATTCCTCTTCATTATCGTCAGAGATATTTAAATCAATTTCGAACGATTCCTCTGCAGTGGCAGGGGTAGCAGTAGGCTTCTGTCTGTTGTTGGGTATCGTGATGGAGACTGGGGATTTTTTGGTCCCCCCTATTGTCACTGTAGCTCTGGGTGTTGTGTCATTGGTATGGATTAATGGGGCGTTGCTTATGTATATAGTATAGACTAGTTTCTAACTCAGGAGCTATGACTATTCTGTCTGACACATACTCAGCAGCTAACTAGACAGCTTTACACACATACAGTAGAGGAACTTAATCCTCACATCCCCTGCTACACTGCAATGGGACACTGTGACAGGTACTTTAGTCAGTTTGAAGATAGATGAGACAGCTGATAGAAAAGGGTAGGTTTATATATATTTCGATACTAATGAGCCGCTCAAAGTTAACAATTAGATTGATAATATCTGCTAAGAATAGATTTAAGGATTCAGTACACTAATTTGTTGTGCATACAATACTCATTCACTATTTGTGACAGCCTTTAGATTATGATTAGGAGTCACTATAAATGGCCAGAAAATCAACTCAGAGTACCCTTATACTCTTGACAATGTCAATTTAATGCATCACAAATTCTTAATGTATTTATGTAGTATGGAGTTACTTTGTAGTTATTTTCAGATTGTGGGATAATGGTGTCAGCTTTTCATATTGCAAGTAAACACTTATTATGAAATTTCTCTACGGAAAATCAAGTCTACAAAGTCTCAACACATTGTCAAGTGAAAGTGAATGAGAGAAACTGCAAGTTATTATTATATAATGTATGTTAACTTAAATTGATGATAACGATAACTTAAAATTGCTGTTCAGTTATATGATTATGATTTCTGTTCACCTAGGGTAGAAGTTATTGTGCCTCAGAAAGTTAGTTGCATAGGTGTGCAGTAAACTACAGCAATATCTACTTAACAGAAGTTGCCGGCTATAGCTATGCAATACTTACTTCTTCTTACAGTGTGGATGGCTAACATAAATAATGCCACCAGCGGGAATTTCAAAGAGGTTATATATTTCGGCCAGTTATTTTCCAATGAAGACAGAAAGAGTGATTCATCATTTATATGACAATAGGTGTATACATCTTGGGCGCATAAAGCTCATTTGTTGCACTGCCTTAGTAAGGTATGATGAGGTGGATTATCAAAAGGGACAAAGTGTGGAAAAACTCAGATTATAGTCTGAGCATGGATCTCTTGGTGAGTTGAGGTGAGGGCCCAGGGTGAAGTGAAAGGTGGGGGACGGTTAGTAGATGTTATTAGGGACGAGGGTCTGGATAGGATGGGCTAAGATGTTAGGAACCATAAATGCCAGCCATATATCAGTGAAATGCAGGCCACGTGGGGAGCAACAGGCAGCGACATGGGCACACCCAGCATCTATAAATGCAACATGTTGTCTACATGAGAGTATTACAACTGTACCTTGTATACCTTGAGATGTATTATTTGTGTTGAGATTTTGATAAGACCAGCCATTTCTCCACTGACCCCCCCCCCCCCCCCAAATCTCCCAAACAGAGATACCACCCCTCCGGAGAATTTACCCCCGGGGACATGGACCCCCCCCCCCCCCCCCCGCCCTTTAGAAATTTCCAATCCCAAGTCTACCAACTCCTTGGAGAGGGGGATGCGGGGGAGGGCTGTACAGTTAGGGTTGGGCGTTGGGTTACATGTACTAGATTCAAAGCACTTAAAGTAAACCCTCACACCTTCACGTTTTCCAATATAGACTTTACGTATGAATTACGTTGTGTGTTTTCTGGTGCGCCTGCATTGAGGCTGGGGTTTGAGTCACAGGTACAGCACACCAACCTGATTAATCATCGACACATGCACACTACCCACACACCTTCTCCAGGGTGCCTCTTCTCAAACACACTTTTTGAGTCCTCTTTTAAGTGTGTTATGTCCTATTATTTTTGTCACCTGTTTTTTATAGGTGTCTCTACTCCTTTGGACACCGGTGGTTTACCACTAGTTGAGCCATGCGTTATCACTATGGAATGTAGTGCGTAGTCCTTTATCCCTTCCCTCCCGACCATATCCTTTCCTCCCACTCTCCCATCCCCCCCCCCCCCCCCAGTCCTTGTATATCTGTTGAAGAAGAAACTCCTTTTGCTTTAGCAAAACAGTTGCCCGCCTACACGTGTGGTCGGGCATTAACCAGAGCATCCTGTGGTCTCCATGTGGCCAGGGTGGCTGCAGGGAGGCACCAAGTAACCAACGTATAGATATAGAGAGAATTATACCATACTACTCTAAGATAGTAGAGCTTGATCACATCCCCACCAACAAATACACATTTTGAATCTATTAACCACTGATAACGTACTTTATCTCATAAATTGATTTTACAAAATATGATACATTCATGAGTAGACATCTCGAGATACACCAATCATTGTCATGAGTGCATAATGATAGAATTGCGTTATAACACATGCAATTCCTATTTGATGAGTGTGTTTAATCTTTCCCAGTTTATGGCATTGATGGAATTACCCTTGGTAAAATTGTGCTCCTATAGAATCAGTTAGTATACGTATTGGTACCCGTATTACATTATCAGACGTGTTATCACCACATCCTTTGCAGCACAGCAATAGCACAGTAAATTCACAGTTATGGGTAGTTATATTCTTTGTAAACTAGTTTATCAGTGTTTATACGCCATAAATCATAAGCTTTAGGTCTTTGTTATATAAAAGCTTAATGCTGCCTATTTGAAAGGTATACAGTGTGAGAAAGTATTGTCTGGGACTGCAGACCCTGGATATTGGGAATCATTACATATGATAGCTGTACCCCAAATGATCATTCCCTTTCTGATCTCAGACACATTTATATACAGATCATATAGAGGTCATCCTGTTAACCCTTTAAGGACGGCATACTCAAGGCTTCAAGTTGATTTGTCATCATGATGCACCAACGCAAGGCTGGCGGGATACTCATAAGCACTGCATTGATGTATCATGCCGACCCTTTGGGAGTACTACCATAGTGGATGAGGTATTGGTCAGTTACTCAATTGCGTTGAATGTATCCATCATCCCAACAAAAGCGCCTATCGCATTAAATCACTATGCTGTCCATAAAGGGTTAGGGTTCTACACAAATTGGACCTGTTGGATGACAAATGTTAGGCTCTATGAGCTGTCAACACCCTAATAGTACCCCAAACTACGCGACTCGTACACAATACCCAGACACACCAATATCAGAAAACAGACAGAATATGGCAACTAAAAAAAATATCCATGTACAGACAATGTCTGCAATATAAAACAAAAGACATCAGAAGACAGGCAAATGATAAAAATGGCAAGAATTATATGCCTGAGTAGATTGGACTGACTTGGCCCCGCACCAATGTTAACAATGCCTGATGACATGTACAGAATCAATGACAACCTGCTCACTCTGTAGGAGCAGCTCCTAAATGCCTCCTCCACGGCATGACCCTACTACAAAGGCTGGTTTAGGGCTTGTCAGAGAGGTGTCTGGGGTTGCGGAGATGGGGCAGACTAGGCTTAGTGTCCAGGGCTCTAGTTGTCTGGGATGGGGGTAAGTGTGTCAAGTTGGTGTCAATAGTGACAGCGGCCATTCTCTCTGGCTGCCACACAGTACCCACAGTACTCACTTACATCCTGACAGCAGTGGCCATCCCTCGGCCTGTTATATGATATAAACCGTGCACTATTGTGATTGATATGAAAGCCTTACTTCGTGTTAGTGCATGGGGTATCAAAATGATTTATTGGAAGTTATGAAATGATCACCAAAAAATGAAATATTTTTTCCAAACTCTCTCATGTGTATTTCTTTGGCGACTGTGGATAGATCTTAGGCGCTAATTTCTCCCGTCAATTTCGACGGCAGTGGAATCAATGCTTCGAAGGGTAAATTGTTAGTATCCCTCCATTACGAGTAGATGAAGAGCGACTTTTAACGCCATACCTAAGCTGGATAAACCTATAATAACTTGTTACCAAATTAACTTCAAAACTAGCAGCTTTTTGCACAGCTCTGTCAAAATGTCCTACTTATAGGACATTCACATTATCTTGGGTATTAATTGTTGGCAGACTATAATAATTATATATGAGTGTCAGATACTATAATTACAGTCCCATATGTCTCTAAATAATAGCTTATCTTTATGGCCAGCACCACGCTGTATCCCTTGATGTGAACATGTTGGTCTGCCAATACAAACATGATCTATCATTTTGAGTTCCAACCATTTACTAGCCCTTAAAGAACATTATGATCATACATGGTGACACTTTAAGTCTCCACTTTCACTTTACCATGTCTGGAATTATCAACGATTATCATCATACCGATGGGCTGTGAAGATTCTTATTGTACTCTTGTCTAGTTCTAAGTGACAGTGTGTACTCATGAAGTGAATGACCTTACCATGGGAGTCCTAAACACCTATATAGGATAATTATATGACTCTCTATCTCAAAAGTATCCTCCTGTCATAATGAGACTAAGCTTAGCCTAAATATGTTGATCGAATTGGCATTTTATTAAACTTGAAGCAAGAAAAAACGTTAACAAAATTGATATAATTGACATAATTGATAGAAGGGAAGGCTAAAAGATTGAAAGAGTAGTTTTCTTAATTTTGCAGTGTGTATTTATTTCATAAGATGATTTTCCAAATACAACAATCAAAAAATAATGTGATCCAGTATAACATATCAAGTTGTAATGCATCATATCAGTAGGGACTACTGCCCTATATTAGTACATAGCTGATCAACATGACAGGTTAGTAATCAATATGATAGTGGATTATGTATGCAGAAACTTAATTAGGTTTCTATATTTCCACGACACACAGATGTATACGGACAGCATTCTCCCATAGTGTTACAGGGGTGTAAACAGACACAGACACAGGACTCAAAATTGGCCTTGGTTTATCACCTGGCACCATAATTAAATATGGACTATTAACATGTGAGTTTTGTTGTTAATTGACTGCTTTGTGAATGTAGATTTAAGACAGGCATCTAGTTAACGTTATTATATCATGAAACTCGTGGATAGAAGTACACACTTCCTCTCCAACGATCTCATAACATTACCTTACATGACTGATTGGTAAGGTGTACATATAGCATGTTGTTTGAAGCTAAATGTAAGTATCAGCCTAGCTCACCACATGTGATCTAATAGACATTTGCAGCGCAGGAGATCCGTATACGAAGTAATAAACTGGGTGGATCACACCCTCTCGAGCTGCCCATACTTACAACTCATACACCTCACACCTATCAACTCACGATTAGATAGCAAGGGTATAGCTCGATTCACAACTCGCCCATCGTATGGGGGATTTACGACCTGAGCCCACACGCAAATAGAGACGCGTACATCAACACTTACAGATCACTCTTGTTGTAACCTCTATTCCCAAGATAGACACATAGCCCTAGCGGTATATTATGTCAAAGATGTGAACGACAGGTACCTGCAAATTGACCTTTTTTTTCTTTCCTTGCCTACTTCTCTCTTTCTCTCTTTTCTTTTCCTTATTTATTTTCTTCAATGCTGTTGTGTTTACCAAGTAATGCATTTTTCGTTGAATTAATGTAATCACAAGATTATAGACCTCAAACGTAAAAACATTATATCAGCTTGAGGGCACAACTTAATTTCACTCGGGTTCAACACTGTAAATACAGGTCTCCTCACAAGATCCTCTTTGTCTGTTTTTTTTATCCTAGTCATCTTCTAGTCATCTCAATGAACAGAAACCCTAGCTAGGGAATGTTTATTTTAGCATCGCTGGCAAAGGGTAACAGCTTAATTACCTTACTCACATAGAAGCGTCAATCTCACAGAGATTAAGATTTATGGCTTTAGAATGTGAGGCACAGAAACACCATAAAAGGAAATTGTCTCCTTTGCATTTCTTTTGTTTCTTATTAATCAGGGGACACGTGCCTCATTCCACTGGTCATCTAATTAAACCAAAGCCTAATGAGACATTTGAATTTGACCACATCAACTGGGGCTAAAGTTTGCAGCGCCCCTGATCCTCGACCACCTTGGTGCAGTACCTTGTTTGCTGACTTGTGATCTGTAGTGGTCTGTCGTTTTTTCCTATCTCTGCTCATCAAACTGAATGCAATGTTATCATATTGACCCTTGGTTGTATGCAAGGGTAACAGTTCTTTCGCTCTTGTAAACCCAATTGACGTTAAGCATGTTATATTGAATTGTATTACTATTATATATTCTTTGCAGCTCTGGTAATTGCACCGAGCATGCCTTCAGAAGTTGATCAGCTAAGAACCATGCTGAAAAAGAAGTTGGACCACCCATGGTCCTGAAGGCATTTCAAACTGTGGGTGGCCAAGGTGACATTTCCTTCAAAGAGATTCTAATATGGTTAAAATAATCGAAAAGGCCTGGTCCTGTTTTTCCACTGAATGATTAAACACAATACATTATCCTCTGATGACAATTTCACGCAAATGTCTCGACTTTCCTCTGCTCCTAAAGAGAATCTGCAATAAGTTAAATTCTAAATTATTTCTACATTTTGAACCAGAAATGTACATGCTGCCAGCCAGTCTCTTTTCCTCGAAGGTCGATGAAAATTATTTGAATTAAAGATGCTACCATCCTTTTGGCTCAGACAGCCCTGATCTAGGTCTGTCTGGCCTCGAAAAGTATAAACGGAAATACGGGGAAGGTATAGATCGAAGCTTTTGTGCGAATCTGCGGTGTCATGTCTCCCTAGCATTGCTGCATCAAAAGCCCTTAACAAACCATCGACATTCAATTGGAATTTGCCTCACGCGATACATAGATACTCTAATTATCACCAGAGTCATCTCGATAAGGCCAGGCAGTCGGTGTTACATGGCGTGTTCCAGAACATGTGTTTCCCCTTTATCTGTGGATTAAATGCTTGCTTGGTAAAAATGGTAAAAACAGCAATATTATCAATATAACATTAAAATGGTTGTGTAGTTCATGAAAAAAAAACTGTTACCATTCAATAATATCAACTCTATCATCGATTTTCAAATTAACAATACTACATGGCACTAGGATAATGATATTCAACACCAGGCATTCATGTTTTGATTATATTTATGACTATTGAATGCCATGATCTACAATAATACTATAAGTTACATTGTTAACAAATTCTTCACTTTGGTAGTAGAGGGAGTGCAGATCGGACATGGGGAGATGTGTTGTGCATTGTCTCCTTTTTATAATCATAACTTTTAAAGCCCCAGCGCCCCTATATATAGGACTGGGTACCTGTCCCGACTCCACTCCGACTGCCGCTTGAAGGGTACCGAGATCTGCGCCTTTAGAATAGATGAAATTCCCCAGATCTACGCTTTCGCTCTGGGAATCCCATAGCATGGTGTGGGGGTGTATGACGTCATATTGATGTCAGAGGGCAATGTTAAAAAGTACATGATGCTATAAATAGACTGGGGTGTTGATATTCGAGGGTGTGAGTGAGGGGCCATTGCCTTCTTTGTCTTTAATTGGACCAATGTTGCCCAATTAGTTTTAATGATTTGCATAATGATATGGAAACTTCAAACGTTCAGAACAGCTTGCTGGGCATTAGGGTAAGGGTCCAAATAAAACACAAGGGTACAGATGACGTAATGGGTGATCCATATTAGTGATGTCATAGAGTTCTATATTTGGGACAGACCCTTGTGGTAGAATAGGAAAAAAAACTATAGTCACATTCAGTAGTTCTCCAACGTATATATCATTCTGTCTTGTGCCACAGAAAAAAAACATCACTTAAACCTGAAGTTCATTTTTGCCATCTTTGGCCTCTCACTTCGAAATAACCTAAGCTTTTTTTCAAATCTAATGGGACTTTGAAGATAATGAAATTAGAAAGTAAGCAATGGCATTGTTAATGGTGTCAATTAAATGGAACCTACTATAGCCTATTTATATTGATGTTATATTCTAAAGTAGAAAGTTGATATACTCCATTCAATTTTAAAATGCAATAGTTCAGGATTGAAGGTTACGATTGTGATGAAATGAATAACAATAATAATAACAGATATAGTTCAGGTATATTACACAAAAAGGTTATTCAAAAAAAGGTTCCATTTGCTAACCATGGCAATCAAAGTCATAGGTTGTCATGCTTATTTTCAGTCATTCGATGGAAACCCATATTTTCCACCAGCATATTGTCAGTTTCACTTCTGCAACTATAGTTTCCGTCGTGTATTTGAAGTTGCTTGTGTGAGAGAGAATTAGGCTGGATCCGATTCTTCTGTGAGATTCAGGCTGAATTATTTACCCTAGAGGGGATAAACCTTTGTTAAAGTGGTATTCTCACCGAGCATATTCCACTCACAATTCTAGTACTGCTCTAGTGTACTGTGTAGTTAAGTGCGATTGGTGAGAATGCCCCTTTAAGTAATGCCGTCCCCAATTATTGAGTCAATTGCAGCAATTTGCCACACCTCTATATCGCCTGTTTCTTTTCCTGGAATTATCGTAGGGATTACCTAATTGTCATTCTCATTTTGGTCTCATATTATGTGCTTCAACAAACCCGAGCTGGATTGGCATTATATAATACAATATAATCTTGGTAACTCCAAGGCACGCCTTAATTATTGATAGTACATGCTGGGTAATGTATCTGAGATGTAATTTGTCATAAGTACTAACACTGACATAATTGAATAATTGACCATGTCCAACTTGTGGTTGTATACTACTTGGGTGGTACTAAGCAGTTAATACTAACCGATTGTATTAATCATAATCAAATTACACTACATCCCGGCAAATTAGAGTTATTTTCTGGAACGTGCGCCTATATACGTAACTGATTGGCACAACATGGCACTATCACCATAGGGCAAGAAATGGCACAGATTGACACAGATTGCCAGCATCGTGCCCTGTACCATGGCATAAACACAGTTTTGGACCATGTAATTTTACTTTCTGAATTTTCTGGGGAAGAATATGGGAAGTGTGTTTTGTTTGTAATACTCATCATAAAGTATAGAACATCCAGGCAAAGTAGGACATGGAAGATAGCTTCAATAGTCCAGCATGACCAGACTCTGAAAGGACAATCCAGCATTGCCAGACTTTGAAAGGAGAGACCAACCTTGCTAGATTCTTTCACAGTTTAGGAATGATGGACCTACTAGGGTGAGTCCAGCATTGTCTGACTTTCGGCTGACTCTCTTTTATTTCTACGACGCTGTGTGCTGACCCCGCAAGTTGAGGCCAGTACAGTGCGTTTTTCAGAGCGCGTAGTGTAAGTGCATAACTTGTCAGGAACAATGAACCATCTTCATATACTACTCACTCTGTGTTGACCTCTTCCTTAATAGGTGGGCCCACATGAGAAAGAGGGTGGGTTGATGACGACGATACTAGCAATGGAAAATATAATATAAAATGAACATTGAAAAGCAGGAGATTGAAGTACACAAGGGGAAACAAGTACATTTGAGTATGACATCTTCTTTAAAACCAATTTAGATTCTAAAGATAATTATAGCGTGAGGAGTCTGCTGATGGGAAACACATTCATGAGCAAGTTAACAAACAGAAAAGATAGAAGAGAGATGTGAGATATGTGCATACATCCTAATCTAAGAGAGACGTGTTTCACTGATGATCTGGTTATCCACTAATACAACCAGCTTTGTGGCCGTTCTCCACTGCGTCGTAGATGCTGATAGACCCATAGACTCATACACACATCCGTCAGTATAAAACGTCATCAATGACGTCACGTCATGACGTGTCATTATGACCTGATTATCCAGGACAATGGCCCCTAGCGATGTCAGCCATAAGGCAGCAGTACGATTTCCCATCCACACTGACAGCCAAAACAATGATCCACTATCATTCATGGTGACAGCCCCCGAGCGTCCCCCACCCACAAAGACAATAGCAAAAAAAGTTACACAACTTTGCTATGGAAATACGTCACCAATGGGACCAGTTAGATAGGAATGAGAAAGGGGAATCCAGTGGCGGCCAGTCAGGGCAGGGTTGTTAGGGGTGTGATGTATAGAGGAGAGACATGGCGAGGAGGGAGTGCCAATGATGGGTTTACATGTTGTCTGTAGGTTTTTTACTCAGTCTGGACAATAGCCTGTTGACGAGCCCTACAAGCCTGGTGTGTCTCGACGCATATTTTACCCCGTCTGGAGGGTGGGTGGGTGGTGAAAAATAGCTGGTTATGTATAGGATGATTAGTCAATTAGCAGGAACGTATCAGTGCACAGAGAGCAACAATTAAGAAATACGTAAACCTCTTATGATCAATGCATGTTCATATCATGTGTTCTGTTGAGATAGCTGTAACATTGTTAGTTACGGTGGGTTGATCTCTTGGTGTAAAAGTAGCTAGATTTTTATCAGGTTTTTGCCATAAGACCATAAAAGCATATACTTTCCAAAGAAGCTAAGAAAATAGGGGGGTCCCAAGCTTTTTTTCTGAGATATTTTAGCTTTAAGTTAATGTCTCATGTGATGGGGGTATACAGTGGTTTGCCACATATCTACATAAAATAGTACTGAAAAGTAGCTAAATTTCTTTATAACTCTCTCAGAATATAGGCTTTAATGTTTTCTATCTAGAGAATATATATTGAACATAATATTATGGTCCCAGGCATATATTTCTCAGGTTTATATCCATTGAAATATAAAAGTTGAAAAGGAATAGAAACATACTGAGGGCTAGTTATGTATGGCGTCTAAATGAGAAATACACCACAGACTCGATAGCACAGTGGTAGAATGCATGCCTTCATATTTAAAGGTTGATGGTTCTCGCCCCAGTCATGCAACAACTTTTGCCATTTTATGATATTTTGATATTATTTGTTCCAATAAGAGAAAAGGTCCTCTGGTGGTTAGTGGTGAAATTAGTGAATGTATCGCGGAGTGCGCAAAATCTTTTACAACCCCCGGTCAAGGGGTCGAAATTTTTTACCCGCCCCCCTTACGGGTCAAAAATCGGCACGCACGTGGGCCCTTTATTTGAAGCATAGTAACGCACTGGCTTTTCTGGCCCAAAACAGGTTACATTGTTTTACCCCCCCCCCCTCCAAGAGGGGTCCAAATATTTTACACCCCTGTCAAGAGGTTCAAATTCTTTTGCCCCACCCCTGTTGATAGAAAATGATTCAAACCCTACTTTGAACACTGTGGCTATAGTGTGTAGAGAAAGAAAAGCTCATTATATGATTGGGATTCACAGGAAAATATGGTAGAATAAGCCTATGCTGCTTTTTCGGAGCAGTATATTGGTTGTGCCAGCATGAAAATCAGCTTTAAGGTGAAACGTATCTTACACACAGTCTGCATGAGCTAAACGCTGAATCTGCCCACAGTTGAACCGGGTCAGCGGCTTGCTCCCGTGGCCGTGACATGTCCTCGCCAAACTTATGGAAAGACTGGGCCATGCTTTTCATGGCTTCAGCCTTCTCCTTCCCTGCATCGCTGCCAGCCCTCTCCTCTTCCTTCGCTTTTTTCTTGAGCTCTTCCTTCAACCTCCTGTGCCCGGGGCCGGCCTGCTTATGCCACGGTATGTTAGACACATCCAGGGATACATCAAAGTCACCTCCATCCGACTCCTTTGACGTGTTAATACGCTGAATAATGGGCGGCTGTTGGCCTTTCAGTGTCAGTCCTCGGACAGCTTTTACTGACTTTTGTTTAGCCAGTTGTATGTTCTGTTCTGCCTGGGCAGACAACTTTTTGGCACCAGCGGACGCCTGGTACCTGTCCAGTGCTGAAACAGGGGCAGGACCGCGTTGACCAGAGCAAGACGCGCCACTCCTACCGTCAGAGGTGGAGGCGTCCGTGCCCGGCTTGTTCTTGGCTTGCCCTTTTATTTTGGTTTTATCCGCGGTTTTCCCGGCGGTTGACCCCTGCCCCAGCCGGGGACTGTCCTTGGTCAAACGTTCCACGGTTTTGGCATCCTTCAGCCGCTCGTTGGCGCTAAATCTTTTAGGATTAATGACACTCTGGCTCTGGGAGTCCATCTCTTCTTCGTCGTTTTCCTCACCCGCCTCCCCTTCAGCCTCTTCTGCGCCCTCACCCACTGAATCCCCGTCGCTGTTGTACCTCTTTCTTGAAATGGGAGACAGTGAGGTGTCCATAATCCTTTTGACGTTTCTTTGGAATATCTAAGAAATGGGAAAGATAAAATCCTTAAATACAAAGAATAATATAAGAAGTACATAACACCCAACGGTATTACTTTTCTGCACTGATTCATGTATATATTTGTGACCAGGTGAGGAAAAAGACCCCTCCAGGGGGGAAATTAGTAATTAAAGTTGGTGTCATAATCTTTAAAATAAGATATTATGAGCTAAAATATTCCTAGTAGGTTTCTGGGAATCCCTTTTCAAACATTGGTACAGACCACTAACTAAAAATGGTGAATAAGCTCTAAATGCATTGTATCCCATAGTGAATAATGATAATCATGAAAAATCTGTTTTATTTAGAAATAATGGAATAAAATTGGATTTATTGGTCTAAATTTGCTTCTAGATGGAATTTTTACGTTCTGTTTTCAGTTTTGGGTAACCGATGGAACATTTCAATAAATTAGGATTATTATCTCTAAATTGGCCTTCTGGGATGGTTTCCATGGCAACCAGAAAGTGTCATATGTGCTAATTCTTCATAAAAAACGTTCCTTTTGCATTCCAAATGTAGAATGTTAGCATCAAGATGGAATAATTTCGTGAAGATGATTGCATTCTATATAAAAAATGGCCCTAGAACATTTTATCATGTATTTTACACTCTTTTGCATCTATGTTGCTCCCTGGTGGCCAAAACTAGACCTAAAAATCCCGCCTGAAGGGGTCTTTTGCCTAGATGGGTCACATTTGACTCTTTGTGGCAAATAATTGTTACTGAGGCTAGTGAAACGTCTGCGCTTCTGGGAATAAAAGAACTTCTATTTATAATATGTGATGCAATTTTTGCCGTATTATTTTTTTACACGTATGCCTTGTGGTATGTGTACCGGTAGTCTGTTAAGTGCAACAAGAACCCTACATAATTAGTATAAATAGCACAGCTGCATAAAAACTAACCTCATCATCTTCCGCGTCACGCTTGGCTTCTTCCGCCACGGACAGCTTGGCAGTTTTGACTTTTGGGGTGGAGACGGCGCGCTTGGTGGCCTGCTGCAGAATGGAAGTGGCATTTCTTTAGTTTCATGCATGGTGATGTTGGGTCTCAGTCAACAAAACAGTACACAAATATAAGGCCATGTTAGGAGTGTTTTACAATATATAGTTATATGTAGGGTTAGAGTCAGCAAGACAGTTAACAAATATAAGGCCGTGCTAGGAGTGTTTACATTTCAAATACATTGAAATATGTTTTAAATTGTATTATACCGGTAGTTCAGAAATAACCCAAACGTGCCTACTTACAGCTGGTCTCCCACTCTTTTTTTGGGGGGTGTAGCTCTTAGCAGGGCTCACCCCACTGTAACTGGTTGTTTTCTTCAAGTGTGTTCTGAGAAAGTACACAAGACGTGCAATCTCCCGTTGTCTTGTCGTTTTTCCACGGGGAGAAGCACCGCTCGGCAAGCCTTTACACAGTTTTTGAAAGGCATTCCTCAAACTACCCATTCGCGTAGCTATCACGGCGGCTGAAGAATAGGGAAAAGTCACTTGTTAGGAAGTGCTACATCACAGGCCCGTCCTGCATTGGTCATATAGAGTTTTCCATTTTGATATGTCCAGTATTACACAATTATTTGATACTGCTCAACATTACCGGTACTCCAATATTACAAATTACTTTTAAAACATAGACCACCAATTTTGAATAATTTTGTGAATAGGAGTGATAATGCAGGTGTGTTCATTTCTTTTTTTTTTAAATTAATCCCTCTTTTGTTTTAAAATTAAATATTATTAATTTTTGGGCTTGAAAGTGACGCTTATACTCACGTGGCATTTTTAGGCGAACCGCAAATTTGCGAATCAGGGCTATACGGACCGACGGGACACGGTAGTCCATGTCGAATAGCGCTGGCTCCTAGCCCCACATCAAACACAGGGCCGTCTCCCTAGTGACATCCTCTTGCCACCATTGGTCATGAGTTTTACCTTGTAAGTCGTTCTCTGCCGCGGTGAAGCCGGGTACCATTTTGAGGCCCCCTACGTCAAAAGTGTCTGATCCAGCATCTGATGCTGTGCCTGTTTCACCAGGAGGGCCATCCTCCAGGCGGTCAAAAAGTGGGTGCTTATGATATGATTTGTCGGCTTCCATTACTGGTTGAGACGTGTTGGCTGCCTCTTCATCATACACATCGTCAGAATCGTGGGATATGGTGTCATCATCCTGTCCACCCTCTTCTGCAGCGGCACGCTGTGCTAACAGTTTTTTGACTTTTGGGGTCACCGGCTGCTGGACAATACTTTTTATCTGTGCACGGAGCGACTCGACCTCCCGCTGCTGGTCTGCTGGCCTTTTAGCCATTTCTGCAAGCTTGGCTTTAAGGGCTGCTATTTCTTCCTGCGGAGACAATCTGTCATCCCCGTCCTCTCCCTCCTCAACCAGATCGACTACGGGTGCCTTTTTCGGGGTTAACTTGAGGGAGCGCCTCACTTTGCGAGCAGATGCAGGTGTTGACGTCTCTTTGACCTTACGGGGTGGGGTGGTGCAGATCGGTTCGGCGGGCTTTGTGACCGTCTTCGCCGGGCCCAGCGTCTTCTTACCTTTGCCATTGGGCTTCTCTGAACCCTGTTCCACCTCTTGGGGTTGTGCTTTCGCCCCTCTGCGCGCTCTCTTCGGCACTGGAGTTGTTTCAGCGTTTGGTAAAGCACTGCCACGCTTACGCCTGCTCGCCATTTTGGTTTTTGACAGACCTGTGTACGACTAAACGCGGGGTCACATGACCCGTGAGCGACTGCTGCGCCTAGCGGTGGGAAAAAGATGAACTGACGGTTTCGCCACTTTACGCCAGGTGGCGCCAAGACCGCGCCTCGGTTGAAACGCCAAATTGACGGACAGAGGTCGAAAATGACAACCGTCAAAATATCAAAAAATTTTGATATTGCACGTTTGACCAACTTTTGGCCAAAAGTTGCTCAAACGTGCGTGTTCCGTCGCCTTTCCGTGGCATTCCGTGCACGTTTAAGCTGGAGAGTATGCAATACGTGGCCGTAACGTCGTTGGTGGAAGTACTTTTTTCAATCCGTAGCCGTCAAAACCAATCCGTCACGGCTAGAAACGGCTTCCACTGCCGACTTTTTGCCCACTTTTGGTCACTTTTTACCATCCGTACCCGTACCCGTCGCAGTGGAAGACCCCCTTTAGTATAGCCGACATGTCCGGAGTAAGTCGACATGGTCGAACCTGGTGGAGTTCCCCCACACCTGTTATGTGTGGAAGGTGCATGGTATGGTAGAAGTGTGCTGTGTGGACTATGGCCAACAGCTCACACACAAACATACATACACCAGTCTGGGTGATCAATTCTAGAACACAGAGAGCATACACACACAGGCAGAACAAAAATAAAAGGGGAAAAGAATAATATTCCAGTCCTGCCCCTACCAAACAGCATTCAGTCCACGCACATAGGAAGCCGACACCCTTCCCAGACCGATGTTTGCACTTTCTCTTGCACATAATTGATCATAAATGAATCGTGCCCATGCCTGAGCTGCTTTGGTGGAGGTGGGCTTTGCTCAGGACTAGACCTATAATATTGGAACCCCTGCCAATGTATGGAGAGTATGTGAGCAGGTTGATGAGGGAGTGTGAGCAGCTCAGAGCTCTATAGGGGAGTGATTAATCGCGGATTGGTTGGCCATAGAGCTGCTATATATTGGAACCCAATGCATAATGCATGCCCTCTATTGAACTTTATCATTTTGATCCTATACCCCAAATTTCCATCGAACTCCCCTCTTATCCACCCTGTAAGTTTCTATGCCCAACTCATGGCTACCCTTGTCCTTTCATCTAACCCCTCCCACTAACCCCCTCTACCCTATCCATCTGCCTCAATCTATACCCCCAATTTACCAATTCCAACCTGTCCTTCTCTATGTCGCCCCCCCCCTCCCCGTTACCCTTCCAATCGGAATGGCCCTTCTACCAGATCTTCTTGGCCGTATCTCACAAGCCCATGTCTATAATTCCATATCATCCCCTCCTCAGCTACAACTTTTCAGTGTTCTTTCCCAGCACATGGTTTCCTCCCACCTATGCCCCTACCCTCTAGTGTTCTGCCCCCCCCCCACCCCACCCCCACCCCGACCTCCCCCCCCCCCTTGGCATGTCCCAACTCTCCCTTCTATAACTGTAACAGCACCACCCCCTCCTCCCCTACCCTTACTCTCCTCCCAGCCCCAACCCCCTTCCCCATGCACCCCCTCCCTCCTACACCTTTGGTGCCACACGCTACATCGCCTCTTCTCCATGCTACCCACGGGGTCATAAACAACCACCGGCAGAGTTGCTCACACACAAGCCGAGCATGACAGGCCTACTATACTACTAGACCATGAGCAGTAGTAGGCATACCCAAAGAGCAGCTCACTCCCTCCCCCTCCCCATGCCGCTGCAGCCCCAACAACCTACAAACACCGACCAGCTGAGCATGTTGTATATCATGTTCTATACACGGGGCGGGGGGCGGCAGAGGCCGTGGCCATAGACTGTCTATAGTATACTACTACGGGCCGCTGGGTTATCCAGTGCTCGGACCAGCCCACCACCACCACCTACCACCACCACTACCACCAGCAGCAGAGCCACAGACCTGCATGATAGTAATAGTACTACGTAGTAGTAGGGGCAGTATACTCTAAACAACACCCATGTGGCTACAGTAGTTGGGGCCCTAACGCTAGAGAGGCCAGCCATGGGGCGGCTGGTATGTAGGCTCTATAATAGCAGCAAACCCCAACACAACGGGGTTGGTTCTATAGTGGGGCTATACCCAGGGACTATGCAGCCTGTATATACACAGAGAGACAGGAGAACCCATGGATGCAGGCCATGTATTGCTGCTATAGGTAAACCCCAGTTTGACTGATGGTGCTTGGAGGTACCGTGGGTACACATTGCCTCAGACTTGCTGCCGTCCCGACACCAGCCTCGGCCGTCACCTGTTCCCAGGTATGTGTACCTTAGTGGACAGGGATGGGTTGGGGAGGGGGAGGGAGGGGGTTGGAGTAGGAGCAAGGTGGTTAAGGGAGATGGGGAAGGATGGTTGTAGTCTGTAGTGACATGATATTATAACAGATTAACATGAAGAAGAATATTGGAGAGTTAAAAGGGGACCGCACGAGGCAGATTAATTCAGTGATGCAGCAGTGAGGGCTTCGGTAATTTGCTTTTGGGCATTTAATATATTGTACCATATCTAAGTTCTAAATGTGGCTAATTGGGGTGACGTAACTATCATGATTATGATGTTTTGATTCGGATGATTGTTTTTGATGTGCATAGACTCACCCTGATAGATAAAGTATTCATCTCTATAGCTTTTCATCTCATTCCAATAGTATCGTGTCACCCTTCCGCATTACTCCCAATCCAAAATTACTATACTGCTTTTTTTCAATTTTCAATTTCAGGCATTTTTTCTAAAATACAGCCAATCACATTGCTACTAATTTCACACTCGATTTACACAGGTACGACCGAGCCACCAAGTGTTCCCGGTGCTCAATTCCTGGTGGCCATCTTGAAAATGGCGGCCATCTTGAATGTTCAAGTGTTAAATCGACCAATATTAAGGAGTTAAAAGAGATTCATAACAGTTTGTGCCCATGATTATCACCATTACCATTAATGGTGAGCTGTCCCACTACAATAGCAATAGCCTTATTGCACTTCAGTCTGGTAGCATCTGTGGTATTAGAACTATACGTGTACACAGTTAATCTAATAACCCAGCACAATATCCCCTTCCCCCCAGTGATGACATCATAATTGAATAGTCCCTTGTCCTTGCTGCATTTGCCCTCATCTCCACAACCCCTCCTGAGGCATAATGTTTAGGCCTCACCCAGGGGTCACTACCCTCTCCACTAAACCAGCCCCAGGCTATACCACTGCACACGCCCCTCCTGTAACACCAGAACCCCTTATTAAAGTGAGAACATCCGATAAGTAGGGCGGAGAAATCAATCAAATAAAACAGGATATTCACTAAGACCGTAATATTTCCTTTGCAATCCGCTAATTTTGGAAATACAGGTTAACATGTCCATGGTCTGGTCACATGGTGTAGGCCTATCTCAAAAATCTTACTGCGATAGCTTACATTTGATTATCACACATTCCCACATGTTGATACAATAACAGTGTGTGGAATCAATTTAAATAGATTTAAGTACATTGAATGTACTTTTTCCGGACATGCCAACTTTAACCAGAGCTTCAGAAGGGTGTCTAGTTAATTCCCATCACTGACCGACCGCTGTTTCCACCTCCAGACATACTCCTAACCGTCTGGCCTCGACCCTGGATGACACTCTCCTCCCACTTGTCATTCCCAACACAGGGCGCCTACCGATATACATGTGGTGTACTTATATAACGTTGCTGCAGGCGGGCACAGGAGGCCAGTGTGGTGGACCCATCAGTACAATCACTATGGCCCTAGACCCCTAAATTCGACATGGCGACATGGGCATTTCTTAAATTCGACATGCGACATGAGGCCTAGTGACATGCGACATGAGGCTTAAAAAGATAGTGACATGGGATATGGACAGTTCTTAAAATCGACATGGGACATGAGCATTTTTAAGCGACATAGACATGCGACATGGCCATTTCTTAAAATCGACATGCGACATGGGGACCCCCCCATCAAGGGCCCCATCACTGACTGGGGCAGATGGAGATCGAAGCAGCTGCAGTCCAACAGCTGCACGTGGTGTTACAGTGGCTACTGGTGATGGGCATTAAGGCAATAAGGGCAGGAGGACCAACAGGTAGACACAGAGGGGATTAGCAGTGAGTAGCTGGTGCTTATTAGGAAGGGTGCCCTGGAGGAGGAGAGACAGAGTGCCACTTTTGGGGATCCCAGCTACCTCTTCTGTGATTACTTTATTGCGCCTCCATTAACCAAGTATGCACCACTGACATCGGTTACGCACCACTGAAAGCCCTGGAGGAAGATATTTATAAACAGGGAGAGGTCCTGCAACTCCTGTGGTCGTGCCCCAGGCCCCTGTTGCACCTGCACCCCCCCCCCTCCCTACTCCCACTCTATACCCTACTCCGCCCCCTCCCCCAGTAGCGCTGCTGGAGGATCCACCAGCGGCGGGCTGCATGGCGGGGGGTGTCTGGATCCCTACAACCCGGGTTGGCCTCAAGTAGTGCCTGACGGCTCTGACACAGATCTGCTGGAGGAGGCGGCTCTGCTGGCCCCATTCCGGACACCGGGGTCGCGGGCGGGCGAGACGGCGGTGGCGGAGGAGGAGGAGGAGACGGCACAGGAGGAGGCGGGAGGTGGTGGAGAACCTGAGTGGTGGGAGCCTCCTGGTGTTGAATCAGTCAGCTGGAGACACCACCACTACTACCACCACCAATACTACCACTACTACTGTAGTACCACTCACTACTACTACCACCAAGCTGCACACACTGCCAGCAGCCAGTGGCCGGATATATATACCACTATAGACATGCCTGTGTACCTCATCAATGATTCCACTACGTACAGCCACCAATGCTGCTGATGCTGCCAGCGCTGCTGCTGATGCCAACATGCAATGCTTATCAGCGGCTACTACTAGTACTACTACTACTACTACAACCCCAAATACTGTTACTACTACCATTAAAGCAGAGTGTTCTACCCGTGAGGGCCTGGGAAGGCCCGGGTGGGAAGGTAGCAGATTCTGTTATTAGTATTACCAGAACGGCTGCTGTGGGATATACTGCTGCTGGTTTTACTACTATACTACTACTGCCCCTGTTACCTTTATGCTATAATAAAAGCTGCACTGCTACTACAGCAATAAACTGTAAGCCTACTCAGGCACGGTTATGACTACGAGCATCATAGGTGTATGTATCACAAAGCCAGCTGCTCACATCTGCTCGTTGCATCTGCTCAGACATCTGCTCGCGGGGCTCCAGCAGCTGTTATTGTGCCCCAACACGGCTCAAACAGCAAAAGGTAAATACTTGTTGTTTTATGTGTACCGTTACTAGATCTTTGAGTCTAACTCTACCTGGTTTATCACCAAAGCCCACATTTAAGTCACCCTCTAGGGGACCGGGTATGTTGTGTACAGCCTACAGGTGTTATTATTCTGCCCTATGGCCTCTTTGGCTATAGTGACTACAATATCATTCGCAACTTATCATAGAAGTCATGGAGAAATAATACCATATTGAAGACATTGACCATATTGAAGGGAATGGTAGTAGGAATAGGACATAGATACAAGAACTTATTAACATTCCTACCACAGAGTTACAGATATTGCCCTTAGATACTGCCCTATACATCCCCACCTCCAACCCTACCCCTACCCTCAAACCACAGTTGTCTATCCAGAAAGAGGTGCACTGTCTCTTCCATGGTGAACAACAACAAAAAATAACTATAAATATATCTAGGTCTACTACGACCACCACTGCCAGTGAGTGTACCAGAAAACCTGGGCTGTTTGGCATGTTCGTCACGCAACAGTCTCCGTGTCGGGATCCAATGTGTACCACGGCTCTTGTGGACTGTCGCTGCAGTTTGGATGCATGCCAGCCACGGCTGGGCTGGTATTTTACAAGTATACTATGTTTGGAATATGGGTGGGCTATTTTAGTGTATAGGTACCATCCCAATAGTGTTATATTGGGGAGTGCAATCATAGATATATTAATTAGTAAACTTCACTGAGTACAGAGTGTTGGGTACACGGAGGTCAAAAGACAATGTTGTGCATCAGTCAGACATACTGTCAAGTAGTACATTGGGTGAGGGTTTAGTTAGTTGAACTGACTCAATGGCACCCGTTGTATCAAGGAACTCGATATTCCATCAGTCAAAAGTCAGTGGTGGAAGCAACTCTTAGGTCAGCGGAGTTTTCTGAAAAATCAGCTTGATTGAAGTCACAGGGACATCCAGCGCACGTTCCCTTTGTGTAATCTGAGTGATGGCTACCCAAACCTACACTATCATAGAACCATAATTAATTATTATATACTGCACCCTAGCAGGTTCAGGGATAGGGGCAGGTATAAGACAAATCCTGACACACACCTCATATTATACCCTACTGGAACTGCTCACGAGGATACAAACAATCCATCAGAATAGACTTCACGTACCTTCAACCACCCCACACCCTATAAAGTACGTGTCCTGAGAAGTCAGAATGCTAGTCACGTCACAGTGTCAGGGTCTAGAGACTTTCTCTTTTCTTTTCAACTGTGGAGCAATGCAACTCGATGTTGTTGCTGTTTTGTGTTATTTTATGTGGATTTCGTGTGGTGTGTGTGTGTTGTTTTTTTCCTTGTGTGCGGGGTTAGTGGGGGGGGGGAGGGGTTCTTCTGTCATTGAAATATTCACCTTGATATTGAAGTTATGTGTTGTATCCTCATGAGGAAATGAATACGATGTATGAACGTAAAAAACGCCATACATAATAACGATAACGTAGAGAGACTCTATTTCTTCATGCAACACCTCCAACAACCTTAGAGTTGTACAGACTATATGCAGACACCTTTTGAGATTCCTGACCGGGATGCAGAGGCGGGGCTGCCCCAGTAAAACTTGCCCCTAACTGCAAAGGGCCCCAAAATAATTTTCAGGTTCATTGCCCGAGGTCACGTGTGGCTGTGTATGGTTGCATGTGTAGTAGGGGCCCAGGGCTACCACCTCCAGGGTGGGTGCGTAGGTGTGTACCATGGCAGTTTAACCCTTTAAGGGCTGCAGTACTGCCTAAGTGTACTATGTCCTTCATCGTCATGATACATCAATGCGCAATACTCGACTCGCTAGGGCTGCATCCATGCATAATGCGTATTCTTTAGCAATGTATCAACCCCGTATGTATAGCACTGGCAACTTACTCGCCATGGCTCCATTCATTATGAACGAAAATGGACATACTTCATTAAAGAACTATACACCCCCTAAAGATTAAGGCTGCTGAAAAGGGAGATTATATGAGGGGGTGGAGACAGGGATCATAGATGCCATTTTTGAGTGGGTTAGTTGTTGGATGTGTTGTATATGTCCACACAAGGTCTTTGAAGTTGGTATGTATAGTCTGGGACCCCCCTCCCCATCAGTAGCACCTTATGGATCCACCCACTCAGTTTACTATGCCCCCTCTACTTACTCTCCATACTCTCTGCCAACTACACATCCCATGGAGGGTGTATACGTTGTGAATACCTGCAGCTAGCTGCTGTGGAATGTAGTACCCTACTTTACCTGAATCACCTTCACAGTAGGCACCGCCAGTGTTCATCCCCCCCTCCACACACACACAAGCCGTCCCCACTCCTGCACCATAGGTACCCATACTGTACGTGTCATAAAGCCATGGCCACCAGCATCATCACTAGACCATCACCAAAGTAACCTCTGTCATGAACTGATATTGCTGCCCGTGAGTAGACTCTACAGCTGGTTGTTGACATTAATGACCAGTCAACATCATCCCACCCCTACCCACGAGCCACAGGTTGCTGTACAATAGCGACATCAATCACACAAATCACCCATACACTAGCACTACCTCACCCAGCATCACTACCACTGTACTATATACACTACCACTATGTACCCTAACTTCACCAACAACAACATGCCTCTTTTACCTACCATTTCACACACTAACACAATATCAACTTCCATCACCTAACATCGCACACACTGCCATACATTATATTATGTATGTTGCCTACCACCTCCATCACCCAACATCGCACACACTATCATACACTATAGTGTTAGATAACACATCCATCACCCAACATCACACACACTATCATACACTAAAGTTTGTGATAACACCTACATCACCTAACATCGTACACGCACACTATATATAATACATTATATTATATATAATCTAACACCTCCAGCAACATCAACCAAACAGCTTCATAACACAACATCACAACACCTAGCACATAAAAAAAGCAATTACGTCAACCACCCATCACTTACCATCACCTATACTAACACAACCACCTGGTCTTGCTATCCCCCTATCACCCTCTGCCTCCACTGGGAGCAGGGCATGTGGTACTAAACTAGGTGAGAAGCCAGAGGTCGCCTCACCTAGTGACCTTCTTGTCAGCTAGCTTGTTTGGGTCAAATGGCCTCGGCTTACCTGAGAGCGTACTTCTTTACCTTTATTTTTCTACAATATATCGCTGGCCTTTTTTGCTTACGGTTACACCCAGTGTATGTCACAGTTGGTTCCATAGGTCTCTCTGAGAGTGATACACCCACTTGTTTTCTTGAAAGGAAAGTGAATGAAAAATAAATGGAATATAAAAACACTCAGGTGTTCATTCCACAACAGATCCATTGCCAACAGAATAACAATTTGGAGCTTTCAGACAGGTATTTCAGTTATTCCAGCCGGCCATTATCAAGGGGTGCTGTGTGGTTTGTAGTAGGTGTAGGCTGGAATCTGACCTGCTTTCCGCCACACAAAACTATACACTATAGTTGTGTACAAATACGTTGGTATGTATGATATGGCTGCTTCTTCTCTAAATATAGAGCTGTTTTTATCATGTATAAAACGTTATTTTGCCGGTATTTATGACGTGTGAGCAGCCACGCAGAGAGGATGCCTCACACAGGGTTATGTGGATTATCCTTTCTGCTTGGCTGCTAATTTTGTTTTGATAGGGTGTCTCTCTATGCTAACAGTGTGAGCAGCCACGCAGGAAGGATGATCCGCACTGCTCAGCATGAAGCATCTCTTCTGTGTGGCTGTTTACACTCACATTTATTTACGTAGCAAATGCCACCTGCCAACAAATATATGACTATGTATGTACACCTTTGATCATCTTTCTATGTTTGTCTGATGTTTCCTCTCTCTGAACATCTTTTCACCGTGATTTCTCTTCGTCTTATTATTCCATGTCCTTTTTTTTTATACACCGAAAATAATGTGGGAGTCAATGTCACCAAAACGAGCACTTTCTGGCCGTCAGGCAGTTACACCCTTCTCTCTATAACTATAAATGGATATTCATGAATAATAATATCAAATGGAAGACAAACTCATTATTTTCCCTACTGACACACTATTTTATCTCTTTATGTCTGGCCATACACTATACGATGACATTTACATCATCACATAACCGACTTCAAACCCCTCATTTTTTTTCTCTTCAGTTGTGTCCTTAATACCCAATGGTTTGGAGGGTAAATTCCCAATGGGCAGTACAGGGGTCCAGACAGATGGCATAATGTGACAATATGACACCTGCCCATACACACTGGAGGTGCAGGAATAGTAGCCCCAGGAGCCATGTGGCAGCACGTACGGCCGCTGCTAAGGATCACTGATCCAGCCAGCATGTTTACAAACCCACCCCTTGTTTGCTTGTCCCGCCATCTAGAAGCCTGACTTTTTCGCACTGTCGATTTGAGTATGGGGTAAAGCCAGCCACCTGGTCGTATATTCCCCGTTTTAATAAGCCACACAGACAGTGTGTGCCGGGAGAATCAATGCCGAGTATAGACAATGGGATGAATGTCTTATAAGCAGAAACAAACATGGAGTTTTGTCGTCTGCTCTGCCGCACGTGGCCTTGTTTGCATGAAAGGCAGACGACTTTCGTCCCAGACAGGTGATGTAGGATTGTGGATCCATGGTGTTTGGTGGCGGGACCGCCTGCTGTATGCTACTAGCCTACTACCAGTACTATGGTGGTATCAGGGGCAGTGTGTGGGTGGGGATTGGGGCCCTGGATGCATCATTCCATACAGGTGTGTATGGTATGCAGAGTAGGATCATATTCCACTGTTGATACATTCAAAGGAGTTTGGGCAATATCGTTATAATTACAAATCCATCAATGTATCTCTTTGTTGCTCTTCACATGATCTGTGCGTCGCTGAAGCAGGGACGACACTAGCATTATAGTCTTTTAAGAAAGATAACCAACCATATCTTGATATTCCTAGCAACTATAATAGATAATCAGTGAGCCATTATTTTCGGACCATGATGCCTGAAACACACGCTTGTAGGCCTATGTTTTTTTTGTCCAAGCAGAAGAGGCTTATCTACCCTTGTTATCAAGAGAATTATTCTTACCGCATAGATATGGATAATGCTGTCTGTTTGTTTAGAGCGGCTGAAAGTAAGACTTTTGAGCCTGTAAGAAATATCCTCATACTTTCCAGGTATATATATATAATTAGAAATGAGTCTACGTGCACCCTTTGTCCTTAGTCTTTCACCTCACCAAATACTAAAGTATGGAACAACACATGCCAGTGTTATTAGCGTCCATTCTCTGACTCCCTGTTCCGATTTCAAGATGATTCTCTCTAGTAACTGCAAGGTAAGCTAATCTAAGACTTTGAGCATTGAGCTGGTGAGTAAGGTATAGATAACAGCTTAGCTACTAACAGTTAATAACCTAGCCACCATCCTATAAGCCTTCTCCCATTCTGTCTGGTTGGAGTGAGTGCTTTATATTATATTGCTTATACATACCTTAGTGTACTAGCTGGGAGTCTCATTAGATACTAGTTTCCAGTGCTGTTGGTGTAGTCTGGGTTATCTGGAAGGAGTATTAGTGGCCAGCGTGAGACTAACCGGTTCTTTGAGTGCAGGCTATCCGAGTTTACACATAGACGTTGGTAAATGTATCATAGGACAAAATATATCAATATCTAAGGATATGATACGACTTGAATACGTTGAGCAGATGTTTATTGTGGTATTCTGTTGTTGACTATAGTTCAATATACCAGAAATTCGTAATATGAATTTTTCAAAAATAATTATACGTCTAATTTTAAGCACAGTTTAATTGAAGCATCCTATTTCTGAAGAATATGGGGCATATACATATACATACCCCCCCCCCTGAATTTTATATTATATAATGTGCAACACTATCTTCATCAAGATAAGAACACGCTGAGCTCAAGGGACTCCCCCATTGGAAGGTAGGATTCAAGCCAATTAGGCCACAGAAATCCCCACACTAGCTCTGTTTACTCAGTACAGTGTATTAAGTGAGCAGTCCAGAGATATATATCAACATTTTGAAATATCCTCATGCTTTAGGAAGTAGATTGACTACAGAAATGTTCAGAAATATTATCAAAAATAGTGAAGAAAGTGATCTTTAGAGCGAAAGTGAACCGTTTAACATATTCTATCCTCAGTATTCTAATCATAGTGTTGACATCCTTCTATTCTTGATAGATATTGATATACTTGAAACCCCAAAAGAGCGTTTTCCAAACCCAAGTAGAATATTATCAAATAAAGAAGCAGAATATGGCCATTACAGAGCCAAATCATGAGACTGAAATATATATTTTATCGATTTTAAGGAATTGGAACACCATACCCTAGGAACAGCAAAAGAAAATGAGCAATATCACATTTACATGTATGTTATATGTTCCAAGAAGTTGAATGGCAATTACAATGTCGTATATTGTAGGCTTACAGAACGAAGAATAAATCTTCGAGATGAGCCTGGTGGTAATGCAAAGAGCTACCTGACAATAATGTCTGGACAGTGTGATATTCTGACATTCACGTGTTGTGTAGCATATCACATGGCCCAGACGTTCATACACAAGTTGCCATTGATACCACCGCACAGGAAATCCTCCAAAGAGCATGGGGGAAATCAAATGATGTAAGCATAGATTTCTTAGATTTTCCGACACAAATTGTGTCTTTTATGAATATAGATATGTAAAGCTGTCTTGACCGCTTGTGCATCTCTTCTGAAGTATTTTATATAGCCTCTCTTCTTCCCCATATACTTCCTGATGGTGATAATGCACAACCGTCTGGCCATCATTGTCAAATTTTACCTAAATGTATGAATTCCTCCCTTCCCTAATTCCTACCATAAGTTCTTCCTTCCATTCATTCTCTCCGCCCTCTCTACCCTCTTTGCCCTCCCTTCACCCATCCCTACCTCCCTCAGTAATGGCCATTAGCCCTCTCGCCAGCATCTCTGCATCCTTCCTCCATCCTTCCTCTCGCCCCTTTCCCGTGCCTCGACCCCTCCACCATGTCTCTCCCCTTACTTGCTACCAACCACCCGTCCGGCGTCCTCCACTTCCCCAAACCCTCCATTTCTGTCTCTTCCCTCATCCTTCCCCTGCCCCTCCACGGCCATCACCCGCCCCTCCCTACTTCCTCCTATCTCTTCTCCTCTTTCAGAGCTCGTCTCCTATCGCCTCTTCTCTCTCCTCGCGTCCTCTCCCTCTCCCCCGTCCTCTCTTGTTCCATCCCTACAACCCTGCCTCTCCAGCCTCCCTCCCTCAGCAATCCCCTGCCTGGCAGGGCTCGGCAGACGACTTTTTTGCTCCGTTTTCCCTCTGAGTGTCGTTCTCCCCGGCGCAGACGATAACATCGGCGTCGACGCTGCGTCCACAAAGGCTATAGACGCCGGTCGCCACTCGTGTCAGTTGGTGATTAATCCCCATTAATTATGCGTCTCCAATTAATAGGCCCTCTAAGCTAATTAATTATGCGCTCCTGTGGCGGTCGACTCCCACTGTAACAGCTAAACTCTACCTCTCTTCAATTCAACAACTGTCAACTTTATCCATCTGCATCTCCCCCCAATGTTACAGTGTTTGATAGTACCTGTATAATCTAGTTATGAATCCTTGTTGCGGACTATGGTCATCTTCTTTGTTGTGATAGTCTTCTGATGTAAAAAGAATCGGAACAACAACATATTGCATACTGCTCAGCCTGATCCGTTTATTGACTCACAGAGATGTCTACTATACCAACAATCAGTTGTATACTGCCTTGTATTCTCGAGTCAGTGTATTGCCCTATCCTGACTCGCTTGGAACCTTCAAATCCAAAATTAGAAAAGAAATACAAATACCAAAATTTAGTTAGCTGAATGTGGTATGTAATATTCAAACCATGTTGTAACACATTTTTGACCTCTGAAATATCACCCGCTGGTGGCAATAACGTCATGTTCAAAAGCTTCGATAATGTTTTTAAATTGTCAAAATACCATTGATAGTGTTATTATATATTATACTCTGAGGTGTTTTAAAAATGGGTTTTCGTAGAGAGCAGAACCCCAGGAAATCTTTATTATTCAAACTGCAATGTTTACAGTACAAACGACTGCAATGTGTTGTGCTCTAACCTGTTGAATTAATAGCCTAATTTTTAGGCAACCCCTCCTGCTGCCCTCCCTTTTCTTTGGCTCTCCCGACCAGGTACATGGTACGCATATGGCTTTATTACCACTCTATTATATTATATTTCTGCCTGAGATAGTGCACATTTACATAAGGTCTTCATTGCCCTGCTAAGGCCATGGATAAAACGCCTTAGGTACTTTATGCTAATTTTGCATACTACTGCTTTAAGAATCGGCGAACCCTTGTATAGAGAACACACCATTGCCGCAGATGTATACGAATATTGGGGCAAAAGAAGTCTCAGGCCATTTTCCAAAATGCAAATTTCGAGATGCCTGTATGTATAAAGCTAGAGGCGTTTTCTTCCTTTCCCGATGGTGGCGCCACTGGTCGCCCAGAAGATGCCTATCTCTATACGTTACTACGGCTGCCAGAAATGTCCCTTTCAAGGCGTGCATACATAATGAGCGTCCTTTCGTTTGTACGCATGCGCAATAGCTAGTGGTGAGGATAAGTGTATCATATCAGGCTGTGTCGTTTTTCCATTCACAGATATGTTCATTTGTATGTACAAGGAAGGGGGTAGGAATAATGATGGGTTTCAGGAGATACTGATATGATAGCAGGGAACTGGTGATTAGACACTAAACATCTGGGAACATAGTTTGAAAAATAGGCCAAAAACTGACTTACCGATGACTGATTGAGAACCACATCAGATGCATGCCGAGATAAAGCATTTAGAACATTCTCAACAATAGCCTACCTTATACCTCATATGTAGTGCTTAATTTGAGGGCGGCATAGTGGTACGGTTATATTCATTATTCTATACCTTATTCTATAATCTGTTCGCCAAACCTTCAGCATGATATTACGGAAAGATATCTACCAATATTTATGATTATTAGCAATGTAGATGTTACCGGTTTTGTAGTAAGCAATTCTAATAGCCCCGGATTCGACGTTTAAGTATGGTATAACCTTAGTCGAATAAAAAATATAGTGTGTGCGGCTATGGACTTTATATTACGACTGGTAATGCAAGTCTAATTTAACTAAAACAAGTAGGGCAAAAGGATTGGCAGTGATTGCTATTGGCAGGGGTCGTACTACATATAGCTAGCATCTTGTGTACTCCCTCCATAGTAGCGAGGTGGGTGCCAATTAACGTCATTAATCATTGTACCTAACTACTAATTAGAAATGCTCTAAAAACAATCTAGATATAGTCAGGACTACAAGTAGTATAGTATGTATCGGAACGGGACTATAGTTAAGTACTGTTTATTACTCAATCGACATGCAGCCAATCAGAGGCCTCCATTTGGTCACGTGACCCGTTGCCATGGTAACGTGACCTACTTAGGGCTCTCAGCCAATCAGAAGCCAGCATTCTGGGTGACCTACTGACCTACTTAGAAGCTCTCAGCCAATGAGAGGCTGGCATTCTGGTAACTATGGTAACGTGACCTACTTACGTCACGTGACCTACTTAGGCTCAGCCAATCAGAAGCCGGCATTCTGGTAACTAGGGTAACGTGACCTACTTAGGGTTTGTTTGTAAACAACACCACGTGGCTCTCTTGTTTGTAAACAACACCACGTGACACGTGACTGTTTGTAAACAAACAACGTATATATAGAAAAAAACACAACAAGTTCCATCTTATGTTAAAATTATATTTTCGAATAAAAAAGCACATCTGTAACAGCGTCTATGTGTAACTACGCGCGTTTTCATTCAAACACTATAACACTATCATACCGTAGCAGCAGCAGGTAGGACCGGAAGAAAAGCAAGCGCACGAGCAGAAGCGACGACACCATTTGCACCATCCGGCCGTCGCGTTGGTAGCCCTACTACCCGTCGCGCGTTCCACTGGAGCGGCTTTAAGAGTGACAAATGACGATTCTTTGTCGACGCGACTGCTAACATCAGCATCGGCAGCAGCATCGGCAGCATCGGCAGCAGCATCGGCAGCAGCGGCAGCAGCCTCGGCAGCAGCAGTAGCAGCAGCGGCAGCAGCAGTAGCGTGAGCATTAGCAACAACAGCAGCAGCGACAGTAGCAAGGGCGGCAGAGCGGGCACTAGTAGCGTTATCAGCGGCGTCATCGGCAGCCGCAACAGCATCAGCAGCAGCAGCGTCGGCATCGGTGGCATGAGTAGCTGCATCGGCGGCAGCAACAGCAGCAGTCACAGCCGCAGCGGCAACAACAACAACGTCATCACGACCCGCGTCACTAACAGCCGCAGTAAATGCAGCAGTAGCACGCTGAGCAGCACTAGCAGCAGCAGTAGCAGAGGCTACAGCATCAGCTTCACATTCGCGCGCCGCTTCGTCATTCCGCTTCATGTCACGGTAGCAACTTTCCATCACGAGGATCTGCAAATTGAGGCGCGGTGCTGGTGGTGGTAGTAGTAGTAGTAGTAGTAGTAGTAGTAGTAGTAGTAGTAGTAGCGTGAACGATGATGACGATGCTGAATGGGGTTTCACTCCCCTTATATACCCTTACGCCCCGCTTTTTTTTCAAGCCACCGGCCAGCTGCCCCTTCACGGCAGGTCTTTAGATCAGCCTTAAGTCGCTTACTACGTGGCTCATCATCCCTCTAATCGCATTTTCCAGCCGCCGGCCGGCTGTCTGCTGATGACAGGCGAGGGTGATTTGTTTTTTTCTTTAGATATAAGCCGCTTACCACACGCGCACCCTCTAGTCACAGACAGAGTGACAGAAAGGGAGGGGGTCGCTTTGTTCACGCTACCTGTAGTTGTTTTTTCTATACACACGCTGAGCCCATGACCCGTTAATCCTTTATACAGGTAACACGCGTTCAACTAATTACCCTATTGTATGACAGTCGGTACACGGATTTAATTTTAAACCGCCTTCCCATCTGGGATCCATGTCTGGCGGGGTGGAAGGATCCAGCTGAAAAGTGTGATTAGGGCTTTTGTTTCTCTTATGATAGCAGCAGGTCAGCATGCGACAGCTGAAAATGTCAGACTCGCCGCGCCTATAAAAGCCTGAGATGCGTCTCTCTCTCTTTCCACACGCCCTTCTACTACCATCGCCGCCGACACCGCCACCGCCCATCGCCAGCCGACCGCCGCCACCGCCTGCAGACACCGTCATCACGCCGGCAGGGAATTTCGAGCTGAGTCTGCTTATTGCTTATTTTTTTTCTTTGAGCTTTTTTATTTTCACTCAGTCTTTTTTTTGTTTCGGAGGAAAGAAATATGGCACTGCAGAGGGCGCGAGTTTCTAAAAGACGGTCGCGCGAACAAAGCGCCCTCCTCCTCAACTGCCCGGCTATTTTTTTATCTCAAAAGAGAGAGCGTCACGTAGTTGAGGTTCACGCTTCTTTGGAAGCGTACAAAATTCTCGAGAAAAGCAAAGCCGCAAAGCGTCGTTATACAAGAGCGGAAAAGGAAAACGTTGCGGCATGGCCGAGAGCCGTCTTCTCAGAACCGTATTTACTCTACCGTTGCATAATATCCGCTCTCAGCGCCCCCACTCGTTGGGCGTTTCATGAACAGAAAGAGCGCCGCCACTCTCCTCACCCCGCCTCTTCTTATATAGTGAGAATAAGCGCTATGAAACGATTCCGCAAACCGATCGGATTCTTGGGAGTGACTGCAGCTCCCACTCGGTGGGCGCGCGTTGTGGCCGACGTGAACACGGTAACTAAAAGTTTCGACGTCGTCACTTGTTATCCCGCTTATTGCAACGCAGCCGAATGGAAGAAGATAGGGACGCACTATTTCATACCATACGCACCGATATGTGTTTGTCACCGCCGCGATCACACACCTTATTGCTTTTTCGAGACGATCCTGTCACAACACAGAAATAGAAAAGAAAGCGGCAAAGCGACGAGCTTTGCCTAAAAAAAAATTAATCTGCGCTTTTCTCCTCCTCCTCCTCCTCTTCCTCCTCCTCCTCCTCCTCCTCCTCTTCCTCCTCTCTCTCTTCTTTTTTTTAAAAAATAAATATTTGTATCAGACTCCTCTGGAGTCTGATACAAAACATTTATGACTATTGAGTGAAAATAGAATTTTATCGCAAAAAATAAAAAAGAAAAAAAAGACACTTCTGCCACCGCTACTGTGACACCGGCCGGAATCAATAAAAAGGTCGGCGGACTTTTCTCCACAACCATTCACCACCGACCGTTCGAGTGAGAAACACAGCAG
Organism: Harmothoe impar; assembly: GCA_947462335.1. Taxonomy (NCBI): domain Eukaryota; kingdom Metazoa; phylum Annelida; class Polychaeta; order Phyllodocida; family Polynoidae; genus Harmothoe; species Harmothoe impar. The sequence continues at coordinate 29,442,579 of OX381712.1, forward strand.
ACAGTCACACACACAACCGCTCTCTGACGCGTCCTGAAAAATGTCCAGTAGTAAAAGCAAACTCTTCACAGAAATTCATTTCGACGCTCGACTACAAGGACCCTTTAGTTGTATCATTAGCGGTCCGTCGGGTTGTGGAAAATCGCGCTTGGTGGATCAATTTCTGAGCGACGTGAACAATTTGGTCACGCCGCCGGTGGAAAAGACTTTTTACCATTACGGCGAGTGGCAACCTCTGTTTGAAAAAATGGCAAATCGGTACGGTGTGGAATTCAGAGAAGGTCTTCCTAGCAAAGAGTCTATAGCGGGAGACGTGGAAGTAGCAGAAGACGCTGTACGACCCCACACTCTACTGATATTGGACGATCTGATGAGCAGTTCCAATCAGCAAGTGGTAGCCGACATCTTTACTAAATACTCGCATCACTGGAACGTGAGCGTCATATACATCACTCAGAACCTCTTCCAGAAATCACCCGACTTTCGAACTATGAGTCTGAACGCTCACTACATGATCGTTTTCAAGAACCCGCGCGACATGGGGCAAATAGCTAGTCTGTCTCGCCAGGTGTTTCCGTCCAACGCGGCGGCCCTCTCTAGTATATTTACCCATGAACTCAAGCGACCTCACTCATACCTCCTCCTGGACTTCAAGCAGTCAACACCTGACGATCTGAGAATACGCTCCTCTTTGACGGCCATACACTCTCAGCTAGTGTTCGTACCGCTAGACAAAAAAAAGAACAACAGAAAGCAGTAGCAAAAAAAAAAAAAAAAAAAAAAAAATGTCTTCTCATCTACTCGAAAGACACTTTGGTACTCTCAAGCACTTAGCTAAGTGCTCGCCAAAGGACTGCTCGCATCTAATAGACTCTGGAAGCGACGAGCTGATCGCAGCGTTGAGTGAGATCTGTCACAATTTACTGGTAGGGAACATCCCGCTCAGCGACAAACAACTGGACAAGCTTCGAGAATCGGCTGACGTGTTGAGGGAGGTCGGCAAAAAATCTACGCCCATCAAAAAAAAGAGACGCGTCTTGGTACAAGAGGGAGGTTTCCTCATTCCGGCTCTCATAGGGATGGCCTTACCGCTTATAAAGAGCATTCTCCGTATATGAGACACGTCATTCGACACCTACTCGCCGACAGCACCACCACTACCGCCACCACCAGCGTCATTGCCACCGGCGTCCCCATGACGGACTCAGAGCAGCAACAACACTACAAACGTTTAGCGCTCGTGGATCCTGAGACGCTCTACAAATCATCACGAGCAGGTCTACTTCATCATGTGCCCGCTGCTGCTGCTACTACTAGCGCTGCTACTACTGCAGTCGCTGCTGCTAGTACTTCTACTGCTCCAAACCTTCCTCCTCTTCCTGATGAGCGCACTGAAAAGAACGAGAGTTCCGCTCCTGCCACCGCCGCCCGCCTACCCGCCGACATGGCCTATTACCACAAGCAGGCAGAGCAGTCCCTTCATCCCGACGCGGCCTTGCACCAGGTGCTACAGTTTATCTACAGGGACTTGGATTTAGTGTTGAACGACCCCACTTTGGAATCGCGCGAGAAAATGTTGAAATACCGAAGGTTGTTGAATAGATTGCAATTTTTTCTCGCGAATCCCCACAACAGCAACATCTCTTCGTCCTACTCTTCTTCGCCCCCGGCTCACCTCCGTCAGTCTGCTGAAGAGGCCAGCGCGTCCCTACTCGAGCGGTTGGCGAACCAAGTTCCCAAGAGGAGTCGCCGCCGGACCGTGGAGCTGTACAAACAATTGGAGAAATCCGGAGTGATCAAGTGGAACGAGGACGGGGCGGTGCGCGAGATGTCGGGTCGGAGAATACCACCTGAGCATCGCATCAACATAGTGGACTTACTGAACGACGCCGCCAGGTTCAGGAAGACGGCGCCCAGACCGGCGGGCTACTCGCCGTTCACGAAAGCGCTGCGCGAAGCGGTTCCCACCACAGACGCCTTGATCGGAAACCATCTGTATAAAGCGAGCGGACCTGGCCAAAGTTTGGACACACGGCTTGCTGACAGAGGTCGGAAACGACCGAGCTTCGAATCGGAAGAAGGAGAAGCAGCAGCAGCAGTAGCAGCAGCAGACTCTTCTCTGCAGGTGGTGGACGATCAATCCTCTGACGACGAGGAGGACGACCGTGAACTTTTCCAAACTCCGACTTCCTATAGGAGCGCGCCGCGTAGTAAGAAAAGGAAAGCGCGCAACCGCCTAGCGGCGAGCTCGTCTTTCACGCCCTCAAGAGACCCGCGATGGGCAAACCAGTGAAGAGACTGACCAAGAAGGAAAAAGAAAAGAAGCGCGTAGTAGCTAGATATACCGACGTCAAAGCGCCCTCCAGTTTCACTAGCGTGACTAAACTCCAGAAACAGCATTTTCGCCACCTGAACCCGGCCGTCATCCGAGATGCTTTAGTGTCGCTGGACGCCTACACTAAACATAAACCCATTCGGAGAAAATTCGCAAGGAACAAGACTATAACCGGCGCAATCGATCAGCAGTGGCAGATAGATCTGATGGACATGCAAGCTTTGGCGTCTCACAACGACCGCTTCCGGTACGTGGTGACGGCGATCGACGTTTTCTCTAGGTACGCGTGGGCCGTTCCCATTAAATCCAAGAGCGGCGCTGATGTCACCGAGGCCTTCCGAGAGATGACAGGCCCTGGCGAGAGACGACCGCGCACTGTTCAGACAGACAAGGGGAAAGAGTTTTTGAACAAGATCTTTCAAGATCACTTGAAGAGCGAGGGCATAGAGTTCTTCACTGGCGAGAACGACGACATCAAAGCTAGTCTAGTGGAGCGCTTGAACCGCAGTCTGAAGGAGAAGCTGTGGCGTTATTTCACACACAAGCGCACGTATCGCTACGTAGACGTGCTGCACCATGTAGTGTCTTCTTACAATCGCACTCACCACAAGACGTTGAAAATGGCGCCGGCTCAAGTCAGCTCGGAAAACAGCGAAACAGTTTTCTACCGACAAGATCTCCCAACTAACAAACAAATCGACGAAATATGGAAAAAGAAGAAAAAAACAAAGACGTCCGCCGTCGACGTCATCGCTCCGGGTGACAGAGTGAGGATGTTGAGAACCAAAGGCGCCTTCGACAAAGGGTACGAGGGAAACTGGCGCGAGGAAGTGGTGGACGTTGCTAACACGTTGGGAAGCAGAGGGTTCGAGCTGAAAGACGACAAGGGCGAGGAGATAAAAGGCGTCTTCTACCCGGAAGAGGTTCAGAAGGTGTACAAGAGTCGTTACGACAAGAACTACCTGATAGACGAGGTGTTGCGCCGCAAGACCGTCCACGGTAAAGAGTTAGCTTTCGTACGTTGGTTAGGTTACGACGACAAGTTCAACGAGTGGATCCCCGTCAAAAAAATAACGTAACAAAATGAACATCACTCTACCTAGCAACAGCTCTATGGAGTATTATCCTGACAACAGCTTGACGTCTTTCCGAACTCACTTCGACTCGCCGCTCCTTCTGCCCGAAGCGTACGAAGCGGCTCTGACTGAGATCATCCTCCCTACAGAATGGACTAACGTGCACGACGACGACTTGATCATCGTTGTTCCTCTGCGCACCAAAGGTTCGCTAGAGGAGGCGATCCAGGTTTTAAAAGAAACTAATTTCTCCGAAGGAAAAAAACCACAGGTAGACTGGAAGAGAATGAAAAACGCGAACGGTCTGAGCAAGCTAACGTTCAGCTCAAAATTCCCGCTGAACTGGAAGGAAGCGAGCTATGTAACGGTGGAAGAGATATCAGACACGTCGGAAGAGCAGCAATTGAAACCGGAAACAAAAAGGTTCAAGAGAGAGGTCGACTTGAGACAGACGAATGCCGTATACAAGCAGTTCTTGTCCCCGGCGGTGAAGAAGAAGACGATCAGCCATCAAGCAAGACAGATGATCGAAAAGATGGAGAAGGACATGGGAGTGCGCAGTTTCATGCCAAACATATTCGAGATACCTCCTATTTTCACCGGAAGCAACCACACCCTAATCGAGCGCTTGAGTGAGACGTTGCGAGATGACAGACTAGAGGGCGACAGCTTCTTGCTCAAACCGATGCGGATCTTATCGTACGACGCCAAGACGAAACGCGTCACCATCAAACCGCCGAGACACTGTGCTGTCCTGCTGAGTCAGCATCTCGCATGCGTTCTAGGCTTCGGAGAGAAGACGTGTTTCGCGTCGCCGACTACCGGCGCCTACTCGATGGATGTTTACGGGGACGTGCACTCTGTGTACATATACACCGACATGATCCAGGAGAGACGTGTGGGCGACATGCAAGTGCCGCTGTTGCGCTGCGTGGCGGTGGACAGAGGCGGAAAGCGTCGAGGTGGCGTGCAAGCTATCAGTTTTCCCCATTTGGATTATTTCCCCTTGAAATCCAAGAGGTTTACCGAGGTCGGCATCTATTTAAGAGACCGATCCGGTCATTCCATCCCATTCGGTAGAGGCGAGGTGACCGCGACACTTCATCTGAGACCTATTGAGCGCTGAAAGAGAAGAAAATGATGCGTCAACGCGTTCCGTACTTTCCACCCAGGCGCACCGACTTCGGCAGAGGGTACAGCGATTACTACAACGCGCAGCTGGGCAACGGCGTGACCGTGTACAGCGGGCGCTCTTTCCAGAGCGGGCACGGTTTGGGCGGCGCTCTGTTAGGTCTGATGCGCTCGGCTACCCCGCTATTGAAGTCGGTGGGAAAAACGCTGCTCCGCGCCGGTGTGGGCGTAGCTAAAGATGTGCTGGCGGGTCGGACTTTAAAGAGCAGCGTGAAAGACCGAGGCGCAGGCGCTCTGAAGAGACTGGCGAGTACGGCGTTCTCGGGAGGAAAGACGCCTGTCGCGTCTAAGAAAGGGTCGAAACGTCGTCGTGGGCATTCCCCTCAGACGGGCGGTGGCTCTTGCAAGAGACGTAGAGGGGATGTATTCGACCGGTAAGCGCCTAGGCGTTCAGGTATAAATAAAAAGACTGGAGGCGGTCGGCGTCAGTCTGTCGGCCGCGTGAAGAGAGAACACAATGGCTTACGTACACGAGAGCAGTAACGAGTGCGCGCTCTCTGAGCTCGACCTGCACACCGTAGCGCCGACTCAGACTACTATCTTAAAGTCGTCTTTCCTGGGGATAGAAACAAAAAACTCTTTAGAGGATGGAGGTAACATAAATTTCACCATCAACAAGTCGCAAGAGTACACAGACCTCAACGAGAATTACCTTCATCTGGAATGTCAAGTGCTGAAAGCGAACGGAACGGCGATCGATGACACCGACGCAGTAGCTCCGGTGAACAACTTGGCTCACTCGCTCTTCAAAGACGTGCAAGTCTCCATCGGCGGTTTCAAAGTGTCTGGCAACACCGAGACCTACCCTTACCGAGCTTACTTGGAAGGGTTACTCAACTACAACAAAGACGTGAAGGACGGCGTCATGAGCGCCCAGGGGTGGCATGAAGATACGCCCGGTCAGTTTGACACGTTGACTGACGCGAATGCGGGGTACAAAGCGCGCAAGAAGCTAATCTCCAACAAGCGCTTTTCGCTGATGGCGCGACTGCACTTTGACCTGGCTCATCAACCGAAGCTCATCGTTGGAGAGACGGAAATCAATCTCACTCTGAAACAGGCGGCGCCCTCTTTCTATCTGATGTGCGCCGCTGACGCAGGCTACAGCTTGAAGATCTACAAAGCAAAGCTCTACGTGCGACGCGTGTTGGTGGCGGACGCTGTAGCGGAAACGCACGAGAGAGCGGTGATAGAACACGGACCCTTCGACTACCCGGTGAACAGAGTGGAAGTGACGACGTACGCCATCCCTCAAGGTAACAGAGATCACAGCTACACGCACTCCAACACAGGCCAGCTTCCCAAGTCGATGATGATTTGCTTCCTGGACCACGACGCCTTCAACGGTAGCTTCACCAAGAACCCGTTCGAGATGAAGCATTACGACATCAGCTCGCTTCAAGTGATAGTGAACGATCAGAAAGTGCCGAACGACGCGTATGTGCCCGACTTTAAGACCAAAGCGGCCGTGAGAGAGTACTTGGCGCTACACACGGAAACGGGGATGTACGAAGGCGCGCGCTCCTGCGGTATTTCATACGATCAATTCCTGAACGGTTACACGGTGTTCCCCCTCGACTTAACCCCAGACAGATCGCACGACGGGTGTCGCGTGAACCTTATAAGAGCGGGTCAGCTGAGGGTGGAAGTCAGTTTCCGCTCGGCGCTAGTAGCGACAACAACCGTGCTGCTCTACTTGGTGTACGACAACGTCGTCGAGCTGACCCGAGATCGACACCCCATCACCGACTACCACATGAACTGAAGACAAGACCGCGGTACTTGGCGTATCGTATGAACACGCTTGAAATAAGCAGAGTGTTGCAGGAAAACGTTCACACAAAACATCGTTTCCTGAGCGTTTTCTCTTGTGACACTATTCCGAAGCACCCTATCAAAGACACTTGTTTCGTGAGCAACACAGATCCGCAACATTTACCAGGTCAGCATTGGGTGGCGTTTTACGTGTCGAGCACGGGTGAAGTGTACTACTTTGATTCTTTCGGCTTACCGCCGCTGAGTGCGGAGTTCTTGTCCTTCGTGGAACGCTCTGCTCCGTTCAAGTGGCAAAGAAACCGCATTCAACTACAAGACACTTCTGCTGTCACCTGTGGACCTCATTGCGTTCATTTCCTAATTGAAGCATGTCGAACAAGAAACCCCAAGAAGTGCGTCATGCGCATGAGCAGAATCCCAAAGCTGAGCGACCGGGTCGTGAGTCAGAAGCTATCGATGATGCTGTTGTGACGGGTTGTTGCGATGGCGGCCGTTTCATGGAAGCAAAGATTCTCTGCCTTGCCGAAATGGTGTTGGATTTATCCAAAGTCGTGCAATGTCTATTGGAGAGAACTCGTCCGGGGTGTGGTGGTGCGAGTGACGGCGGCGTGAGACTTTGCGGCCTGTTGAGTTGCTGCAAATCGAAGAAGCAAGCTAAAAAAGCATAAACTTGTGTGTTTTTTCTGATTGAAATGAAAATAAAGAATAAAATGAAAAGAAAAGAAATTATCTTGTTGTGTTCTTATTTCTATAATACAAGCTACATAACTTTTTTTTTTTTTTTTTTTTTTCGTTTGTTTGTTTACAAACAGTCACGTGTCACGTGGTGTTGTTTACAAACAAGAGAGCCACGTGGTGTTGTTTACAAACAAACCCTAAGTAGGTCACGTTACCCTAGTTACCAGAATGCCGGCTTCTGATTGGCTGAGCCGAAGTAGGTCACGTGACGTAATTAGGTCACGTTACCATGGTTACCAGAATGCCGGCCTCTGATTGGCTGAGAGCTTCTAAGTAGGTCAGTAGGTCACCCAGAATGCTGGCTTCTGATTGGCTGAGAGCCCTAAGTAGGTCACGTTACCATGGCAACGGGTCACGTGACCAAATGGAGGCCTCTGATTGGCTGCATATCGATTGAGTAATAAACAGTACTTAACTATAGTCCCGTTCCGATACATACTATACTACTACTACATGATCTACATTATCTTGATTCTCCTTGGATATCATAATTTAGGTTATTAGGTTAGGAAATAAACAATTCTATATCCATTGCTGACCCATAACTGTACACATCACCTAGTAAACAAGACGCGACGCCTCTCTCATTGTATATATCATGTGTTAAACCACGGTGGACGGCTAAGACAAAGGCTTCACACCTTGGCTATATTGCATACCGTGGTTTAAAACAGATAGACAATGGTTATGAAAAGGTGAGTAGGATTAACCACAGCTTGCTGGTAGGGCGACTTGGGCTTCGCCCTCGTCTGGCCCCCACCAGCAAGCTGTGGTTAATTTTACATACCTTTTCATAACCATAGTCTATCTATTACATATATCATGTGTTATATTACACTGCCGTCTGTATAGGCGTTGCTTGGAGCTTCAATGGCATAACATAAGTACTTACATCAATCTAACGTCCACAAATGTACAAGTAACTTTCTACATAGACAGCGGGTCTTTTAGAACTGGGGAACACCAATGCACCACGTGTACCTTACCTGGACAAGGTGTCCTACCAGCATCCTTGTGAACAAGGAGGGGTAGCCCCGCGCCGTTGGCCTGCCAGCCTCGCCCGTGCCTAATTACCATTTGTATATACTACGTGTTGTTCCCTGCGTGGTCAGCCCACTCTTGGGGACTACTTACGGACAGGCCTCATCTACAGTCCTTAACTTAAGGTCAACTCCACATAACCGTTATGCACTTGCAATTTCTTAGTGAGGGATATGATGGAGGGGGCGTTTTGTGACGTACCATTACTGGGATTTGTACACATTAACTCCATATCGGAACATTTCCTGAATTATAGTGGCAAGGGAGTGGGTGAGTCTTATAATCTTAACATATACCCCTGATTATAGCTTTGATCGTCATTGCGCTTTTGACATAAGATTTAGAAATCACATGGCCTCAAACTGTTGTTGATGAGATGTCCCATGAAATATTAATTATGCTATCATGCCAACCGCCAACTTTATCTATGCCTTTGCGTTGGATATAGCGGTATATGTCCTTTCTTCTGGTCGTAACAAATTCATTTTCAAGCACATATTACGCGTGCATATTTTGCCGTGTATGCAACCGCCGACACTGGATATCATATATTATTCTCAGATATGATAACAATTTTTATCTGCGGGCTTCTCTCTACATGTACACACAAAAATGTGCGTAATAGAATCTCCCCACACTCTAGCCAGCTTTGGTATGGCCTAGGGTTGTTGCCACTGACCAGTGCCATGATCGCGCTGTTTGGAAAAAAAACTTTACTTCTCAACTTTGAAGAAACGATTAACTTTCTGCACCGACCGAACCCCGCTCCAAACATAGAGGCAGACCGCGGGTGCGGCCGGATCCGTTGGACAGCTGCTAAATTATTACCCACTCGTTGATTAGAGGATCCCGGCGCGTCTGGCCCTGCCCATAACGCCATGGCGCAACATATGCAGCCCCGCACAATCATTCTCCAGGCAATTTGATCTGAAAGTCGCATGTAGACGGGCGGGGGCCAATCCACTCCTGACCCCACACCAGCCCCCACGCTGCTTGTTCTCACCTTTGGGGCGACTTGGTTTTAACCATTTGAAACACGCACAGTGTTGTACATGTTCGTTATTATCGTGATGCATGAATGCAGCACTAGTGAGTTCAACCGTCATGGCTGCATGAACGCATCATGACCGACCCTTGGGGGTGTATCAACCGTCATGTATGGGGTTGACATAAGGCGGAAATGCAGCACTGGCGAGTGGCTCGCCAGTGCTGCATTCATGCATCATGACGACCAGGGGTGTCCCACATCAAAGCACTATGCGGCATTTAAAGGCTTAATCCGTCTGGCGTCTAGTAGAATAGTTTTTGAGCAGCTCCTGAGCTCCACCAGCGAGCAGCCCCACCCCACTGCCCCACCCCCTCCCCTATACAGCGTGAGTAGTCCCCCTCCAACCCCGGCCCTGAGCTGCTCGCCCTCCTGGCGCCGTCCCAGGCCAGATCTGTGTGAGAGGCAATTACACACAACCATCTACAAGCTGATAACCCTTTAAGGACCACCACATGATGCATCGAGGAGTCTTGTTGGTATTGTCATCATGATGCATGCATGATGCACGTGCATCCCCAGTACATCATACCAACCGTTTGGGAATGCAGCACCGTTGAGTTAATACTCATTGGTGTTGCATGCCACCTGTGCATGCATGCATGCATGCATCATACATTATGAAAGAATGGTATGGTGCATTAAAAGCTGAATTCTTCCCTTAAAGGGTTCAAAACTCTGACTTGCAAGTTGCATGTGAGGCCAAGGGCAGGGCGGTGCATGAGGGGCGGGGCACAGAGTGTAAAGAGTGGGTATCGGTGGGACTTGATGTTTTTGTGCATCAGGCTGGTGGTCTGTATCGGTTATGTAAGGATATCGTAGTGGCTTGTTTACGCACCTGGGCCCTTAATCATGTCAACACCAGTCCACCCACAAGACCGGCACTCATTCCAGACCAGTTTTTAATAGTGATATATTTCGGATACCATTGTACCACCGCCGATAATTTGAAGATGGCTCTTAACTAAATCAGTGGACACTGAACCTTGAGTCAAATTTGAAAGTGTCCTCAACATTGATCAAGAAAGTATCAATGTCGATTCAACGTTGAATTGACTGATGTGCACACTGGGATATGATAGAGGGAGAGATGTATTAATGTGTATGGTAGTGTTGGTGGTTGCCCATGATACTGATGATAATCCATAGGTACATGGTTTTGACATAGCGACTATGCTTTGTGATAGATCGTACTGTGCCTGGTGCATGGTAGCGTGAGTTGGGAACGTTTTCAGCATGGTCGTATAGAGACCCATGAGGTTAGGCCATGGGCTGAACCCTAGAACGTCTATTGTTAACAATATCTGGCGTTCACTATAGCAGTACTGACCTGATCCTGAATAATAGGGCCTTCTTGCAGCTTGGTCTCTAACTGAAGGCTAACCCATAAGATCAAAAGTGGGGCTGTGGTGGCAAACGAATATACATGACCTCGGTATTGCACATATAACTGAATTTAGGTTTAACAGGGAAATTATAACGTACATGCATTTCATTGCATGATGTAAATGATACAAGTGTTCCCATATCCTTCCACAAGAAGGATCTGATAGCCACCACAATGACATTGAACTTGAATTTTGCTGGATTTGGGCAATCCCTGCTGGTAGCTTGGAATCAGTGAACAGGACCCAGAATATACGGTGGGAGTTTTCCCAGCATACTTTTCGGTTCCAGTTCCGGTTCCTGTTTGGTGGTCCCAAGCTAACAACAGGTATTGTCCAAACCTAGCAAACGTTCAAGTTCCATTTTGGCAAATGGCACATTGGACAATTGTAATGGGTTACATTCACCAACTATATACGTATGTGGAAACAGGTAGCCTATATATTGCAATAGAGTATGAGAAAACACTGAAATTAGGGTTGATTATGCGTACAGCAAACTAGCACATTAGTGGTTTTGGTTAATATACTTTTAAATTAACCGTGACGAGCAGGATCGGATCAGACGCGAGAAAGGGGGTGACAGATCCAGCCATCAAGGTCTCTAGATCAGGTTTAGACCCCTCTTTCTGGGGATAAATAAAAATAAAATAGTTCCATTTTTCAGTACTACCAAATGATAATAACTTGAAGCACACAAGTATGACCAGCAGTGAAAGGTGCGCGGCCATATAGTGTCTAAAGTATAAATGATATCAAATTCCTAGTGAAACACCCCCCAGCTCTATAGGTAGGGATACAGGGCATGGAATCCTGCACTCCATCTCCCACTTGTGTCCCAGGCAACACCACTGGTTACCCACCGTCAACAGGCCAATATAGAGAAACCTCTACCACGTAACCAACACACGCCAGATACCAGCGGGACTCTACTCTCGCCCTGCACGAATATGCACGAGAATGGAGTTTTATTTAGGATAGGATATTCATTCATTTAATCAGAGAAATGTCCTCCATATCATGGCAAACCCTCAAGGTATCAGTTTCAGTTAACCCATTTTAAAGCCACATGAAAGGCAGTATCTTTACAGTTTGTTTACACATCTGTGAAAGAAAAAACAAGGAACTACTATTAAACTATATTTAGAGTTGCATGATTTTTACAGATCCAATAGTACATTATTTTAAAGATGGCCCATACATACATGCATTTTGTGCATTCGTACATATGTTCATACAACCGATCTGCAACAACGATGACATTATCATGTCCATCCCTAAGCTGGTTTTCTCCCTACATTAGGCACATATGGTATAGGGGAGTTGGACCCTGGACGCCTTCTCCTATCAAAGCCCAGGTCGGTGCAATCACGCAGGCTAGTCGAGAGTGTGTTTTTGTTCCATAGATGGTACGCACGCGAAGTGTAGGCTAGACCGGACCCTGAGGCCTGAATGTACCCACTGACTTATTGAGAATGTAAAAAAGTAGGGAGAGAGGTGGGCTTCACTTGTTTCAATTTGACTGAACACTCAACGCCACCAGTAGGAAGTTCCATGTCCCAGTGCTCTCTTCTCATATGTATACCACACACTGTTTTCTTATTGTGAAGAATGCTATAGTTACTTCATAATTATATTAGAGCCAATGTCTGGCGGTGTTGTTCAATTATTGTTGAATTCTGGTGATCTATAACCTGGGGCTCGATTCATAACAATGTACGACAGCTCAAAAAGGCTACGACCACCAAAAAACATGTTTGTAGGGAAAAGAGAGCAAATCGTAATTTTCAGATGGTAGTAGTTAAGGAATTGTCCAAGGCTGTAGTACAAATAATTTGATATCATTTCACAATGAGATTGTAGAACATAGGTCCATTACATAATCACCCTTCTACCCAGTAAAAGGTAGCTGTAACAATAAGTAATCTAAAAATAAATCACTGTTTTGTAGAAGGACATGAGAATATAACACAAACTACGATTTAGGGGTAAATTATTAGATAATGATTTTCAAAAAATGGGTAATATTGTGAATTTATGAGGCACTCATTCTTACAAGGTAATCTACATGCAAATGTCAGTCATTACATCTTGGTTTCGTACAAAACTAACCATTATTAAAGAATTTTTAGATGGCTGAGATGACTTTAGAGTCTGTCTCAGCCGTATGTTGTGAAATGGGCATTTTCTCCCTTACAACCACCATAATATTATATGCAGGTATTCTGTGCAATAGGACAATTGGGAAATTTGCTCCAATCTTCTTTTGAAATGCACCCCTTTTTTCGTACGACAGCATCCTACAATTTTCATGAGATAAGCTAGTCGAATGAGATAAGCTGGTCGTAAGTGTGGTTATTTTTCTCCACCCTTACAACTATTATCCAGCTGTCGTAGGTTTGAAACAAAATGACCCCTAGACGATCAGCAATGGTCATAGCAGTAAAATAGCCCTCTATGTTGTAGAAACTTATGAATCGAGCCCCTGTTATAATTTGAAGTTCAGGCGAGTTCAATGCCTTCCAACAGGAGGGTTGATGGACCCAGTCAGATAAATGGCCTGTTCTTCTTGATATTCAGTAGTTCATGGGGTCAAGGGAGTGACAACTCAAAGGAGTATGTATGTATTCAGGGAACGCAATTCTTTTTGAGAGGGGGTAGCCAATATTTTGGGCAATTCGAGTGAATTTGGTAGTCTATGAGTTGACAACATTGTTTGTGAGTCGACGCTGGACTCGCGAGTCGATCCCTGGGTATTTCATAGGCCTACGTTCTTTTTAAAGTAGTCTCTCAGAGGTTACAAATTTGGTCGGTCATTCACTGGGCTGGTCTATTGTTGAATTCTTCAGAATTGTTTTGCAAAGACCATCTTTCCTGATGACACCTAACTTCACGCCCATGTTATTAAAGAAGCTATCTATTATTCTGGGAAATCAATCAAAAGACGTACATCCATTACTAAAACGCGACCATCCATTTGGGTATTCACTTAGTCTACGGAAGGAAACCTCATTACCCATCCTCCGCTTTCAAAAATGACCTTTCATCAAGCAAGTATGAATTAAAGTAGGTGGCGTTTTTCACAAAAGAGACAACAACATTGACCTGTCGAAAAGCATTATATTGTGTATCTTAGAGCATCACCTTAAGAGAAAGTCCACCTATGCAAAGCTTCCCTGGGAATGACGGCTCGGCCTCATTTAGCCTGACACCACAGGTGAATGGGGCCTTGATAATGAGCACACTATGAGTTACTCAGCACGCTGTGTGAGCTGCTCACCTGATGGGAGTACTCACCTGGTGTATACACACACCTGAGGGAGAGACACCAGACCTTCCCCGAATCAACCTCCTTCACCTGTAAGCACACCGGCATTGGCCACTCTCCTGTCTACTCCAGATCCTGATGGAGATAGCAGATGTACTAATTACAGTCTAATTGAACCAAAACCCACACAAAGGATACTACTGTAGAAGCAGCGGTGTTTCATTATGGAATCGTGCACTGAAAATGTCCTGTCCTAGAGGTGCAATAAGCAAACTAAAACCTGAAACTGAGATAAGAATCTCAGTGAAAGGGAAATGACAAACCACATACATAACAGATTGCTAGCGTGAACTTTCTCTATCATTTTATTTTTAACTGTTTTTTTAATGTTGATATGGCCTCAGGACTAGCTTTTTCTACACTTGTATTTTCCCCTCAAAAATGAAAAACGCTAAATACTTGTTTTAAATAGGCCAACATCTAAGGATATTTATATTGTATCTTTGCAGGCACTACTCCCAGGAACCTTTAAGGAAGCAACGGAGCAGGTGAGTAATTAGATTTGTGACATTTAAGAAAAGTCTACACTCCAATAGTACTGTCATCAATAAATAAGTGTCTTACTTGTTAGACAATTCACCCTTTTGGAAATTACCAGACAAACATGTAATAAATAGTTTCAAATCATGGTTGATAGTTAAGTAAGTAGGTTTCTGGATGAGAACTGAAAACAAAAGGCTAAATCAAACATTATGATTAGTGGTTAATAATACCAGATATATCATTGCCCTTCTCTTGGGTATAGGACTATACACATAACTGGCGTATCTTACATAATAATGAGCTCACATCACTCAGGAACAGAATACCCAATGTTAAAGAGAAGCATTACCATCACTGCATTCATATAGTGTAGTGACAGTTTGTAGGCGCTATCCTTCAGATTGATCAAACAATATGAGTAGGGCATTTTATATTAGAAACAGTGCATTAGAATTCAAAAGTAACTCTAGAATATCCCCAGTTGTGATGTACACTGGTCTCCGGTGCCGCCGAGTCTGGTGCCGGATCTGACCTAGAACTCAGCCCCCATTACACAGATCCCAGGTTCAGGAGGAGACTAGACTCTACAGGTAGTAACACTGTCACCTTACACCCTCCAGGGGAAACTTGAAGATTGAGTTTCTGCCAAGGCTATAAGTGGCCCAAGATGGGATAGAGGGGAGGAAGGGATGCAGGGGGATCGGGAGTGGTATGCTTTTTCTGGTTGCCACTAACAGCAGTAATGCTAGCAGTGGGGATGTTTTTCACTGCTGGAGTGAGGAGTTGATATCGAGGAGGGCTTGCTGGTGGTTGGGGCCCGTGTTTATCAGTCCCAAGCCGAGCAGCTTTGATGCCACTAGGACCACGTGTTTGGATGTCCTCATCCTGCTGGCTACCTGCCAAGCAAGAGCTGATAAGAAAAGATTATCGATGCCATGGGGGCCCTCAGGCTACTAAAGCCCGCCATACACTGGGCACAACTCGGGCAAGGTTCGTCTCAGGCAGCATTCAAATTGTTCAGAAGTTTATAGTTTAAAAAAAACAAAAACAATTGGGCGCCCAGGTTAAATGGTTAGGCCTTCACCTTAGCCACATAGGCATAGGTGCGAATAGGTTACCATAGACAATTCAATCGCTCACACTTTCAATATGTGTTCCAAAGTGCTGCAAACATGAAACGGGGTTCTCTTCGCAGGTGGACCCATGACATTACATGTGAGGGGATAGGTAGATATGGTATAGAACAACGGGATAAGTTAGTTATGTGCACCATTATCTATACTTTCTTGTATATCACTTGCCTTGGGTGGGATTAGACGAGTGTACTCATGGTATGTGTGTCTGGCTTAACAACATGGAGGTTCTGGAGAAGGAGCCGGCACACGCCAAACTCGTGCCACCCATGATCCACTACCTGCTTATAGAAACAAACCAGAATGACAGGAGATGGCTTGAGTTCTACTAGAACAACTTGTCTCGTATGAGTCCCCCCTCCCCTCCACTCCCCTGCATCCTACGTTTCCTCCGACAGTTAGCGCCCCCTACATTCAAGGTATACACGATGTATATAATGCACTTGTAGAATCAAATGATTTGGTTTCTATATATATATACGACTAGCAGTTAGTAATAAAACAAGTGACATTTGGTCGGAATTCTGATGGGGCCTACAGGTATTGTCGCAATAGATAACGAAACACCACAGCTACCCTTACAACATAATTCAATATTGCTAAAGTGTTAGTTGGATTTGACTTTAGTTGTGCGAAGAGAAGTGTATGCCAAGCAGTGGCCGTTCCGACCTTTTGTCGCGCTACTAAAGGCCCTTTGCAATCGTGCCTGTCCGTTTAGGACTACTCTCAGCAAAGAATGATTCAATTTTTGCTGAGTCACCGGACAGGAAGTGGCTTTGTGTGCGCCTGCGCTGTGTACAGTTGACCTCTGACGCTGGTTGCCGCTGCGTCCTGGCGTGTGTTGGACGCTAAAGCAGTTAGTGGTGTTTGTAGGCTCCTCTAGGCGGGCCTCAGCGGTGTTTAGCGTACACACACTCTGTGTTTTATGATCCAATAGTGTCTGCCAGGATCTCTGCCTTCTTTGGATCTTTGGCTACTTGCCCTCCTGCTCTCTACCCCTGCCTTAGCATGATATGACCCCTGTGGGGACTCCGCATGCGGAGGGTCTATATATCTTCATAGTAACTACGCCCGGTAACTACGTTCTGTACATGTCTTAATTTACTTGGCAGTGTCGTGTGAGTACTTGTGAACAACGGAGGGTATGTGCGATTTACATTTATTCAAATCTAGGTCTGGTCCAACTCTGTGAACCTGTTACTCGTTGGTAGTCATTACTGTTGAAGATTGTAGGCATCCACTGTTGGATGTCAATTATGCAGGGCAATGTGGTGCCCCAGGGAAAGTTCTCAGACGGATCAACAGAATATAATGCCTTTCTCTGTCCGGATGACATCCACTTGTTGCTCAGGAGCATACAAGAGGTGGAGTATCTGAATAGCCTAATCTGAACACAAAAAGAACCCCGGAGGAGTTAGGTCATTCCAGTAACCTTGTAATTGGTTACATACCATGACAGAACATAACACAAAGTCTTGGGGAGGGCAATTCGCTTTTAATCCACTTTTACATCAAGACGTTCAGGACGTATGTCACCTCTTCTCCCCCCCCCCCTCCTCATTTTTTTAATATTAACAAATGACCATATCTTCAAGGCAAGGCAAAGCCGTTTTACAACAGTTACTTATACACATAAAACAGTATAGCCCACCTAGTGTGGATACATGTGTTGTCTGACACTGCAGTGACAACAGACCTAGTGGTTGGGAATCAGTGTGTTGGGTGGTGGGGGGGGGGGGGGGGTATGGGGGGCTCTGTGGCAGTGTACTCACCAGGGGTCTCCACCTTGTCATTTTGGCGTCTGCGCAGGCGCCGAACAATAAAGTCTCGTTGACGGCGAGAGTCAGTGAGAATCGACGAAATCCATCAGAAGCTTGTCAGCCTTGGCCCCGCCAGGCCAGTTAACCAGGCCGATTAACCATCATATATACACATGGAGTCGAAAGGCCGTGGTAATATATGTGTTTATAAAAGGAGAGAAAAAAAAAGAGCAAGCAGATAAAAAGAGAAAGGGGACAAAGTCATGAACAGGGCGCACCATATGAGTACGTATACATGTCTCTGATGATGACAGAATCTAGGGTAAAAAATACGTCAGAGCCAACACTTAGAGAAGATTGATATATCAGTTGTTGAAATAGGCCTGCCCTCTATGTTCATATGCGTGTTAGCTCTAATAGCAAGGGGCATGTGGTGGCTAATTCTGATATGGCTTTAAATACATATAATATGACATAATTGGAGGTATGGTTACAGCAGAACATGGGGTTAGGAATGGTGGTGTCATTTTACTGCGACTGTATATGCTCGTAATTGGACTGTTTATATCCCTATTAGAAATTGCTGTACATGTGATACACTCCTCTAAAGGGACTGCAGAAAGTATTCCCTTAGCTGTTACCATTTTGTTTAGCCCCAAATGTCCCCTTTGCCCTCTGAAGTGGGATCAAACTGAATAAGCTGCTGAAAGGCCTTATACTATAAGGTCAAGCTCGTCTATCTTCTTCTCAGCTTATAAAAAGGATACACTTATAAGTTTTATAGCTCACTTTGGTTTTGATGGGTAGAAGGAGATGTTTTTCTATGTTATCATTGTTTGATATTGACAAACAGTGTTTTACTGTACTGCTGAATAATCTTATACCGTTTTATCCTCGGTGTCATGGGATCACAATGATTACTTTATCTGTAGTTATTCACTCTGTTATTTCGAGGAATTTCTATGCAAACCTAAGGTACCCATGCTACGGAACTTTATAAGGCCACTCAAAAGAATTAAATGGTTTCTCTTCACCGCGCGCATCATAAAAATCAGCTTTTGAGGAAAACTTATTCTTTTTTTTTTTGCTTATTTTTGATGAAAACTATGATAAATATGGACAAATATTGGGATATTTGGTATCAAATTAAAGCTAATACTGCCAGTATTGCAGTAGGATGGAAATAAATTACATTTTCCCCGCTTTTAAAAATCCATAAATTCTTAACTACTAAAATGTAACTTTTGGTCATGAAAAACGTATATCATCCCATAGTATCCCATACATTTTAGCCCGCGAGTAAAAAATAAATAAATAAAAAAGCCTCCTTCGTCACATTTTTTAGACCTTGGTGATGAGAAACCACTTTTTTTTTGAGTGGCCTAACAGTGTAGACTGACACATATTAATGCCTTGATAGGAGATGAAATGATATTTTGTCCTCAATAGCCTACTATCGTTGAAATAACATGAGCGAGATAAATGTAAATGTGATACGATACGCTCATCTCAGTGTTCATAGATCAACTGGAAATCACATGCTGCGGTGCTGGGGGAGAACTGGGTCGGAATGTGGTGTCAATAGGATGACGTGCAATAAATTAGAAGTGATTACGCAATTCAATAAAAAGAGAAAAACAGTAAATGCTGGAAATGGGGCTGAAAAACAGAGCACAGGGCGATGGAGTGCGGCAAAAAGTGGTTTACAGTGTCTGTGTCCTTGTGCAGTGTTTGTAAATATACCACATGTCTGGGAGATGTAATGTTATATATTGTGGTATGTTGGCAAGGAACAAGGTCAAAGTGAAAGTAGTAAGATGAATAGACAGATTGAACTGGTCTGGCCTTTAACCTTTGCTTCTTCCCCTTTAAGGGCCGCATATTTCTTTAATTATGTATCGATGGGGAATAAACCTAGTGCTGCATCGGTGCATCAGGACGACCTTTTGGGAGTGTATCAATCTAGGGTATCAACCCCAGGATAATAGGTATACTGTCCTTACAGTGTTAGACTTGACCTGCTACAGATTGTCTTTTGGGTGCACCATACTGAAAAGGTAGATTTGTCTCCAGACTCTTCTGAGTGACTGTCATAAAATAAACGAGATTACCATTCCACAAACCTGTCTCAAGTCAGACGGAAGCGGGACAGCTGGAGTTGTCAGATAGAAGACCCACTTGGCATGTGCCAGCCCAAAGCCCGACATTCTATTTAGTTTTGTCCGTGCATGTGAGACCTCTTCGGCACGCTCAATAATGTATTGAACTCGTCAATCTTCTTTAGCAAAGGCTGTGGTTACACTCTTTAGGTTTTTTATTCATACAATAACTTTACAGTCTTTAGTATCTCTAAGTACACTACTAAATACATACACTCATGAGATATGGGGAGATACGGTGAAAGCTAGATTTACTGTCGTAAGACAATTCAAATAAGTATGAGTGAATCAGAACAGTGTAATGATGGCAGTGAATATGAGGACGGACGAGTGGAATTCATATCAAATTTAAAATATATTAGGTACAGTACATATATCTACCATCGATATAATATGCATTTGTATGTCAAAATTAGAATCCTGAACGTCTTAAGTAGGTATTCCATCAGAGCCGATGTTTACAATCTGGTGATTGAGATCAGTTTTGTTGAAATGGTATAGACGATAGTCCCAAATGCAATCCGGGGGAATCAAAACAGTTTGATATACCACTACTACTACTACTAATAATAATAATAATAATAATAATGATAATCAGGCATTTGGATGGGAAATCCCATGACTCCCGATTGTCCCCGATTAAAAACCGTGGAACTATCAGCTCTGGGGGAATATCAGCTTGAAGGCACTATTCTACTGCGGGTTTCTTGATCCACAGACACCCATGATAACCATGATAAACTCATGGTGCCGGGTGAGTGAGTACACCAATGACTCCTCCCTTGACTCTTCTAAGGTTCAGCTTTCTCCATAGCCTTTTTTTATCTTCGACAAACCCAAAACCATATCAATTTGTATATACCTTTTTTTTTTCTTAAAATCATGTTTACCTGCACTCCTCCTTCGCTCAAAAGTAAACTTGTCTCCAGACTCTTCCAAGAGACGGTCATAAAATAAACGAGTCAAAAACTTGTCTAAGTGACAAGGAAATGGGTCTTCTAGCTGGAGATGTGCCAGCCCAAAACCCGACATTTGCCAGCTCCAGATTCTATTTGTGGGATGGTAACCTGATAGGTTAGACAACTTTTGACTCGTTTATTTTATGATAGTCACTTCGACAAGTATGGAGACAAGTTTACTTTTTCAGTGTTACCCCCAGGCCCAACTTGAACCGGAAACACCTTTTCTCCGGAGGGGGGCAGGCACAGGCTACCATACATCGTGTATGCACGTACATTATAGCTCGATATTGAGTTAGAATACACATTTGTTGACACAGATTGATTGTCACGCCACCTCGTGTTAACACCTGATGATCCTCTCCTATAGCTCATTGACTTGTACCTTGGCTTTCTTTGTACAATATTGAATGCACTTGTCAACAGGTAGCTTCCCCTGACACAGGTGGCTATCACATCCACCCCGTGTATGCACAACGTGCCGCTAAGGGGACATTAAGGCAACGTTTTGTGTGGAGGGTGCCAAAAAGGATAAATAATTACAGCAGATATTGGCGCGCGGAATAGGGTTAACCTCATTTAGAACACATGCCCAACATAATCTCTGGTCAATAATTAACGTTTCTAACCACTAGGCTGACGACCGTGTTTTACACATTTCTGTGTTCTCTTAATAATGCTGTGCTACATGTAGTTCATGAAGCTGTACATTAATAGAAACAATATATATACACGTGTTTGGCATAATAGTGTAAGATATTTTCCTGAAACTTGACAGTCCGGTAATATGTGGCTCCCTTTCCGGCTGAAGTGTTGATTAAGTGTCGGGTCATACTGCCAGCGTCTTAAGCAGCTCTTTCACCAATTTTCGCCCCATTCTGGCATTGGTGACCATCAGGAATCTTGGGATATGATGCAATCTGTCATAGTTTCGATGGTTTTCAATTGTGTTTCTGATTTTCAATATTTTTCGGACCATTGTCTTACAGCAGGAATACTGAGTAGTAGAAACTATTCTTAGGACCACTTTTTTTTAGAAAAAGAAGGCAATGCCACTGAGTTACACTGGGATAATTTCAAATACAAATGCACTGCATGTTAGAGGGTTTCTGATGTCCACATAGGGATTGTGAACTCAATGACACAGGAAAATGCCGTCTAACATGAATTTTCCTCACCTCAGACCTGACATTAAAAGCTGCCTGTAAAAATAGTGCTATTGGCACTAAAATAGCTCCCAGACGTATGAGAACAATTGCCATATAAAAATCACTAAAGGTACTTTTTCTCATTCTAGTGAATTTTATCTTTCATGTAATAAAACGTTATAATTTCCAAAGAGAACAGAGGTAAAAAAAAAAGAAAAAAGGGCAGTGAACATGACTGTTTATCATGGAAAATAAATGTTCTGATAAGAATTACCTCTCAAAACACCACTTACAACCTACATGGCCTTCTACACATTTCCAAAACTAGTGTCCCTATTAGCTTAGTCAACTTTGGCGGAGTTTTCTACTCCAGATATGAAGGTAGAGGGTCCAGCTCCCAGGTGAATGCACAACTCGTCAT
The DNA here is from genome assembly GCA_947462335.1 of Harmothoe impar. Lineage (NCBI taxonomy): Eukaryota > Metazoa > Annelida > Polychaeta > Phyllodocida > Polynoidae > Harmothoe > Harmothoe impar. The sequence continues at coordinate 29,464,557 of OX381712.1, forward strand.
GATATAAAATGATTGAAGAAAAGATGATGGAGCTCCCTAATTTAGCTATATTTATCGCCAAAGAGCCCTGCTGTGCATGGCGCCTGAGAATGGTTCAGGAAATTGCCATGGGTGAGGGGGGGGGGGGGGTGGAGAGCAATGTCTTTATAATTAACCACACACTCATGACTCTTCTTTTCATATTTCTCTATCCAGCTGTCTCTCTAAATATAACAGATTATAACAATCCATCAGTGTGATCTATACTATGTCTATAGATACAGGGGCGGTAGCTGCTGTTGTGAACAGGTAACTATTGATGTAGTTGTGGTGTAGTAGTGGTAAGGCTGGCACCAATCAGGCCAGGTGTGCCTCCGCCCGGGTGCGGCCAGGTAAAGAACTTATCATTGGGGCCCATTGTACTGGGTGCATCCAGGTGTGGGAAACGATCTCACGCCTCTACTCACCTGACCTCGCCCGGCCTACCTGCTCCACGCCCCTATTAAAGGTTTAAACCACAGGTGGCACCTGCCCACCGCCTTATTGAGAGTGATCTAGAGGAAGGTAAAGATAAAATAGAATCCAAACATATAGACTGGTGCATTTGTTATGCAAATGTTAGTCACAGTTGCTATTGATTACATAGTATAAACGTATCTATAGATATGGTGTTACGTGTATGTGAGCAGCTGGGGAGTGAGTAAGAATAGCATTAACGATAAGCTCAGACTATGCCACACCAATTCGTTTTCGATTTCAATTGATTATACTATGGACGGTGTACCGTATTGTACCCATCCGCTATTTGTTCTCTTACACCTCATATCAACAATGCAGGAATGAGCAATTACCCAAATTATGAGTACTAAATCAGGCTGATTACATAGTTTGTCTATCTATCTATTATTTGCTATTAAAGTATATGATTATACACAGAGGAAAATATCAGATACACATTATCACGTTGTCACCAAAAGCCTTTTTCTTCGAGAGTCAAGTATTTCAAAGAGAGTCAATGCTAGATTCGAGTCAATGCTAAACTCTCCTTATGAGATCATCGCCAAACTGCAAGGGAGTCTGGCAATGCTGGACTGTCTTAACATAATCTAGCTGTGCCCGTATATTATTCATGGCTGGACTCCCTTTGCAAAACCTGACTCTTGGTAAAGAGTAGCTCTGGCAACTAAAAGAGAGTTTGGCTGACTTTGAGAATCATTGCATCCAATTATTCCAATTTGTTAATCTTTGACGTTAATAGTTCAGTCCAAGAAGTATTCTAAAGAAGACTTTGTCTTCATCGTGTACACACACTGCCGATACACTGCCATGGATGTAGTGTGAGCTCATGGAAGGTCGTGGGTGTGGCGGTGGTGCCACCTGGCTAACGAAGATGTAAACAGAACGTGCCTCCTTCTCCCTCACAAGTGCCTTACCTTTGCTTCATCCCTAGTTTAAACGGTATCTAATAAAACAATAGATAATATAAATCTAGAAAGCCATGCCGTGTTCCTATCACTTCATGCTTATGCAGGTGAAAGGTCAACTACAAACGCTTACTATTTTCCGTATAACATTGCAAGTAATCCACAGAGGGATCTAGTGTGTGTTCTCATTTTTCCTGATTCCTTTGGGAGGGAAGGAGCTGTTCTGTTTCCAACAATGATTAAAATTTGGGCGTCTGGCCAAAGGATATGGGTCGTTAAAGGGGAGTATTGACTGCATGGCGGCTTGCCACACGGAAAACTATATCCATAAATTACTGCGAACGTGAGATAAAGTCTACCACAGCACAACTTTAATCATAACAATATTGGCATATTGGTGTAATCATTGAATTTTTGAGTTTGTATATTGGGTGTTTAAGAGTGCAATTGTAATGTGTTTATTAAATTGTCGTTGATATAAAGTAGCCCTCTGCCATAAGCCAAACTTTCATGTATTGACTATAACGTCTACAAATCATCACGGATCTTTATTTTTATTTTTCACACATAGAGAGAGATCCAGTTGTTTTCCATGAGATTAGATCCCTTCATATATATATATATATATATATATATATATATATATATATATATATATATATATATATAGTATATATATTTGACCTATATATATATATATACATATATATATATATATATATATATATATATATATATATATATATATATATATATATAAATATACATCGTTAGTAACACTGATTAACGGCAGCACGTATATAATGTGATGTAACTCAGCATGGAACATATGGTGCCCATGATTTCATACTTGATAGTCAACTTGTCTGATATAAATAAGCGTTGCATAGCGGATCCACCTTGTGTCCTGTCAATCATTTTTGACGGCAACTCCCCCTCCTGCCTTCTCTCCTAGCCTGATATAAGCCCAGTCTACTCCTACCTTGGGCTTAAGGATAACCATTTCCACACACACCCTCCTTCCCTGGAGACCCCTTTGCTGACCTTTGTGAGCATATCTAAAGTTGGCGGTAACATTTAGCCCCGACCCAAGCCATATGCTGATCTTTTAAAATGATATTTTCATGAGACAGTCGTAATTTGCTCTAGCTATAGAGAGAGGGGAAGAAGGGAGAGGGTACAGAGGTAAAGAGTGGGGTTCTTTTTTCACCTTCTTTCCGATTTTCTTATGTTTGATGACAATGGGTATTCACTACTAAGCACGTCCCCCGATTGATGTCTATATCTATCAGTGTCAGGGCTAGGAGGTGGCCGACTCATAAAACATATTGGGCGACCTTTAGCCCTTTTTGATTGAATGGTGGACGGTCTTTTGATTATGGGGAACCCACACAGACCTGGCGACCCCATGTTTTAAGGGTGCCTGTTGTAGTAATGACGGTACAGGTTATGCCGCCAATGTATTTTCATTAGTAACATACCCTGCGGCATGACCAGGGAGCAATTAACAGCTCATTTAACAGGTGGCACGTTTTGAACGGTGGTTATAAGGGCCAAGGGTAATAAAGTCATCATTTACAGGTACGATTGGTGCGGCATGATCTGATAGGTTTACCTTTGTGCGCTGCATTGTGGCAATGGTAGGTGCATGGTACTTTAAAGTGCTAACTATATCGAGTACCGGTAAGGAAAGTATGATATTGATAAGGCATTTATGTTCACAGATTCATACTCCACTCAAATGCGTCATAGCTCTACACCTCTAAATCTCATCACCCTCATCCCCCCTTCCATTTCCCCTCATCTGCCCACATTTCCCCATATACCCTCTTATCTCCCCTCATCTCCCCTTATCTCTCCTCATCTCCCCTCATCTCCCCTCATCTCCCCTCATCTCCCCCTCATCTCCCCTCATCTCCCCTCATCTCCCCTCATCGCCCTCATCTTAAATCATCTCCACTGGTCTCCCCTCGTCGCCCCTCATTACCCCTCATCTCCCCAACCCCCAACGTCGGCTCCGCCCATCCCCCCCCCAACATAGTATGTTATTCATTGTACTGTTCTGGCAATACATGATATCTCACAAACAATCAAATCCTATGGCACTTTAAACATGTAGTATGGCTGCTTTATATGTCATCCCGAAATTACCATTCCCATCGCAGATGGCAGTTATTCGAACGGGAAAACATTACCAAGCAGATCCACTTCCTCATTTAATTTCTAAGTAAACACGTGGTATATTGTGACAATAATTCAAATTTCTGGTTAAATATATATATATTTATATATATATATATATATATATATATATATATATATATATATATATATATATATATATATATATATATATATATATATATATAAATATATGATGCATACTGTAAAAAGAAATGAAATAGTATGTGACGGAGTGGTGATGGTCTGAAGAAGAGCAGTTCATTGCCAAGGGCTCCATCTTGCGCGTGTGTGCGGTGGAGAAGTAGGGGGGTTGGTGGGGGGGGGGGAGGACTGCATGATCACCCAAACACGAGGGGGTACAAAGGTGCCGACAGGGGAAATTGAATTTTCTAGCCAAGAGATACGATGCCTTTGTGATGGTCCTTATCAAATGAGCACGGTTTGTTAAGCAGCAGTCGGCCTGGAATTGGCCGCTTCAAAGCCCAATCGGCGCCAAGATTTGGCGGTGTTAGCGGGCAAGATGGAGTGTGTTTGTGGAGGGTTAGTGACAAGGCCGGCCGCAAAGAATTGACACTGTTACCTTTTATCCCCTTGCCGACCCCCCAGCATTGATGGGGTGGCGCTAGAAGGCTTTTAGGGGAAGAAGTTATTCCCCTCTCATGTCCTCCCTCTCACCCCCACACAACTGTGGTTGCTGGTGCTGTCGATATGGGGGCGCAGCGGTGCCGTAGGTGCCTCTAAACTCAAGGTGTTCACTGAATACTCACTCTTCACAATGTATACGTGTGTTCCAACCCCCACCCCATCCCAATATCATACACCCAATTATTCCTCAAGATCTTCATTACTTACTAATTCTAGATACGTTTCCACACTCCAGATCCATGGACACTAAGGTAACTGATGTCCCCGATCCCATTATTATGACATCCATTATCTCCCAAACCAGAAATGAGAAGCAGGCCAATTCATGTTTCCAGTCACAGCACTTTCATCAATGACGAATCAACCGCACGTAAATAAAGCATTGCTCTCTGATCCTATTCGTCCCCTCCCCTTATCCAGCACACCTACAACCCATACCCTGTGTACTTGGAGCCACCATCTCCATCCCTGCTGGCTGCTTATCAGTAAACCCCTATGCTGTATGGTGCCACCATTGGACTGGGGAGTCGGCTGGCGGGCGGAGCGTCACAAAGGATGCACCCTGCATTGTGGAGCGGGCCCGGGGCAGGGAGACATCTACCTTTGGCATCTTTGTCATTGTCAGTATGACGTCTGACGTGACGTGTGACAGTGACTGACACCAGTCTGCCATCCCCACCCCTGGGGCCGCCTATCTCTGGCCCTAAGGGCGGCCTAACCCATGCCATTTCCCCCTACCCACCCCGCCGCTCAAGGCTCTGTCAATGTGTCAAAGGCCTCCCTCCAATGGATTTTCCGAGGTAGCAGGACCCATAGAGCCCCCCACCCCCAAACAGATTTAATCATTGACTTCGGTGTTGCTCTGACTTAGCTTTGAAGTTGCAATTGCTGGTTGTACACAAAGGCAAAGAAAGGCTTGGTGCCCAATGCTGGCAGAGGTGCAAGAGGCACCGACTCCCAACTACAAGCCGTGTATAGTAGAACTATGTAACAAGGTCCCAGAGAATCTGTCAGGGATTGGGTAGATTCACCTTGAGACGAACACTTGAATCTGTGCCTGTTCAAACATTCTCAGGTAATTATTTGTGAATAACGGTAAAGTTAAAGTGTCATTTCCCCCTAATAAACCACCATTACCAGTATTATCATACATGAGTAATTCGAAATATTAGTGTATGCCTCAGCGTATGTGTCTGACTCATGGTGTATCTACCCTATACGGCATTGGTGACAGCTGTGGATAGGCGCATTGCACTAGGAACAAAGGCAGACCCTCTCTGTATAGCACTGCCAATAATCCAACTCGAGGGAAAAAATCGAGGGGGGAAATCGGAAATTACACTCGGCTGTTTGTGAACAGTGTACAGGTGTAGAGATGGGGCACAGGTGGCGCCACCGTGTGGTGGTTGACGACATGACTTCCGGTGCCTTTTTATTTCAACATAAATATGTGAGGTTTGGAGGTTGGGGAATCTTTATGAATGATTTTTTTCCCCAAAGCCGCCTTAAAGCTATAATATTATCATGTTTCAACCGTTTAGTTTACACTTCCCTACTACCTACATATCCATACCTGTCATTGATGTTGCACTCTCACATAGTTTTCCCCCTTTCGCCCTTGTAGCTTCCTCGTTCTCTCCTCTCAATTGCATCCCTGTTGACCCCCCCCCCCCCCTTTACACCATCGTTACCTCCCCGCGGGGCCTAAACGCAAGCCGCCACGGCCGTGGCTGCACACAACAGTGGGGAGAAAAGAAGAAGAAACTGTAAAAAAAAAAGCTGAGTTTACTCAAAGAAACAGGACAAAATGGCACAATTTCCTGGTTCCATAGTTGGTCGTTTCCCCGGCCGGGGGACAAGGGGATGTGGGTTAATTAGTAGCTGCGGGTGTCTTGATCTTATCTGGGGGTTGGGAGGGGGGAGGGGTGGTTGGTTGGCCGAACAAAAAGACGCCCACATCAGCCTTGTGACTTGTAGAGACGTCCGACTGGGAATCAATTCACTTCTTATCCATATCATCTTTCTGTTGACTTTCGCTTTTTCGGTGTGGGCGTTGAGGGGAAAAGAGCAAATAAAAATCAGTGCTCTTCGACACGCTTTAACTGTATCAAGCCGCCGCGCAGGGGATAATGGACAAAAAGAGGGCGACAAAAAGAGAATGAGTGCGGTGCTCAAAACCACAGAGCGGTAATCATTAGCCGTGACAGTAGAAGTGTGGCGGGAAACATCCCGCGCGACACTTGTCGTGCGGAAACAGGCAATGCATGTCGCGCCCTCGTGCGGGCACGGGTTGCGGCAACCCCATAAACATGGGCCTCCAGAGGGGGATGACTTGGGGAAGGGGGATAGTGGGAGGGGGTTTGTACAAGTGGCAGCCGTGGAGGGATCATAAGGTGAAAGATCAAGTTGTGTGAATGTGTTGGGCTGACGGTTGGCATGGCCTACTTGCCTCCGCCGCCTGCCAAACCTGTGAGCATTGGGCTGAGTGCCAGATGTAGGCCTTGTAGCTGTTGTCGGGGCCTTGCCGTCCTCTCCCTACCCAACCAGCTAGCCACCTGCTCTGCCACGCACCTATCTGTAGCTGTACACACCTAGAGCTACCTGTCTGTCTATTGTTCTACTACCAACCTATCTGTACCCAACCAGCTAGCCACCTGCTCTGCCACGCACCTATCTGTAGCTGTACACACCTAGAGCTACCTGTCTGTCTATTGTTCTACTACCAACCTACCTGTACCTAACCAGCTAGCCACCTGCTCTGCCACGCACCTATCTGTACCTGTACACACCTAGAGCTACCTGTCTGTCTATTGTTCTACAACCAACCTACCTGTACCTAACCAGCTAGCCACCTGCTCCGCCACGCACCTATCTGTACCTGTACACACCTAGAGCTACCTGTCTGTCTATTGTTCTACTACCAAGCTATCTGTACCTAACCAGCTAGCCACCTGCCCTGCCATGCACCTATCTGTAGCTGTACACACCTAGAGCTACCTGTCTGTCTATTGATCTACTACCAACCTATCTGTACCTAATCAGCTAGACACCTCCTCTTTATGATGACTGGAGAAACTCTCAGGTGACACTTTATCCAGCTTTTCTCCACATTTCTGTGTTTAATGCAGTGAGAAATATCAGGGTCCGATTTCAGCCAAACCTTTCTGGGTAATTTTTTTTTATCATTTTCATTGATCACCCTCGTATTTGTCTTGCCCTTTTGGATTATGAATGTTTTCTCTTCAATTTCTCATGAAACGGGTGCTATTTTGTTGATTTGCCTCCCGTGATAAGGCTTCTAAATTTGAGGTGATATTCGCACATAGTTGCTAGAAAATATAGGGAGTGCCCCCCCTCCCCCCAGATGTATCCCACCTATCTGTCAACTATTTACCGGCCCATCTGTAACTGTACAAACCTACCTGTCTGCTTACTATCAATTTGCATATCTGTACCTGCACAGACCTTGCTCTTGGTGCTCAGAAATATTACACGACCCTCCATTGTGTAAAGGGAACGCCACTGTTCAAAATATAGATAGAAACAAAAACTGATACTGATCCAGGGGCCTTTGAGGTAGAACAAACTGCTGTGATCATTAATAACTTCCCTCTGCCAATTTGCCAATTAGGTGGCAATATAGGAAGGAAGGAATTAGGCGTGAACTGGTAGCAGACGAGCGCTGTTTTGAACATGTCTATCATTGTCGACATTTCAATGAATATTGTTACTGTTCCTCGGTTCATAACATTCTTACACCATGACTGTAGACGATATTAAGCATGATACATGCCATCAATGGTGCCGTTGAGAGTTGGCGTGCTATTTGGTAGAGGCCAGTAAGCAGGTAGAAATGTCATTGCAGAGGAGATAATGTTGCGGGGAAAATCATTAGATAAAGAAGCCACGGGAAACTGAAGAAATCAAGAAAGAAATCACGGGCTATGCCATTTGAGCAATAAGTCACCAATTAAAGCAAGAAATTATGTTCCTGAGCCTCGGGGATAAAACGCATTGGTAAGAAAAGCCATGTGAGGAAGATGCCATGGGAGGAAGAAGCCATGGAGAAAGCCATTAGACATAAGTCCACGCTATACTATTCAATCACACAAGAAGCCATGGGGTGAACCCTCTGCGAAGGAATGGAGGAAGAAGTCATGGGTGAGTACTCATAGCCGGGAAGACGACAGGGGAAATATGACTTGAGTGAGAACCCATCAGGACAGAGGCAATGTGAGAAGAAGCCACGGGGGACAGACAATGTCTGCAATATGCCATGGGGAAGAACCCATATAGGATAAAGGAGTCATAACACAGATACAACGCAAAGACAACTGAGCAGAAGCACATTAGGTGCTATGTTTGCTACGCTCAGTAGTATGACTGCCTGCCAATCCATAGGTTGGGAGTTCGAAGCGCTCATGGAAAAAACTATAAAATGTTTTCCAAACTGCACATGACATTGTATGCTGAGCACTAGTGACAATAACATAAGCAGCGCTCACAGACACTTGCCTTATATTAGACCACAATGCACAACCCCAAAATGTGAAGTTGAACTCATCATCTTTTCAGACTAATATATTATATATTATTTTTTCTTATAGTACATGAGTTCCTCTCTTCCTAAAAAAAAGTTTCAGACGGGGAAAATGTATATATTATGCCTGTAAAAAGTGCCCTTTGACTTTCCATTCGATTTGAAGTTTACCTACTCCTCCCCCCTAAGGAAATGATCATAGACACTTTGAATACCACTATACAACAGCATATATATATAGGGGTACCTGACATTGTATATGGGAGGTACCTGTCTGAAATGTTGCCTGATAATATGAAGGAGGCATCATAAGCGTGTATTCCACCAACGTCGGTTGGCCAGAAATTAGTCATCCGATAAAAGTCTATAATATTAAACCTATGAGAAAATCTTGTCCAACAGACAGAGATTTCGGCTGATTCCATCTGTGGAATACTGCCTAAAGGCTTGATGACTGTACCTGATGTGCCTGCCAGTAGCTAAAGGGTATATGATACTGTATCTAGTTGTCTAGGGGGATGTGAGATTATCGTATTGTATCTAGAGTGTACCTGGGGTTGTCTGGTAGTACCAGGCAGGTATCTCAAACTGTTGAACAGTATCTAGGAGGATTTCTGAAGTTGTTTAAAGAACCCAGCATATGCGACTGGAGGAGAGTGGATCATGTAGTTCCTAACTGTGCCACTAGCAGTCTGTAGTATAATAGTAGTTGTCTGCATGGATCACTAGCCACCTCTGTGGTTATAACTACCTTGAATCAGTTGAGGATAGTTGATCTGGCCTGGGCAGGTGAAATTGGTAAGGGAACCGTGAATCAGGCTTGGCTTGGTATGTAAAGATTCTATAAACCATGATAAAGATATCATAGCCTCCTAAAATAAATCATTAAACTAGTAGACAGGTCATTTTGTATAAGTTACTCACCCAAATGATGAGCTATCTTTTGAGAGTTGATTTTTATGTAGTTTTTTACCAGAGAATCCAAATCTGCCAGGGGACATTGCAGATTTTGCATATCAAGGCTCCTAATTAGCATATTCTAATTAGGTAGCCAAATATCAGGTTGCATAAGCAAAAGTACTGTCAAATTAGTCCAAAGCTTGTAGAAATGATATTAAACCTTTAGATAGGGCTGAGGATCAAAATTGCATCCGTTAATAAATTTTCATTAAAGCCTAATTAGCATAATTTATGCAAAACTGAGGATACATATGTGCATAATTTGACTCTCAAAATACCAGGTGATAATAGCACCTGATTCACTGCAGGAAAAATCACAAAATCTGCATACACATTTCCTTGGTCGTGAAAAGCAATTATAAATTTGGGGACATGGTAGATATAGACTGTAGCCATTGTTACAGCCATATTTAAAGATGGCCGCTACTGAATATTTCTAAATCAGTTATCTGCTCTTCTACTCAACTTAGAATCATGATTCCAAATGCTAAATATACATTTCTGAGGTCAAGTAATGCAATGGTGTTCATTTTGAGGATATGGATGGCAGCCATCTTGGATTTTTATAAGGTTGTCCTTAGAAAACCTTTTAGCTGATTTTCTTTATCAATTTCTCTCTATCTCTTTGCTGTATCCCAATCTTGGCAATTTCAAAGGCCCTTATCAGTGGAAATGGGTACCTGTTTTAGCCCATTCAAGGCATCTTATTGATCATTGTCAAAGTATAAATTATAGACATTGAGACCCACTACCCACTTTTAGGCAAACCACAGGGGGTCAAAAATCAGCCAAAATCTGCAGAAAATCGGCGAGTAACTCACAATAATGCGTGTATGGTAAAGGAAGAGTTAAACCAAATAAGGCCCGCTGTCTTAGATTTGAAAGTGGGAACTTCATTTTTTATAATGCCTAGGACTTTAAAAAAAAACTTTGACCATCTTTTAGAGACCCATACTGGTTAACATACTACAGCATGGTTCCCAAAATACCTCACTGGTGGAACACAGCTCCAAGTGGCCGACTCATGGGCACTTTACCCTATGTGGGTACTAGGGGGGGATAGGGGATACACAGAGAAAATAAAGCTGCTAAGGTTCCATGCCCTGCACGGTGCAAAATTCCATATTTTTGGTCTTGCAAAAATATTACAGGTGTAAATTTGATGTGGTATGTGAACTAAGTATCAGTGCTACTTATGTAAACTAGCCAACAAAAGAGGGACCCCATGCTGATCCTTGTGGGAATTGACACCTGCTCCCACATGTTTTTTGCAAGTATTGATTGCCTGTGGATAACTCTTGAATGATCACCACAGAGGGCAGGCCTTTGTTAATGACTTTATGTAGCAGCTATCTATTGTTGAGCCTTCCAACAAACCAGGTAAGACTATAATTATCAAGTTCTTGACATCAGGTCACTAATTAGGCTACAAAGCTTATACACAGGTAATTTTGTATAAGTTACTCACCGAATTGAGAGTTGATTACTCTATCTGTGCGACATAACCTTTTTTATCAATTCACCCAAACTCATGTACAAATCACCCCTGCTTATGAGAAACACAAATTTCACTTCTGTTAGATAACAGGGGCAGATTTAGGGGACAATAACCCTAATTTTGCATGTTTGGGAATGCATGGGGATATTATTCAGGGCTGGAGAGTGCAGGGACTGGGTTCAGTGTTAACACAGCACAATGCCAACATCAGCAGGTTAGCTATTAATATAGGCTATGCTCATCCTTAATGTCTATATACCTTGACAATGATCAATAAGATGCCTTGAATGGGCTAAAACAGGTATCCATTTCCCCTGATAAGGGCCCAAGATATTGCCAAGATTGTGATACAACAGAAACAGACACAAATACATAGATTACCTGGTTAGCTGAGTCAGAAGCAAATCTGCCTCTCAATACTGTGATGGTGAGTTTGGGGCTCTCTTGGAGAAAACTAATCAAATATTTTCCAAATTGGTCTTTATCTGCACATACACCAGGCGGAATTACCGTGGCTCTGAACAGTTTCTGAAAGTTCTCAAAGCATCCACAGGGGGGCATCACCAGCTTGTACCTATATATCTTAAGAGTAATAGGGCCCGAACTACTAGGTGTTGGTGGTGTGAAGAAGAGTTAATGTGGGGGGGGGGGGGGGCGAGGGAGGGGGGTGGCACGTGTTGCAGACAGCGTCTTATCTAACCTTACAGAGGTTACGTTAACTGCATACCTGTGCCACGTGCAGCCCTACCCCTGGAGCTCTACTCTCACCTGGCTTAAGTAGCGGCTGAATGGGGAGGAGATATATAAAAGTCAACTCGTCGTAGAGTCAGACAGCAGGATTGATCGGTACTATACAGGTAATACAGGTGTTAGTTAAACAAGGTGGTATATTACTGAGCTGCTCCTTACTCACACACCATTACTCAGTGGCATCCATAATTCTGGGTACTATCTTCAACAGGGTCCTGTCTTACAATACAATTTGACATAGTCTTTATTTCATGAGAGTTATTTTGCAATCTGCGATCATACTGTCATGTCAGCGTTTTACGACAAATCTTCATGTTATCCCTTTGTCAGTTTCCATCACCGAACACAAAGATGACATGCTATCCGCCATAAGAGGCATTATGTTATCCCTCCCCTAAACGTCTTTCTCTTTCAAAGTTAAAAAAAAGTAATTGGTATTGCAAAATGTATATGTCAGGGTATAATATGTCAGGAATAGTTGTGTATTGGTTCATATGACACTACAGCAGTGCTTTTTTTGTTGCATGGCGAGATTAAAACATAATGAGCTATTTCATATTTATGAGTATGTTAATGTATACGATCACACATATCGCCATGAATTACTTACTACTCGACCGTTGAAATAACTAGTATAGGTATATATTGCAACCACTCCTCCGGCTGTAGAATGGGAGACGGTGATGCTGCTGCCTTACCCCCATCACTTACGTCAAACCTATGAGAGCTGACCGCCATATTTATCATGTGCATCTAATGCCACTTTCCCATATTGAACGCACCTGCCGTGAACTATGACCAGGGCCTGGTAATAAAACACTAAGTAAAATAGCTGCTGTCCCGGCTCTAATGTAGCTTTGTATGCCTGCCCACAGAACCCACACACCCCGCCTCTATTGACTAATCGACGATGAAATTCATTACCTTTACTAATACCGGCGTTCTTGTATTTCCCCCTGCCCCCACACCCCCACCAACATGGGGTGATTGATCATAAAGTGAAGGTAAACTCCAGGCAGGAAACTGGAGGCTCAGTGTATAGACTGCCGCCTGTGTGTGCTAGTGCTGAGGGTGGGGGACACTGTGGTCAGGGCCTGACGGTTGAAAAAAGGGTGACTTTGCTTATATATGCAGCCCACCGTCCATTATCCTGTCTCCTGCCTGGAACAGTACTTTATAAAGCTCGACACTTCTGACAATCGCCTGTCATGGATATAGTACATGCCCCATCCCCGACGGCGGCCACCAGTCTCCACAGGGCCAGCGGCAGACAGGAAGGGAGGGGGGGGGGGGGTGCGGCTGTAGTTGGGTGGAGTGATGGGTTGTACTTTAGCCCTATAATGTAAATATGTATGATGGTAGAAGGCCTAGGACTGAGGGTGGGGGTGGGGTGAGGGTGGGTGAATCTCATCGAGGAATTGATCCAATTTGCGTAGTTTGTAGGTGGTGCTGCAGTCCGTGTGAGACAACAATGCCCTTTCGTCAAATGTTGATGTTGACTAGTTCTTGCACTGATTATCTATAGGTTTAAGAGGTTAGTCAGTAGTGGCTATCCCGGATTAATCAAAGGGATATTCACCATGCATTAGTCAAAATAACGAACTTACACTCACAAGTGATTATGGTAAGTTCAAAAAAAAAAGATGCCTTATTCAGAAAGTCTAACCCTAATAAACCTAGAATGAAAAGACTAGTCAGTTTGACTAACCTGACAGTATTAAGTAGCATGGGTTGGGGCGTATAGGGAGCCAAAATATGACTGTGTTCTGTAAGTCATTTTATGGCTGTTTTTCACTTTAAAGCATTAGTGATATTTTGTTTGGGCTTTGATGAGTTAGTTGTTTTTTTAATATAAGTTTACCTATGTCTCTACCAATACCAACGCCATGGAAAAGTCCCTCTCCGACAATGCCTAGCATAATGTTATTATCATTGATACCGGTAATATATTTTCATACACTTTTAATATCAGAGATGATTACCAGCTACCGGGTGCTACTGCGCAGCAATTCTATTAGTCTATACCTCGCCCTCCTACTGCAATCGCCACCACCACCAGCATGCATTGGTGACATCACTTTAGCCGATTTAAAAGGTTTCAGTTGGATCCTTGTCAGAACTGTCAAATTGCTTCCACTGAGACAAAAGTACCTCACTTATATGGCTTCTATATCGCCACCCCAACCCCCAAACCGTTTTACTCGGCACCTGGCAGGCCTCCCATTGGATTACCATTGTGAGAAGATGATAAATATTATTGTTATCCAGATACTGTACATTGTCCTTTTCGTGTTTTACCATTCGTAAATAAATTCGGATCTTTGTCAGTTTTCCTTTAAAACTTGACCGTAGATCTAGACTACCTCGGCAGGTGTGAACAATATGAGGATATGTACTGGCATCGATTTGCAAGATAATCCTTTTTTATCCTGATAACTTTTCAAAAGAAAAAGGAAAATAATCTTGAACATTTTCCACTCGAGGCAATTATGTCCCTATTTGTTATAGAAAGTGGAGTTTTTCTAGGTTACATTTTTCTTTTCTTTTCTTTTGACTTTTGGTACCAAAATCCGGGGATAAAGTACTACCCTAAAACCTTTTTATTCTTTTTCCTCTGGCCACCCAACCTTTTGGTTTAAATGCAGAATCATGTTGTATTGTTATAGAGGGAGGACTAAGGCATTTGCTTTAAATGTCAACTTGCTTGAAGTGATATAACTATTAAAATGAACTAAAAGTTATGTGGAATATATGAACCGACTTTTTTTAATTTTGAGAAAATACTGTTTCCTATCTAATGGAAAAGACTAGCATGTGATATAGGTGGCAGCCGGGTCTTGGGGACGTGCCCCCTCCCCACTTTCGCTTTACCTCAAAACAGGTCAAACATAAAAGGGGGTGCAGAGGGGTCCCCCCTTGAGGTCGGAAAGTCGCCGAAATTAGGGGGTTCAGGTCGAAAAGTTGCTTTTTCTGACGCATAAATCTATTGTAAATGTTGTCCAAAAGTCGCAAGGTCACTTATATTATTGCCTTAGGTCGGAAGTCGCTTCCAAAACAGCCCGGGTCGCCAGGTCGCTTTTGACCCATCTGCAGTCACATAAAAGGTCAACAGAAAACAGGCAAAAATATCAGAAACCCCCTTCACCCCACCCCCCTGCTTTGACCCCACCCCTAATCCTAGTCAATTTTAACCCTCGCACCTGATATGTGGCTGGCCACAAGCCATTCCTACACAGGTACATGTATTAGAGATAATACCAATAAACATACCTGCAGTTCAGCCGTGTGTAGCTTAAGATTATTTTTAAATGCTGAAATGCAAAGTCCCTTTACCAACATATTGCACAGTAGCTATTATTCTATTGATGTGTTTCTGTCTGGGATGTGTGTGTGCATTGCTGTGCTCATCCAATATTGGTTGTAGGTGTGGCCAAATACCACAATGCCACCCATCTTTCACTCTCGGGATAGGAAGGAGTCAGTCATAGTAAGCACTGTCTTATTATCAAAAGTGCGCTTATTATTAACGTGTTTTTTTTCTTTCCTTTTTCAGATAGCCTCTTCTTATCCGTCCAGTTAAACAAAAGTTGAAGGTGAGTGCATTTTAATGTTTTGATCTCTGTCCTCGATGGTAATGTTCATGTTTGTCTTTGGATCGGAGCTGATTTAAAGTGTGCATCTCTGAAACTATATAATAATGACAATATCATATGGCTATAGATATATGGGGTACAACGGAGCCACATTTTCCCTGTTTTCCCCCAGATAAACCTTTTAGTGGACTTTCTGTGCTAACCGTTTATGGTCCGCACAGAAATACAGTGTGTATAAATTATTGACAAATTAGTTTACATTACATCGCATCATTGCAATATGTTATATTTCTTATCAAGCCCCAATAAAATAGAGAGGATAGTAACAAACATATTTCCTTCATGTATCCTTGTGTTGGCCTGCCTTCTTGGAACATGAATTGGATGTCTGACAGGCCTTCTTGGAACATGAATAGCATGTCTGTCTTAGTAGTACAATGTATAGTGGTTTATATATTTTTAGATTTGATTTCTTCATGGATAAAATATTTATAAGTTAACAAATCAAAGGACTGCAGGCTAGAGGGTATATCCCAATGGGCATAGCACATTGAATCAATATTGACAATGTTAAATCAATGTTAGGTCAACGTTGAACTGAATTATGACATTGTATCCATTGGGATGCTCCTATATTCAAATCCCAATACAAGCATGGTTTTAAATAGGGAACGGTTCCCATAACCACCCCTTAGACTTAACCTAGTTCATATAACCTCCTCAGGAGGTTATACATTATAATATAACCTCCTGAGGAGGTTATGTGCAAAGCCTCCTCTTAGGGCCTTTGAAGCCTCCACTAAGGCTGTTCATAACCTCCTGGTGCTCTAGGGTAGGAAAACATGTAATATAACCAACAATAAGAACAATAGGCCCAACACCCACAAAGCTCTAGGTTTAGTGTGATACTGATTGGTACATGATTGAATCTATAGAATGCTGATTTGCAACAGCTTCCCCAAGATTGAACCTCATCTTCAGTCACTTTCTGATCTCCCGTTCAGTCTGAATGCCCTGTCACCTGGTGACAGTTGTACCCATTAGTGGAAGGAGCTAGATAACAAAATTTTGTCGCACAGTTCCTCTGGAAATATGAAATTTTAGTATAATTTCCCCTTCTTCTCAAGCAGTTTTACATTGTCATGACATTCCCAGGGTTTAGAGGTGCCTTTGCTGCATTATATAGAGGGTGGGCAGTCGGGGCATGGCACCTAAAGTTTTGGTCACCCTTGCCAGCAATTTATGTGAGGCGACAATCATGATATAAATTGTTGTGAATTTAAAGCATCTTTGCTGTCGGTAGAGACGGGTGGAGGTTGTGTGGGTGACATACTAGGGTACCTGAAGTTGTGAAGCAGACTAAAGCAAAATAATGCTTCTACATAATATTCACTTCTACAAGCAGCGGCCGAACTAAGGCGGGGTACATGGTCCCAAGCTACCCTGTCTGAGTGAACATTTTTTCCTCACATTTTGTCACCCACCCTCTCCCTTAAGCTATAGTGGGGATGCCGATAGGCTATCCCGTATGGTACAAGTAGGTGGTAGTGCAGGTCGTAAAACTACCCGGACCACCTCTGTCTCACTTCTACCTCCTTCCAGTATCATCACTCTTGGTAGTTTTTTCCTATGTGTATGTGTGACTGTGTCAGCTGCCCCGCCCCATACTCCTCACCCTTGCCTCTTAACCCCACACGAGTACTCCCCAGTCCAAGCTCTGTCCTCCCTACTGGGGGACTCCAGGGGACTCCTCCAGGGGCTCAGAATCCATCATAGTACATCGTGTGTGCCCTCCGCCTGCTGTCACTGTCAGAGGTGGTATTTCTATCAGGTCCCACCCGCCTGAGGACAAGATGTTTCAGTGTACAGTTACAAATGAGTTGGATAGGATGGCCTGGTAATTGAATTACAGGATGTCATCAGCCATTATCCTCAGGACAAACAATGGTCATGTCATACCAAGGTATACCGTATTTTTTGGTGTATTGAATCAATGTAATGTTTGTATAGGTTAAATGAAAAGACGGACCAAATCAATACTGTGTCAGTTCGTCACCAAACCACCGCCCCTCCTAAATGCATACAGGACCCTACTGCCTTTATTTCCTGATGCAAATAGTACAGTAATTGAGGCAAATAGAACAATAAATGTTCTCTATACATTTATTCATTTACGCCTTACTGAGACCCAATCACTGCCCCCTCCTCTAGAGTTACTGCCCTATGCATATTTGTGACTGCAGAGGGGGTTTCGGCGACCTGGCGACCTGGGCTATTTTCCAGGCGACTTTTCGACCTGGTGCAATCATTTAAGCGACCTAGTGACTTTTGGACAAATTTGACTATAGTAAAAATAGTCTAAAAAAGCGACTTTCCGACTTTAGGCCCTTAATTTCGGCGACTTTCCGACCTGAGGGGGGACCCCTCTGCAGCCCCATATTTTTGAGGGTGCCGGGACTCGCCACCCCTAAATTTGAGACCCACCGCTACCGCTTCAATAGATCGGTTGAAGGTGGGCACCCATCACAGATCTGAGAACCCCTTTGGAGGTGGAGGAAGATGTGACCAAACAAAATGCTTTGAAACAATGGGCTGTTGGGGGAGACATAGTGAGCAAAGTCTAGTCAAAAAGGGCTGATTCCAAGTTTTTAAGTCCCTATATGCACTTATATTTTTACCCAGAATCCCATGCCATCGAACTGAAAATTAGATTTGGAATTTAGGGTAGCATATATTATAGGCATTATACATGTGATTTTTCGCCGTTTATTGCTGGATATGTTGTATAAAATAGACTCAAGAACGTTTGAAAACGTCTTTCGAGAAAGTGAAAATAAAAATGAAAATTTGATATTAAAAGAATGTAGGGCAGTCCCCCCCCCCCCCCCCCATTATTCTTATTTTCAATTTCAGATTTCAGAATAATTTAGGCTAAACAGGAAAACAATACGGACGAATTCTATGCAAAGTATAGAATTCATGTTTATTTTGGGTAGTGATCAACCTTAAGAAAAAAACTGAGAATCTTTGGTAGATTTAGGGTGAATCAGATTTGTTTTTAAATCGGGAAGCTTTTAACATCAGTATTTTTGACATCATGATTAACAGGAATTTAGGCAATTGTGCCTGAGAGAGTGCCGATTTGTCAGATCTTGCCAGTATAAACACACATATGGCATAGATTTAGTTATTCTAGTTACGGGAATACCCTCCATAATATGTGACACAATCTGCGAAAAGGGCCCTTAGTGCAGGGTGCACTAAGTCCCTTTTTCCCGGTGCATATCACGTATAGTGTCACACATTCTTATGAAACGGCTATGGTTTTGCAATCATGAACTGCTGTTTTTGTCCACCCTTTTGGGGAAACCCGTCAAAAAAGACATATCAGTACCTTTTTTACTCTTTGTTTAATCCATATTTTTATATCGAATATTCCTTGTCGACCAAGCAACCATAGAGATGTGACAGGGACCCTGGTTGGAGGTCTGATTAATTTCCGGTCGTCCATGGCTGTTTGTTATGAGATGAAATGAATAGATCTGAATAAGGTGTGTCCTAAGGACATGTTTGAAATCTCAGAAAACTAATACATGGAATATTCTGAGAAGCGATCCAAACACCAATTAGGGATGACTCAGGGCAGAGGCCACATTCACCACACCTATAGCACTGCAGGTATTTGCACAGCAGACAGTGGGAGTCAGTTGGGTTTACTCCTAACATGTATACAGGTAAGCATCTTCTTACATATACGCCACTTTATAGTTATTGTTTCAAATGAGTGCCGGAGTTATTTAAGCTAAGATCCGGGGAATAGGTGAGTGTTGCTTAATCCCTGAAATGGGAGCGCCTCTAATGGGGTAAAGATTAAATTGATGAGTACCCCGGTGGTATATCGTGACAGTACGGTACTTGTATTTCACACATACCGGGAATTAGCACATCATGCAACTCCTGGAGCAAGCCATACATACGAGGCAACAGTATGTTGAGTTCTATACATTGCACCACTATTACTGTGGCAGATGCACTGTAAAAAGTTGTTGTTCGTGAACAGCAATATGTGCTGTAACTATACAGTACTTTAGCTGTAAAAGATAATACAGCAACTTTTGCTGTACACATACAATTCTGTTACTGTAGATGCAGGTTCGAATCCCATAACCAGCAACCAGAGGGAGAGAGAGCAGAGAGGTTGGAGGGAGTACTATACTCCACAGCTCAAATATGACCTGATCTTTTCAAAAGCCCAATGATGCAGGCTACACAGTGACTGCCCCTCTAGCTCAGTCGGTAGAGCCGTGGGAGATGTAGTCTGAGGGTCAGCAGTTCCAGTCCTGGCAGGAAACTCTCACACAAACTACATTTCTCCTGATGCAATTCTAAAGTATAATATATTTTGGTACACTGAAATGTTACTATTGAAAATATGCAGAGGATAAGACCAATGTATCTCAACAATCTGCATGAAAGATAGTAAAATTTACTTTGTAAAACATCTATAGGCCATCAAGATTACACTTCAACTAATGGTAGTTCAGTTCTTGTTAGTACATTACTGCAATAGGGTAATTTTCATATTATCCCTTAAGACATGAACAGTCTAGTTCTAAAATTGTCCCCAGGGATCCTATGTTGACCTCATTACCATTCACACATATGTAAGAGGTGTTTCCATATTCCTGACATGCAGGATTCACTGGCGTAGTGGTCATGGTTCAGGACTATGGATTGGAACCTGGGGGTTCAAATCTCCAAGATGTTGAATATGTGAGCCTTTTTAGAACTCAGGTCTGCGTCTACAGTAGATTCTACTGTAGGTCTACAGCAGAATTTACTGGAACCAAAGTTGCCCTCAATAGTTGCTGTACAGGAACACTACTTACTTCTAACAGTGTGTATAAGGGGCGCGGGCCTGCTCCCCACTGTTTTGGGCCAGAATTTACGTGTTTTTCTTTAAGTACCGTAAAATTTGGCCCAAATGCTGAGCAGGAAAGGGTTTTCCGACAGCGTCCCCCTTTTCAAAATTTTGGATCCGCTTCTATAATCAGATAAAGACACTAATGTTCTGATCACATTATTGTTACACACTGGCCATGTTTTGTCCATGTCAACGATATATTAACACAATGCCCAGAAACCTTCAAATGCACCTTTTAGACCTGGGCAAAGGTAAAGGCCTCACTATTAGACCCTGGGGGCAGGTTGCCTTTTGGCCGCGGTGCCGTGCCTTTTGTTTGTAACCTTCAAACTGACATTCCCGTCCAAATACTGTGCTCTGAGGTTGTGGGCTGGCCGTGGTGGGGACGTAGGGTGGGGGGGGGGGGGGGGGGCTGGCAGTGCTAAAGTATCTGGAGGCAGGTGACTTGAAAGTGGGCTCTTGATTAACATCCAGAATGAACACCTGGCAACTGGGCTCGATACAAGTCGGCATGCCTCCTGCATCCAATCCCCCACCCCTCTGTACCCACGGGCCGCGCGGATCATCCTTTCTCTGTGGCTGCTCACCGCTGCTTTTTAGTGTTTTAGTGTGAAAGGCAGTGAGCAGCCAACCAGAAAGAATGATCCGCACGCCTCCACGCGGGACATCCCTTTTGCGTGGCTGCTCAAAGTTATCCGTGTAGGCCTATCTGTCAGAATAGCATGCACTGTTGTGTTGTTTAAGTTATTTTGATATGCTGGTATACGCTTAAATACAGGCCTTGTTAGCCTGAATAAGCGCCAGGTCTTTGAATAAGCGCTGGTCTCAAATAAGCACCATAGCAGTGGTGGTGAAATTGATAACAGAGGCGTAGGAAGCAAATCTTCATTGGGGGGGCCCAGGGGGGCCCACTCCAACCAACTTTATGTATCGGTTTTTACGCATGCTGTACCATATACACACTTATATTACATTGTATGGAAAAGTAGTATTTGAGCCCCCTTTAGTTAAAATTTGGGGGTCCAGGCCCCTCTGCACCCACATTTCCCTATGTGGGAAAGGTCAGAATTGGAAATTATGTGAACCATATGTCTTGACAACTTTTGGGGGGGCCCAAACATATTCAGGCCCCCCCTCCTCAGTGATTGGGGGGGCCCGGGCCCCCCTGGCCCCCCCTTTTCCTACGCCACTGTGATAGATCCACAATAAACTGAGTCTTGGAGAAGGCCCGGTCCTGAAGAAGCACCGGGGAGGGGGGGGGGGGGGGTCGGGCCTATTTGAAATTAATAAGCGCCCGGGCGCTTAAACTGGCCAATACGGTACTATGCATCAATCATGTATTGTACTGGCCATTGTATAATCAAACAAATCCCTCAAAGGCCTTACAGAGATGGTGATGACAATGGTACAATTGCCTCCGGTAATTTATGTATGTTAATGCCTATGTTATTCTCGCCGCGCATGATGATTAAATGATGCGGGCATGTTTGAACTCACTGTGGTTTTGGAGGAGAAATAATTAGAAGCCATAATAAACTGTGGCCATGCCCCCTCAGCTCCCTTTGCCATACTCCTCCCCACAACTTTCACACATCATGGGGTCATCTTTTAACTTTACCCTGTAATCATTACCTTTTTTCCGTATGCCTGATACCATCATTATGTAAATTAACTTTATCTCAAAACTCTATTTAAAAGTGAAGCTCTTTTTTACTTTGCCCATTCACGGCTGGCATGCCTAGCGTATTGGCACCCCAATGTCCCTTTTTTTTAAAATCAATTCTTCCCTAATCATGCGTGGTGACTAGGGAACCAGATGTCAAAGTAGGGGTGGGGAGAGCCGTACACTCTACAGTTACACCTCATGTCTATGCAGTACATGGAAACGGTTAACCGTAAATACCGAGGAGCAACACTCATAGAACAGTATGCTCGGACTCTGTTACTTGGTTCGATCATTATTAGACATTGGTTGGCTGTTACAGGCTAGCTGACATATACACTACATTATTACCATTATTATCACAATTAATACATGCATGTGCTTCCACTTTTATTGACATTAAACAGCTGAAAGTCACAACGTATGTTGGGTGACTTCATTGGGCACTAAACACTAGAATAAAACTAATCAATGTGTCAATTGATGGGGAGATTAGAAACGTCAAAGTGCACAAGAAATCCACCTCAATAAAGACCTTTGCTGAAAAATAGTCTTACAGAAATGTCCACATCTTTACAAATGAGGAAAATGATTTGTTTCTTTTTTATAATTGGACAGCTCTGACCAGAGGTTATGTAACAATAATGTTATAATTGATCTCATAATCAATTATTCCTATATTATGGTAGTCCTTCATCTTCATAAAAGTGTAACATTTATGCTACATGTAGTGTGATTATTACATTGCAATCCTGGAGGGACTGTTTAGGGATAAAGTCATGTAATATTTAGTGTCGAGCCACTCATTAATTTCACAATGCAAACTGCACCACTGTATTTCCGGCAAAATGAAATTGCCATGTATTTACAAAAACAACTGGAGGAACTGTATTGAGATAAATTTATCATTATCATATGGTTCTTGAGATACAAACATTCCTAATATTACTATCAAGTTACAGGAAGGTAGGAAAATGTATGATATCAAACAGAAATGGTAGGTAGAACATGGCAACCCTATAGAAGAAATACCGAAGAAGGAATCATATACATGTATTATGTTCCCTTTCTTAACTGTATTAAATGGTTTATCTATCCTGATAATATTATACAGCTAGTTGCCTGTTTTACCTAAAAACAACTGTTTAACGAGTTTTCTCCCTGGTAAAAGAAATTTACAATTCACAATGTGTAACCAATATGATTAAATATTATCATAAGACCATATGTCGCTACCCATATCCCCACCAAGGAAGAAGTAAGATTGGGATGTTAATAGTCACTAGGTTTTATTATCACGACCAACATATATCACGTTGTACTCATGTGTTCCTCTAGATATGGGATGAGTATTATTGTAGTATATTAGAGGAATAAGGTAACATATATGTGTATGTATTTTGAAGATGGTGTAAATTATTTATTTTTTTCGTCAGCCGCATAACAGAGGAAGTCGTTGCATCCGTATCGATGCGCATGTGGATTGAAATGTGTCTGCCTGTAACCATGGATATGATGATGGCAGCATATATCAATAATGTTAGACAAGCGTGAAATAATTATACTGAAATATGTTGCTAGAAGACCGATTTAATGTTATCATTATAAAGATACCAGGTAACTCTTATAGTTTTGCATATGCGTAACATTCTGAATGATGGTACATGTATTACTAGGGTTACTTTCAAGATAAAGAACTATCTCTACCATGCTGTAATAGACAAAAAAAAACAGGAACCTAGCTCCTATCTGTTGCAGTCAAAAAAAATTAAAATATTGAATTGAATTGAACTAGATTGAAATGCAATAACAGTTTAGAAATAAGGTAAGGTTTTTGGACTGACAAGCTGCCAGATGGAATTACATTATAGAACATGATATTGACAGGAGGATTATCTTGAATTCGGTACCAAACATGCGTAATGGTTTCTCAACATGCAAAGTCTCACAGCGCCACATTGTTCAAAAGGGCAGACACTGTCTCCGAGATAATAGGCATAAACATGACATTGTATCAATGTGCAATGTGATCTATGATAGTGTCTAGGAATAAAGTCACTGCGTGATTTCAATCTATGTATGCTACTTATTTCATCCCCTACTACAATGCTTTCTGATGTATCCCATATACCGCTCGCGGAATAACAGTCTCAAATGGACTATCAGATCAACACCTTTGTAACCATCAAAATCGTATTTCTGATACGACACCATGTGAACATATTGTCTATATTGTCCTCATAGGTTTTCATTTGACAACTGTATACAAGCAATTATCTATCCTGATTTAGATGTAATACCACTGCTTTATTCAGTTATGAATCAGTGTTATATAAAGAGGCGGTGATATGGGTACAGTGTATTAGCATGTTTAAATCACTCAATGACACGTTGAGTGAAAATAATACAATGTAACAGTGGTTATAGGTAGGTGGGATGTCGGTTCTTAGGCGCCTAACCCTCTTTTATCTTGATGCGGTTACAATAATAAAGTGTGATGGTTATCATAGTATGTGTGTACATTTGACATATTTATGATTCATTACTGTAACCTATACATGTACCTGCCAGCTGTTACAAGTTCTTTTTACATTGATGTTCAATAATTCACTATATCCTGACGCAAGGGTGCAAACAGGCTAGGATTCATATTTAATGGAATATCATCGTTTACTAAAGACCTTACACAATAGGCGTGTTCCTGGAAACCTTCCCCGGTATAGCACTCCCGGGATAGCACTAGTCCTAATTGTTTTTATTCTTTGTAATTGCAAATAAGAGTTTATCCAAATACATATCTGGAACATTTTACACGTTATGTAACATAAGGATGATGTTGATGAAAATAGCGTCAGTTATATTACCGAATAGTTGGGCGGTGTGGCGCGATGTCAGTCCTAATGTTTTGGAGACTCCTGCGAAAAGAAAGTGCAGCAGTGTGACTCTCATTTCAGGGTCAGGCTTCTAAATGTGTTGCAGAACAGAGTCCAGCATTGCCTGAACAGAGAGCCAGGTAGTGTTAGACTCTTGGTGGAGAGTCACGCAAATATGGACTCTGGGGAGAATCAGACAATGATGGACTCAGGCTTAGAGTCCATCATTGTGTGACTCATCTTTACTTCTTTTTGAATTTCACCAATATCAGTTTCATCAAGGATGGCATTGGCCATGGCAAGCTATGGCAGAACATAGATACTGAAACGTATGTAATTGTTGTTAACGCCTGGGTGGACGAGCGCTGTTCGAAACGAACGCTGAATGCAACGTTACACTACTCTATGTTGCAACATAATGTCTGGGAATCAAAGGGCACTGGGCATATTATATATTATTGCCCACACATATCAAACTAAAGTTCCTTTGTAATTCACCCTACACCAATATGTATCATTACACACTAACGGAACACAGAGTGGTTGATAAAAGTGGCTGGCTAAGAGAGTGCACATGGGTGAGTGGAATGCGGTGGATATAACACCTCAATTGGAGATCAGCGAGTCAGAGTTAAGTAGAGAACAACACATAGCTATGGGATGGGTAGAGGAAAGGCAGCAGCCTATGGCGTTGCTGCGCTGCCCACTGCCTACTGCTGGAGGAAGCAGCCAGACCTGTGCATGGAGTTATGGCGTTTGCTCGATGAGTTTTGAGAGAGGAGAAGATGGGAGGCTGTTAACAAAGATGAGGAACGCCTTGGGGAGAGCCCTTATCTAGCCTGCTGATTGGCTGGCGCAAGGGGAAAAGACATGGGAATGGGCGTGGCTAATGAGTGCTGACTGACACCTGGAAGCAAGCATCTTCTCTCCATCCCCCCACTCTCTCCCCACCCTCCTCTCCCTCCCGCTCTGTAGGCTGCAGGGAGGGCCTCCTCCAGGCCTCTCCTCCCCCTTGGCTCATGCTGCAGGCAGGTGGGTGGTGGGGTGGCGCTGGAGGCGGTGGTGTACGTGGTGGTGGTGGCCGAGGCAGGTAGCTGTCTGGAGGTTGGAAAGGCAGGCCAGCTTTTAGTTCTGGTGTCTGCCACAGCGCGGCGCCAGTGAGCTCGTTGTGGCGCTTGCTGCCAGGATTCCTGCTGCCGAGCTGCTGCTGCTGCTGCTGCTGCTGCTGCTGATTCTGGCTATGGTGATTTCACGAGGGGTGTGTACTCGGGACGACTGAGCTGTAGGGGGCGTGTAGTGTGGCCGTGGAGAAGGGAAAGACTCTCAGACGCCTCAGACGGACGGGGCGAGCTAGTAGTAGTAACTAGGAGGGGGCTAGTGGCTAGCGCCCAGCCTGTTCTCGTACTACACCTACCACTACTACTACTACAACGCCTCCAGCCCATACTCCCAATCACATAGTGGGGGACTGAAGGAAGCGTTAGCTGTACCATCGTATACTTATTTGGCTTTATTTATCATTTGGCTGTCTGATCTTATACCATTTGATGTCAGCCTCTCTTCTCAATATTACTCTTTCCTACTGGCATTGACAAAACAAGTGAGTACACCCTAAACGCACGTTCAGTGAACGGTGGAGGGACGGGTGGGAACAAGAGGACTTGTGTCTCTATTCTAAGGCCTTGTTGTCATAAGAAGACCACCACCACCAGCCCCGCCAAGAGGCACCTGCCGGGAGACAACGGGAGGAACAGCAGCGGATCCCGAGCACCTCTGAGCCTCTCCGTGCCCCTCTGCGAGTTGCTCCCGTCCCGCCAACGACTCACCTGAGACCCACGTCGGCGCGGCCGCGGCTACCTCCAGTCCCATCGGAGATCTACCAGAGGCAGGGGCTGAGTCCTCTTGTTACTGCTCGCCAAGTTGCTCACTGAATCACTCTTTATTGCTCAAGTTCTTGACATTTGAATTCAACTCGAGACTTGCTGACACTACATAGGAGTTCAATAGGGACAGTGATATAGTTTGCTTCCACTTATTTATATTATCATCCCGGTGTCCTTATAGGTACTTGGACTTGAGTTCAGGCGAGTGACTGACTATTTCACACGACATACCTTCACTCCTGCCCGACTCATATTACATGGACACACCTAGTAGTTATGCATGGACACCTTTAAGTGGGCATATGCACCACCTTGACACTGGATCCCACCTGTATTAGACTGGAGGAACTATTCCCTTTTGTCTTGTGTGGTGCCTGTCCTTATACAAAACAGGAACACATGTACAGTACCAGCAGGAGATCACACTATACCAATAGAGTAGGGATGTGACAATGGACACCTTACATCCAACGAGAACAAGTTAAACCTTTTTTTATTATTATCATACCTATGTTTTATCCAATTGGCTAGGGGTTCGACAAACTACCATTCTCATCGAGATGCATTTGCCGTTCCTGTTGGAAGTTGGCTGAACTTCATACCAAGTGTGGCATCTGGTATTCCTCTAAGCCCATATCATTGGTTGTGGAGACTGAGGTGTACGCTGAGATGTCCCATGGGTTAGGCGCCTCCTGCCCACCTGTTTGCATGTTCCTCATCCAGGTACCTTTGGACACTGGAGGGGAAAGTCAAGGTCAATGCGTAAACAGGAAGGGTGGCTAAACGCCAGTACAAACCCAAGCCCCCCCCCCCCACCATTACATGATGGCACTGAGGTCAAAGTGCCCAAAGTAGTGCGTATCACTGACCATTCACCAAGACGTTGATGCCCTGGAGTGAAGTGGTCATACGCTGATAAGAGGTCCTTACTATTTACTGTTCAAGTAATTAAAAGGTTATAGTTTATTGACAATAGCGAGGACCAACGACAATTTGCCCATGAGTGCACGTGGTTAATACGCATGCCACAGTAGCGTATTCATAAGTACTGACCATCGTCGTCCACCACCCCCAAGGAGCATAATTATCGGCACATATACACAGGAGCAGACTTTGGCTACTGGAGGAGGGGGTGAAAACTGTATATATGTGCACAACAGCGGTGGCAATGTTTGGACTAAAGGTGCCTAACAGGCGCAAATATATTGACTTTCGACCCTGGAGGTACAGTCGATGTCTTGCAGGTAAACCACGTCTAGATATTGTAGTGCTGTTACGTAGACTCCTTAGTCAGTAGAACCTAAGTAGAAGTCTCGTCTGTATAATCTATTACACGTTAATCCCTCCTTAACTGATTTCTTTCTTTTCTTAGAAAAAATCTGTTTAATTGCTTTCTACGTTGGGAAAATAATTAGTGGATCACATTTGAAGCACAACTCCTAATAATTTACTTTGGGATTTCTTTTGACATTTTGTCACACATGACTATAATATCTGTCCATTTACTTCCATAATGCAATAGTCTTAAGTGTATTATATTGTTTGATTATGCATGCATGTTGTTGTAAGATCATAACTTATCTTCAGTTATAATTTGTATATTTTATTATACATAGTGATACCGATACTGTTGTGTTGTGCCTGTAGAGTTCTGGTAAGATGGGGTAAAATTTCTTTTTTTTCAACACCTGAAGCTTAAGTCAAGAGAAGAAAAACTATATGCCATCCAGCCCTCTTTTCTTGGTGTGCCTGTAGACAACAAGTGATACTAGCTTTCTGTGTTGGTGGTGAGCTGGGCTTGTGTTAATAACTGTACCAGTAGTTTACGTGTCTGTATTCATTTTATAGGAGCACCGAGTCATCCTTGTATGGTGTGCGCTTCTTTCAGCATGCTAGCTTGCCGTGTCCAACAATAAGTTTCACAGGTACGTTACCACTCGTCGTGGTCTATAGCTACATAGAAACCATTCCCAACTTATATATAACGAGCAGCTCCTCTGTGTGTTTTGCTTTCATCTTAAATAATGAGGAGTACTGATGGATTGTGCCCAAGTTATAATATATTTCCTTATAGGAATGTAGGCATGTAGTCCTGTCCTCCAATACTATTGTTATATTCATTATATTCTACAGGATAGACTATGCCATAGTATTGGTGTGGGGAATTATTTTCGCAACAATAATCATAGTAAATGTTGCATATAGATGTATACTCATTACCCCCCACACACACACACACACACCTGCTTATACTACTGATACTAGTATGTGTAAGACTATCACAACAGTAACACCACTATAGTTCTCCACCTCGTCTATTGCACAGTGATAGTGGGAATGATACCTAAGTATAGGATAACCACACTTGACGCCATACATAGTTACACCTTACCCTTTCTCTACTTGGTGTTGATAACCAACTACCGGTACTCAAGTGATGAGTCAGTGAAGGCGTCAGAATAATTGTAAAGACAAAGTTGAATGATCGGTGTCAAAATCCGATCTAGACATGCAGTTTCCGTAAGAGCTATTATACCTGTTCAAGTTTCGATTGAGCACCTTTGAAGGCCCAGTATTCAGTATTTCAACAGTAGCAACTACACGATCGTTCTTAGAAATAATGTAGACCAAATCAATGACTAAAATTATGAATTCATAATATCAAAATATTGCACGTTGGTATTTCACAAAACAAGGGTACTCGGTTGAGTATTTTAGGAAATTATTCTGCATAATTTGCACAACTCTGACTTAAATAGATTGTTGTTCTTTTTAACAACAGGGATGTTTTTTACTGTCCAAGTGTATATAGACATGTAAATTCCCACCGCCCTTTCCCCTCAAAGTACACTACTCCCTCGGAATGGGGACCCTATACAGACAAGCATTGTCATACTGATTCCAACCTAATGATGTTTACCACCTGTAGAATATACAGCACACTACTTCAGCGAACACAGCGATAACAATGTCTTTGACATATCAATTGATTGTGTAACGCCCGTTGGGCACATAGAAACGTTACTTCATCAGCTATATAAAGATAACAAAATGACTGGAAGCACTATCACGGCCCGCCCCGCAAAACATCGTGGCTAGATCGATTGTCAGTCTGGTCTGGTGTAATCTATTTAAGACCCAACCCCAGGTGACTTACACAATGTTAACAGTGGGTTATATAAGAAAGGTGTGGATCGGACGTGGCTGTATATATCATGTATAGGTAATAGGGCCCCCAGAATAGGCGAGTAAAATGGTGTATTGTACTGTCCGGTATAAATGGTATATACGTCAGGTGTTCCACGTTCGCCGGACTCGGCAATACTATAGCATCGTAGGTGTCGCTTGTACTATATTATGTTATCAGGTAGACATGTACATCACCATGGTATGAGATCCACATATGTGACATGGGCTTCGAAAAGGGACCTTAGTGTACTCAATAAGGTCCCTTTTTGCAGATTGTGCCACATATATTTATTTATATACAAGATAAGTCTCCATCTATTGATAAGTCAAAGGAGACAGGTGTACGGTATCGTTGTATTATTAGCACAATCATGACTACAATTTATTAAAATGAGTCATGTGTCACCAACCTGCCTACATCACTAAGATGGGTCCTGCGTGAAAAAGGGCTGGTCGAGGGATGGTTTACACCTCTACACACGTGCGTATAAATACACGGGGATTGTCGGCACTGAAAGATAAACCAAGCCAATAAAGGCACTACATATGTCAGGTATCCGTTCACGGAGGTGTTATATGGTCAATAATAGTCTCACTACAGACAATACATGTATTTATGGTTATGATAGACCACTGGCAACAATGGCTCTGAAACTATACTGATGCCAATGTGTAGAGTAATATATACATGGAAGTATGGGGTGTATATATAGTTTGTGCTTGTTATATGTGTGTATATATATATATATATATATATATATATATATATATATATATATATATATATATATATATATATATTTATATACATACTTGTACCAACATTATATATTACATCGGGAGAGCAGTGTTATTTACATGGAGATCATTGGACCAGTAAAAGGGATGCTGATCCACGATATATGTGTGCGATCTATGCCCCAAGTGGAGCTACTAATATTCCAGTAGTCCCCTTGAATATTAATTTCCAGTACTCCCTCTGAATTCTCACATCTGCTTTTATATGCTGTTTCATTTATATGTTATATTCTACATGTCTGTGGCACCAAGACCTCCAAAATATTTCATACGTTTCAAAGGACGCATAAAATTGTACCCTATTGCCAAACATATTATAATTTTGCCTGCGCCCGGTGACGTTTATGGAAAATAGGATAACAAGCATTGTTGGGGATAGATCTTCATGGCGGCTCAATCCTTTGTCTCAAGTCTATAGGGCTAACTAATGGAGATTGGCTTCTGCAGACTTGTGGAACTTCCCTCCATATCCTTCTCTCGTGAGCATATTAGGGAAAAGAAAGGCGAGGGGACTGAGGGAATATTGAGAGCTATTCTGGCTCATGGAGGGATTTATATGAACGGTTAGGCATCAGGTGTGAGAGAGGGAGAATGAGATGGCAGAGCCCGGGGTGACATGCGTCTAGGTTGTTTACAGAATCATAAAGACAATATGGTAGAGCAGCTCAGTGTGTAATTAGTGACCAGCTGTCCATCAGGGAGCAGCTCAGTTTTGAGTCAATGCACTTCATCACTGCACCAGTCTCTTGTCCGTGGCGTTCAGTCTTAATCATTCAGACGTGGAGCGTGTTGGTCCAAAACGCGTGGGCCATCGAGGGGTGGGCGAACAGAATTGGACAAAACAAGCCCCCGCCCTTTAAAAAAATGTATGTGTGACACTTTAGCCACTCTACATGATGTGGAGGACCACCAACATTTATCTCCTGTTATTGAATATTGGCCACTGAAAAATAGCTTCCTAAACAGTATACATGTACATTATAAATGGTATAATGGTGTTGTCCATTATCTTTATGCAGAGTGAATCGTTGGACAGACATGAGCTATCATAGGTGCATATGTACATGTAGTTGATTTTTTTTTTTTACAGAAAGGGAGGATTATTTTAAACAGGATTTTTAAACGTCTAGCTGTGTACACCTGGTGTGTTGTTGTACTGCTGGAGTGCTTCCTATATAGAAGTCGGTGGCCAAGCGTACAATGTGTACGGCAGCCAAAGTTGGTGGGTACGTGGGCGGATTAAGGAGAGAGAAAAACAGTGCCTTGGAGATAGTAGACCCCAAAAAGAAACCACGTCTCGGAAGAGGGTGAGTATAGGCAGGGATGGGATGGGGAGAAAGGTGGAAAATGAGAACATCGGTCGCCAAACGTTGGGTGAAAAAGATGAGTTAGTCTCAAGGTCGGGAGAACACCCAGTGGCAGTGGGAGCTGAGCTGACGCAGATCTCGCAGTTCGCGTGGACGCCACGAGAGGGCGAGACCGTTTGGCTGCGCAGCAAGCGACGGAGATTCTTCGCCTGTCGATCGAGGTTCAGCGAAATTGGACGCACCTGAAGCCAGAGCATCTTTTGCCGCCGCTAGTCCTCAATCAACCATTTATGGGGTACAGCAATGTACATATTTATATTAGAGCTGGGTAATTTAGATCTCTAGTTATGAATCCTGAAAGAATGTGTGACACATGCGGGGACACACGGTGCATCTTATATACATGTAGTAAAGTGTCGGGTCGCGTGCCTGTCGTGACCAGGTGAATAGTCAATGATCGCACACATCCTTGTCCTTCTACTCTCCATGTATACACTCTGAGAGACCCAGGAGGAACACACACACACACACACACACACAAAACGCACATGTGAGTGTGCACGACGTATGCCTATACCACCCGCGGACGGAGCCGATCGGGATATGACCGAGGGTATCGTAATGCGGAAGTGGACAACGACCGCGGCGGCGGCATCGGCAGCGGGCAGAGAGATCGTCGATAGCGGAAGCAGCGTGAGTGCGGGTGTTAAATATTTACCCGTCTACGTACGCCCCCTCCCTCTCCTCTCTACGCGCTGCGGGCACGCACGCGGCTCGCGTCTTATACATGTTTCAACGTCGTTTGCCGACCCGCTACCCGCCAACAATGGCGCCGGTAAAAAGCTCGTCGGCGAGATTTGAACCGTGGCGGCGCGCCGAGCCAAGTGTCGGCGAGCTGCTCGAGCCTGTGATCTATAATGGATCATCAGCACGTATATATACACCGTCCGACTCAGCGGGGGACTACGTAAGGAGTGAGCCACTCACTGCAAAGTCACTACAGCGTGACGCGGTCAGTATATAGGCACCACGGTTCATGGCGTGCAGAATGCACCGCCCGAATATATCAGATACACTCTATACTGATATGTTGCAAGGACAACTCTCAGATGATCAGTGACCAATGAAGAAACGATTAAAACTCCACATAACGTACATGCGCTAACGCTGCTTGAGTAGGATAACATTTTTGTCACTTGTTTATTGTCGGCAATGTGCAATTATCCACAGTAAAATGATATAATGCAATTGGTTTATGTTTCCCTATAAACAATAAATCATCAGTCGCATTGTTATTACTTATCATTCTTGTACATGCAATTTGACCGTCTTTTAAATGCCGTGGCGTATCACGTAAGCTATTATGTAGTTTTAGCTATATAAATCTATACAGAAATCTGTACTTTGTATATGGCAAACATGAGGACTGGGTCTCTTCTTTACCCAGTCATTTGCAGAGTAAAAAGGCGATCCTGCAGCGGGAAAGACATTTCCAAGATTAGGAAATATCCCCTTACTAAGAGGAGTATTGTCTAGTGCCATAATAAGCCATTATGTGGAGATGACATGTTGGGAAATGAGTAGGTAATGTTTCTAGTGTTTGCTAGTAACATGATACTAATACGTTTACAACAACAAAAAGAGTACTCATACCGTATAGGTATGCCATGCAATACCTGTATGTATATGTGTCGTCGTGCAGAAAGGATGCTCTGTGTGACGCCTCGTGGATCTTCCTTTTTGCTTGGCTTCTTACATATGTATATAATATGTGGTGTAATGGGTGTAAATTGGAACTGTGCGGCTAATGTAAATGGCTGTAAGAAGTAAGTGTCCGTACTCAGTGCAATAAGAGAGCGCAAACTGTTGGTTTTAGGGGTCTCCATGGCCGATCCGATCAATTTTTAAACTGCCACCTTTTAAAGTCATGCGAGTGCTGAATGGGCGTGGCTGAATGGTGGGTATTGTAGAGGCAGAACGGGGGAGAGGTGAGGAGGTATGGGAGTGGCGAGGCCCCGAGGGAAGGATGCGAGAAAAGCGAGAAAAAGAGATACTGACACAGTTAAAACATGGATGTTTTTGAAGATAGACAGAGAGAGACGGAGATAGAGACACCAGAAGAGAGAGTGAGACAGGTGGAGGACAGTGCCAAATAGAGGAAGCAGAGAGATGTTCCATGGCCATAGTAAAGATGGATGCACGAAGAGACTGCGGAAGACACCTCAAAAATGTGGACCCCCTAAAAATACATTTTTATAGCAATGCAGGGCCATTAAAGCAAGTACATGCCACGAGGACAAAGATATTAAGCCCGATATATCAGTCACTGTCGGCAACAATAATTATAATCATATTTTTTCGATTTGGGGACCCTTTTCTTGGGGGGGGGGTGTAGAAGTAACGTCCAGAGCCTAAAGCTGCAGTGCATGGTGTAGGCAGGCGGCAGTGGGGCCCAGTTACGTCGGGTCCCTCAGCCTCCAGAGGCGTGCCGTACCGGTATAGCCACCTCTCCTCCCTCCCCTCCCATCCCGGTACAGTCGGGCGACAACACATGAATGTTCCTCCGGTAGCTGATCACACGGCACGCTCCCTGGCTTGCTCCTGCACCTGTCAATCAGAGCACTGTGTGCCTCCAGGGTCCAGGGTCGCGCGGTTTGCCGCCACTTAAACCTATCCACATGCACCAACACAGCCTGCACCATCGGGAGCAGCAACAGCCCCTAGCGCCTCCACATTTGGACCCAATCTCCACTGGAGGCCTTCTCCTCTATTTTTTTCTGATATTGCTCTTGCTATGTTTTCATTTTTTAGTGTGTGTAAATCTCTGCATTTCAACTTGAGCGTTGGTTGTTGATCCTGGCAGGGTCCCTTGTGGCAGCCGTCATCTATAGATGCAATATAGTTAAGCGTGGTGGTAGCCAGGGGAGGGGAGCTGATAGGGTATAGACATAGAAAGGTGCGGTGTGGTGGTTTGTAAGTGGCCTATAGACGACCATTGCCGCTACCAATGGCCCGACTACCACCGACAGCATGCACCGCTAACTCAAAAGCCAATTGACAGTCTGAGGGGTGGGGGAAGCCACAAAATGCTAGTGGTCTCAGAATTTTTTCCCCGCTTATCAACACCATGTCATTCAACCTACCGCCGACATGGCTTATGCATTATTGACAATTGGCCAATGTGGCAATAATTTAATTTGAAATGGAGATTTGATGACTACAATTGAATGGTTGCTTAATGGTGGTGGTGGCGGCGCGGTCGCATGTTTTTGGTCGTGTCGCGCGGGGTGCGGCCTAGGGACTATTGTACCTGGCTCCCTCCAAAACACGCCCAATTTCCAGATTCAGGTTAAGCGTCACAGCCAGCTCCCATAGCTGGGAGTACTGAGTCACCTGTGGTTTCACAAATAAAAACTATTTTAAAGCCTTATCAGTTGAGTAAGAGTCATTAGAGCGGCGGCCTTACGTCAGGGCATTGAGCTGCTCTGTATGTAATGGGTGAGCAGCTCAGACATAGTGACTTCAACTGCAATGGCAAGCTGCACTCTCTCAACCCTAGCCAAATACCATCCATGCACTACATGGTAGTTGAAGCTTTTCTGTTTGAGGGCTTCTTTTTGAAAAGTTACAAAATAGACCTAACTACAGTGCCCAACCCTGGAGTTGCTCTGCCCGAACAATAGATCGCCGAGGACTGCCTGCGGGGATGAGAAGATTGAATACGGGAAGGGAGTTGGTATAGTGGTGGCGGTGATGGGGAGGTGGGTGGGGAGAGGCTGAAAAGCCCTGGAGGTGGAGTCTGACGCCACGCATCACGACCAACTTCTGCGTACTCCAGGTTCGACATGTTGAAAAGTAGCACTCTCTTTGCAGGTTACTGCTATCTTTACTATTATCCTTGCTTAGTATTAAATCAGTATATCAAATAGCCATAACTAATTAATTTATTCTACCACCTGCCACCACAAGCACAACAGGACATCACAATATATCCCCACCACCTGATTCCTTCTGCCACCTGCCACCACAATCACAACCACAACCACTACAGCACATCACCACCACCTCCTCCTCCTGCCACCTGCCACCACAATCACCATCACCTCCTCCTTCTGCCACCTGCCACTACAATCACAACCACTACAGCACATCGCTAGCTCCTCCTTCTGCCACCTGCCACCATAATCACAACCACTACAGCACATCACCACCACCTCCTCCTCCTGCCACCTGCCACCACAATCACCACTACCTATTCCTTCTGCCACCTGCCACCACAATCACAACCACTTCAGCACATCACCACCACCTCCTCCTTCTGCCACATGCTACTGCAATCACAACCACTCCAGCCCATCACCATCGGCCCATCATTCTGCCACCTGCCACCACAATCACAACCACTACAGCCCATCACCACCACATCCTCCTTCTGCCACCTGCCACCACAATCACAACTACTACAGCACATCACCATCACCTCCTCCTTCTGCCACCTGCCACCACAATCACAACCACATTTACGCGTATATGTTTAACACCCGCCACCTCATTACTTGCTTCTACCATAGCTGAATATCTTATACCATTGCCATGCCCCAAAATTTCAATGAGGATAAGCCTCGGTGTAGTTTATTTTCTACTATGACACTGCTATTTCTGTTATGTAACTCCATATCTTATATATCGCCTAATGTCAAGATTATCAAGGTTTAGCTAGCTATTAATAGACATATATGTCACATCCAGAGATATCTACCGAAACCAACTTGTGACTGTTACTATACCCCTTCTACCACTGCCTGCTTCACCCCCTACTAGCCCGAGGCTCCCGAGCATGGAATTCCCAACGTTGGCATGTGTTTCCCTGCTCCCATACTCATGGGGGTGTTGTCACAGATCTCTAGCAGGAGCTACTCATTACTTCACCTGAGTTCTGCCACCATGCTGGGAGTAACTCACTTCCCTTCATACTCTTTTTTTAAAACCTTCACATTCTTCCTGTCTTTTCAAGATTTGCTATCTTTATAGTGTTATTTTATTTAGTAGCAATACCAATAGGGTGTAGAGGTTGCTGCCAGTGGTAGCTAGTGGTCGTTTTGTTCTTGTTCTTTCTTTCTCATTTCG
The DNA here is from genome assembly GCA_947462335.1 of Harmothoe impar. Classification (NCBI taxonomy): domain Eukaryota; kingdom Metazoa; phylum Annelida; class Polychaeta; order Phyllodocida; family Polynoidae; genus Harmothoe; species Harmothoe impar. Next base: position 29,501,894 of record OX381712.1, read on the forward strand.
CCATCTGGTGTGCATCTAATTGATGATGAGCTCTTTTTTCTCCTTTCCTGTGAGCTGCTCTAGAGGAATGTGCTCGCGTAATGCTCAGCGTGTAACCTAGTATGTGGGGACGGTGCCTAAATGTGACTAACTGACTGCAAGGCACAGGGTGACGTATGGGCCAATGCGCCTGCCTTGCACCAATAAAGGGAAAAAATAACTAAGCAGAGGATGACGCGAGATAAAAGAAATGGAAAGGAAAAGATGGCAAATGTAGGTAAATGGCCTATTTCAGAATATGAGTCAGTCGATGTTCTCGACAACGCAGAATGAGCATCTCATGATGTGTGCCTATGGTGAAGGGATGGGAGGGGGTAGCGTGTTGTACGTGTAGGCGTACTATCAACAGCCCCAGGCAGAGTGTACCCACTGAGCAGGTTGTGGTAGATTTGTATAATACTTCACAACCACCATACACACATGGGTGACATCACCAGGCTGATGAGTGTACACGCAGGGCTGAGAGAGAAGGATACCAATAATTTGATACCTCCCACCCTTTTGGTGTCATAGGATACCACTCTACTTTACACATGGGTATAGATAATAATATGCACATCATGCAATATATGGCAGACACTGGATGGCTTGCACAGGCAATTGTAATCATGTTGGTGGGTAGGGAGAGACCACAGATGGTATATATAGAGATGGATACGGAGCGGAAACGGTATGGTGAAGAAATTACAAGGCCTTTCTATATAAATCAGTATATGAATGGAGTGTATGGAGGGAATCGCAATTGGTGCTTTGTTATGCACGTGTATTGGGCTCTATAGTTGCCGACCAGGCAACCATAACAGGGATGTGTGTAGGCAGGATACATCAAGAGGGAAAGATGAGGAGGAGGAAGAGGAGGGAGGGGTAGCAGCAGAGTGAGACAGTAACTGAAGGGTGTGCAGGGCAGGCAGGAGACATCAATAGGAGAGGTAGGGGAGGAGGGAGGGGTAGCAGCAGAGTCAGACAGTGACTGAAGGGTGTGCAGGGCAGGCAGGAGACATCAATAGGAGAAGAGGGGGAGGAGGAAGGGAGGAAGGGGTAGCAGCAGAGTGAGACAGTAACTGTAGGGTGTGCAGGGCAGGCAGGAGACATCATGCGGAGAGGTAGGGGAGGAGGTAAGGGTAGGAACAGAGTGAGACAGTAACTGTAGGGTGTGTAGGGCAGGCAGGAGACACCAATAGGAGAAGAAGGGGAGGAGGAAGGGGAGGAAGAAGGGGAGGGAGCAGCAGCAGCAGCAGAGTGAGACCAGTGAGACAGTAACAGTAATATTTGTGCATGCAGGAGACATTGAGAGAAGGATGGATCTAGAGGGGGAGGATGAGCAGAAGCATGTAGATAAGGTGATGGTGCTGTGGGATATGGTCTGGCGTGTGGGATGTATACGATGAAGAAGGCATGAAAGGTTGGTGCTATAGCAGCGAGACAGGCAGTTATAGAGTGTATAATGATGGTGGTTCCTATCCCAACTACTTAAAGAGGATCAAGATGGTCATGCAGGGTGCTTTAACTTATGATATACAGGTGGGCCTGCAGTAGCTGATGGTACTGAATCTGTTTGAGCTGATCTTGGTGAGAACTACCATAAAGCAGTTAAAGGATGGTGTGGAAGAGATCCCTGGGGGGGGGGGGGGGGGGGGGGTTGGGGTCGGGGTCGGGATGGGGGGGGGGGGGGGTACATGATGCAGCGCGTGCCGGGGTCGACTGCTTACAGGAGGAGGGCCGCCCGGAGGTGCGACCCCCGAGCCCGCCACGTGGCCGCCTGCCGCCCTGCACGCGCCGCCGCGACCCGGCCAACGAGAGGCACGTGCAGGTACCTCCATCATCCCCCCTACCCCTCCTCCAGCACCTCCAGCACCTCCACACCTGGATACCTCAGGCACTTAACAGCAGCCCTGACTCCTTATACCTGCTGGTGCCGCCCCCTCCAGTGTATTCTCGGCCTCTCTCCTCTCACCAATCCCCCAACCTGTATGGTGTGCATATGTACAGGGTTGGCTGCCTTCATGCCTCCAGGGCGCGGCCTTATGTACAACGACTTCAGATCAGGCCAGTGAAGGGTCAGTCATTGTGGCTAGACCTCCAAAAAATCGCAACTCTTTTAAAACATGTTTTACCTCTTTTGAGTGACAGGCATAGACATAAACACGTTTTGTCTCTATCAAAGTGACAACCTGTCAGGTCACCTTTCCCTAGGACACGGTTAAGATTGGCAACTATCTGGCAAGGGTTATAAATTAAAAGCTCCAGTTATAGGACGGTACATTACTAGTCGTTCATTTGAATAGAAGAAAATGATCTCAGTATGTATTATATTGTGCTTTAATAGGGACTGTATTTGATGAGAAGATAGTTCAAATGTATATTGATTCCCAAGCCGTGGCCTTGTAAAGTACATCTGAATGTAATACTAGCCTACATTATATGTATCTAGACAATGTGCATACATATTAATTGTCCTACATGTGCATACATATTAATTGTCCTACATTGGGAGCAGCGTATCCATAACCCCTCTGAATATGTACACACCATTGCTATCATTTACATTCAGTCATCCTAACCGGCCTAGAGAAATTTAACCCTACACATATATAAACTGTATACCTCATGTTGTAATACCATTGGAGATGATTGTATAGGTGAAATATCCCTGGCTCGTGGAAGAATACCGTACCATACAATGGGGCATATATGACATTGGACACTTTGAGGATGAATTCTACATAAAATATTATGGATCTCTTTTAGTGCGTTAGTGCAATGTATTATGTACATATTTAGATATTATTTCTTGTACACTAACCATGCCAAATGTTATACATAAGTAGTAATATAGTATTCATACTCATAGATATTTCAGCAAACTGTTAATAGTAGGTGATCTTGCTAGGTAGGGCTGGGAAACCCGAAGTTTGACTATCACGTAATTTTTCCATGGGATAAAGCCTTAGTAGTGCTCGAAGAGAGCATTTACACATTGAAGAGGGCTCTTCGAGAAGGGTTGGTCAACTTAGCAGTAGTGGTCCTCAGAGAGACAAAAGGGGCAGGGATTGGGAGAGAAGGGAGTGATAATATATGGTGAAGTGGCCGCCTAGTTGTGGAGATTTGTGGCAACAGGAGACCTGAACCTATCGGATCCATACTATGGTCCAGACATATTTGGACGGCGACAAAATGCCTTCTAAACTGGTTTGGCTTCTGTTACACAAGCCTTACACAAGAGGTATCGGAACATGATTCGCAGTCGTATGTCAACACACTGTCTCTATAGCACAAACCCTCCCTCTTGTCCACTACACACCACCCCACCCCCAGCCAACCCTCCCAGCCATCCACACCACAGCGATAACGTTATCCAATAGTTATTTGAACGAAGGCTCAGGTGTAGCAAGGTGTCCCTGGGAATTACATGTATACAGTGGCTCTACATGGGCCAAATGTTTGCCATAACATTTCTAGTCTCTATTACAATTATTATGCATGTATCAGGGGGGCAGTCCAGAGTGCACTTATACTTGTGGTTTGTATTGGAAGTACAGTCCATGAGTATACTTTTAAAATATGGTGTTTGAATGCAATAAGTCAATGAGTTACCAATATAAATAATATAAAGTCGTGTGATATATATGTCACATAAACAATATTGATATAATATTATAAGGTGTGTATTTCATCCCGTAAAATCATATGTGAGGTAGAAAAAACACCATGAACAGGTCACCAGTGCCAATGGCTCTCGCCGCTTGACACCTACAAAAACAATAATTGCAAGATCTTTCTAAAGTGAGACCATTGCATAACATTTTACCATGCTCAGGTGAATAATACATTGTGGCACTTAGGCTTCCTAAATCCCTTTTTCCACACAGGTGGAGGGAGGCCGACCATGGTGCGAAAGTCGGCCCGGAGTTAATGCAGTTATGGGTTCAATACAATTAAAAGCTTTGTCTGGGGATTGACCCTACGCGCTTTGACATAACATTAGAGCATGCATGTTCCTTACCAGACAGGGCATGGGATGGCTAAGGGCCAGTATTCCCCCACCACCCCTCCCTCCATCACTTTCTCTACCCACCCAACCACTCAGCTATTACTAGTCCTTCCCTGTGGGATCATATACACTCAAAGTCCAGATGATCCTAGCCGGAGGTGTTCCGAATCCATTTTAGCAGTCAGTAGAAATTGGCAGGACTCGCACCAGCGATTGCTTAATATCTTGTAAGCGACATCAGCTTCTAGAGTGGTGCTCTATAGGATAGGGCCTTTAGGTGGTGCTCCTGGCCCTAAGTGGTGCTGGTGGTGGTCCCTGGTCAAACATGAAGCGTGGAGACCAATATTCACCAAGTCAGCACAGGAGTAGGACTTCCAGCACTTGTAGCACCATCTGGAGGAGGACCTCCAGGGTGCAACCCAACGCCACAGGTTCTAACCCTTTCAGCCTTCAATAAATGACGTAGGACCCTGGAGTAGTCCTCTGTCTGGCCATTCCGGCTGCTGCAGGTCTGCTTTGTACAGCTCACCTACCATTTACTTGCTGCATGAGGGTGGTGCATCAGTACTCAAGGGGAAGAGGTACCAGGAGGCAGCTTATACCCGACCCAGGCTTGTTAGCATACGGTCTACCTGGACGTCTATGGCATCTCTGCAGCTCCTGAGTACTTGTATCAGATGGGGTAAGTTGACAAGCAAGGACACTTTCGGGCTCACCTTTTTATTCATTATATTTTTGCTTAAGCGTACGGCTGTATTACTTGTATTACAAGGACGTCCTTTGTAGTATTGGTCATTCAGGTTGATTAGATTTTTAAAAGGAAAAATATAGGGACTGTGTATGAGTTGCCTTAACAAGGAAGCTATTCATAGGTCTGAGGGGGCGCACATCATTTTCAGATGCACTAGATGTAACCTGATATGTTTGTATTCTATAGTACAATATTATGAGTCTTAGATATAACAATAGACATATAATTTACTAGATACATGCACATCTGACAGTCGCTCCTCTAACATAAAAGAAATTCAGGTTGAACAGTACAGTTTAGATTGCGACCGCTTTCCCTTCAAACATAAAAGCAAACTCAGCAGAAAATTGCTGTTTGAGATAGATACATAACCTTCCCACTCTTAGACCCCACACATACATATAATACATATGTACAGACTCAGTATTGGTAAAGGCCAACGAGCTGCTCACCCCTGAGCTGCTCAGGGTGTGCAAATTAGTCTTGGGGTTGATGAGGGAGTGTCAGAAGGACGGCTGGTCCACAATCACCAGGTGATGTACGACCCCTGTGCCCAGCGTGGGCAGTTGTGAGGGAGATATAGCCCACTGGCCTGCTAGGTTGTGATCTATCCCTTTGACCTAGGTCAGCTGTCTATGTCTTCGTCTTCTGACCAAGGTCACCTGTGTGTGAGATGGATAGATGAACAGATTGAATTCTGTGAGTTACTCTTGCAGAAAATAGTAACTCAGTTTCAACTATTGGCAAACGTTTGATATCTCTCCCGTGTAGAGTGAGGTCATATTATCATAGAATAGTAGATCATTTAGCCGATTCAGGGAAACTGGAACCTTCCTCATGGTTCAAAGTCCAGTGGCACCTACACAGTCCATTATTCACCATATTATGAAACATGGCAATGATTAACAAAATGTACTTTCATTTTTACAACCTTATTCCACTAAGTCAGAATGACTTGGGTGTTTGTATTCCCCAAATATAAATGTAAATAAGGACAATTGAACAAAGAAAAGGGTGCTATCAAATCCTATCTGTGGATGCGAATGTATAGTTTAAATTATTTTACTATGAAGTTATACTGGGTAGTTGTCTTATCAAATCGATCCATCAATACAACGTGAAGTAATACCCTTTTACATAGGAGGAAACATAATCTTTAAAAGTGATTATGATATATAAGAAACGTTACATTTAACTGATTACTTATGTATCATTGATCACTCATACAGTCACTCGACCATTTATCTGTTCATTCCTCATACTTAAGTACTCACCCAACCCCCACATCATCCACCCACCCAAACACCCAGCCGCCCACTTACTAACTCTCCACACCTCCACGCCACCCACACCTTATACCCACCCAGAAAAGGATCCAATCTTGTGACAATTAGTGGTGCCATAATGTTAATGATATTCCTTCCATGTCCTACTGTAAAGGTCGCGGCAATGAACACATGTTGGAGTAGCTCACTGAGTTAATCAGAAGCTGCTCAGTTAATCAAAAGCTGCTCAGAGCAGCTCGCCGACCACGGACAGCCTGCTGGAGGCGCTGCAGTGCCAGCAGCAAAGGTGGGGTGCTATGGAAACCCAGTTACGCAGAATACACAATAGATCAACTCATTTCTCAGCTACCCCAGTGCACTATAGCTTATCTGTCCTGATTCTAAGCCATGTATAAAGTACTAAAGAGGGAACTGTAAAGGTTCTATGGAAATCATTTTTTTAAATTAGAGAAATCATTTTGCCCTAATTGGCACTTGATAATGCAATTCCGGAGAGCAGGGCCTCTTGTGGGATGGGCTGCCCACCTGTGTGTCCGCTCACACCATGTTTTAGTATTCACAAGCACGCAGTGTGTAGTATTTTAGTCAACCATCAGATGCTACATCCCCTTAGTCATAGTCCCAAATCAGGTCCATGTAGTGAATTCACACCAGAGGACCTCCTAGATAGGTTAACTCGGAGACATCCTGCATAATTGGGCTGGCGTTTTGTTAATGACAAACGATCCATTAGATATCAAGTGGCTTGTATGAATTAAGATGTGTCATTCAGAGAAAATCTCAAGAGAGAGCACAGTAGCTTCATGTTCCCAAGTGGGATTTATAACACGCCCCTTAGTTGTCACATTTATATCAGTGACATCAAATGAGATTCATCAGGTATTGTGATTTCAGTACAATTTAAGTGAACGGTAATCTTTATTGTGGATAAGTAGTACATGTAAGTAGTTGGAATAAGATGATGTTGTTGTAAGTGACCTATAGAGATAATCGACGTCTCGACTTTATTCTAAAGGCTTTCATCATGATCATAATTGAGATATTATTGCCTTCCATTAGGTTGACAATGTTATTATATTGCCATGAAAACATTGTACGAAGATTATCTTGATGAGGTCTTTGATGATTTGAACTATTATCTGATTTTGTATAATAAAAAAAATAAGACGTTCAGCTAAGACCTGTTTAATTTTGACGACCATATTGTATTCTCAGATTTGGAGAGGCCTAAATGCATTTCCAGCATGGTGAAATGATCTTTTTTAATCTTCACCCCAAAATTGACCCAAGAAAGTATTTCACTATAAAGTGGCCGAAAATGCTCCTCCTAGAAATGAGAAAAGCTGATTCTGAGTCTAGTCTTCATTGCATAAAGAATATTGTATAAAACAAGTATCGAATTACAAGCTTGTTTCCAACTTGATAATTCAATCAGTATTATAGTACTATCAATTTCGAATATTACATTTGAAGTTGTTTATGTTTGCTCATTAAAAGTCTAAACATTTTAATAGATACACATTTTTATGATATAATACTTTATATTTTCTTCCAAGAATTGTGAGGTTTTGCAGTGACCATAGTGCAAATTGATCACGTGCATGCTCCGCTTGGAGGACAGTTACATGCTGTAGTCGGGAGTTTGATCATTATCCGGAATCGTGATTGAAATAGCCATTTAAGCATACAGCTAAAAGTATGGCTGGAGGTAGATATTGGATGCTGAATCTGTGATATTCACTAAAAGTCTCAGTATATGTCCCTGGGACACCCAGTTGGTGGATCCATGATGCCCTTTGACACCGGCGGGCGTTAAGCCCAGGCGTCCGGGCAGTGCTCCAAGCCGGTGCTGACCACTGGTCAGTGGGTCTGTAAAGTATGCTATTGGAACCCAGCTATACTGCCTGCTGGTGGCTGGGACTGAACAGTCCTGGTGCCATATTGTTGGACATTTCTCGCCTAGATACTTTCTTGACTCATCATGCAGTACCCCATGAGCTGGTTCCATACTTTCTATTGTGTGGTTTGATACCAGTTCTCTCTTTCAGAATGACACTGGTCCTGGCTGGACCCTCCCCTATTGGTGTAGTGGGAGGTGACCTGGAACTGGTCTAGTGGTCAGCATGTCTGGAGTGCCAGCATCCTAATACATGCACGGGTCGTGACCTCTCTAAGCCGCTGTGGCCATCAATAAGGTTTGTGAGGCCAGCACTGACTGAGGTATACAAACCCATCTCTCCTCTGCCTCACCTCTCTGTACTCCCACTTAGCTACCTTTCAATATCCTCCTAGTGTCTTTGTTCTTCCTTCCCCCATTTTCTCCTCCCCTGTCAGTTCCCTTCTTTTCCTCTACTTGACCTGACGTCGCTCTCTCTCTCCCTCTACCCCCCCTCTCTGAATGTGCCTCTCACCACCCTCTGTATTACTCTCTTTCTATTCCCCCCTCTCTTCATATGCCCCCTCTCTGTATGGGCCTCCCTTTAGCCTGCTCCCTCCCTCCCCCCTCCCCCCCTCCCCTCCCCTCCCCTCCCCTCCCCTCCCCTCCCCTCCCCTCCCCTCCCCTCCCCTCCCCGGCTGACCAGTATATGAAAGCCCCAGCTCTTCTACGGTGAGGGCTATTCAGCCTCCTGAAGGTGTGGACATTATCAATGGTGGAAGCCACAGTGGTGATGGAAGCCACAGCCTGAGATGTGGTCTGTGGAATGAGCAGCTCAGTGGGAGCATGACTCGTGCTGCTGCTCCAGTGGGGAAGGCACCAAAAGCACCACAGGTCACACGCACTCCCCTCACCCAGACACCGGCCGTAGTAGTAGTGGTAGTAGTGTGGTGCTGACGGTGTAGTACTACAACAGCCGTCAGGGCCCTTTATCACTGATCACTGCCCTTAGACACTGGTAGCAGCCACCCTGCTGCACCCAACACCCACTGGAGAAGGAAGGGGAGTATTGCTCTGCCCTGGAGGAAGCCAGGAGCAGGGTCCATCCAAATGTAGGGCTGGTCCAGTAACGACCACTGCCTGGGCCCTGGATGTGTGTGCTGTACATATTTAAACACAACAGTATTATAGATCAGCAGGCCAACCGGATAACCAACCTGTGCTGTCCTATAGTCAGTGTATAGGACTGGCCGACCCCGCCACCTCCTGTGGTGTGGACTCGGTCCACTCAGCCATATTCACACAGACTCGTACTACTCACACTGTAAGAGACAGAGCCACCACAGTCAGTCACTAGTCACACACTGGGCTGGTGCCACTGCGGGGGTCGTTTTATGCTGATGACTGGATCATTGGATCTCTATACTACCGGGATCACAGGCCAGGAGCATTTTGGATCCCCAGTGCTCCTCAGTGTGTATGGTAGTGAAGCCTGAGGCTACAAGGGCTGTGGTGTTTAGCAAGGATATACTACCACCTCACCCTGGCCACTGACCGATCTCTCACCCCTGCTCCTCCTCCTCCTACCCAAACCCACCTTTGCAATAGCTGGCCGGGTCGTCAGCTGTTGGATGGTTCTCACCTCTACGTAGTAAAGGCGCAGTGGCCCAGCGTTATATGCCTACCACTCACACACAGTGCAGGGGGATCCAGTGTTAGTTAGCCCTCCTGTAGACTACACACAGGGGGCCAGTGTAGCACTGAGGCACAGGAGGCCTGTGTGGTTCTCCAGGGTTTGTAGGGCACACGCGATCAGCTGGAGGAATGGAGATTGTGGATCCTCTCTCGGCTGGGAGCAGAGCATGGATCCATAGCTGTTACCACTACCACTCCTCCATGGGCTCTGTCCTGTTCTCATGATAACTACTGAGAGCCACACTTATCAGAACTACCACTAGGGATACTTGTCTAGACTTGGTACCAGGTCTACTGCTGCTAGCTGGTGTAGGTCCAGCCCTACTACTGTTACTACCACTACTACTGCTACTACTACTACCACTGCTGCTATAGTAGCTACTGCTGCTCAGGTAAGGTGAGTTACTCTCCGAGTCCCTCTGAGTAGATCTTATCCCATTGTGTGGGTGGAAGTACTACATTATAGAGACTAGAAACAGGTCTATAGCTCAACTTTGATAGTGGCAATAGGTACTGTAATACTTTGGTAATACAATCAATACTGAACCCTAGGATTAGAATTAGATTAAGAAGTTATGAATTTGTACTCTATTTGTGCCACATGAAACCGGATAAACGTGTACGTGATACTCTAAAACTATCTGATAATCATCATAATAACGCTGTGTAGTATTTTATTTCATGGTGATCACAATACATGTTATGTGCATACTACTCCCTCGCTATTACCCTATTGTCCACACTTTGAGAGTATGTTATGAGTCCTGAATGAAGTTATTTTTGCTGGGCTGTGCACTATTTCCCGCCAACAAAAAGTAAGATGGTAGTGCTACCAGGCTCTATTACGCCACAACCATTCCTAATATTTCCACATTTACTTGTGTATATATTATCAAGTTACTGCTGGACCTTATCCTCCTTGGTGTCTATAGACATGGACAACATATAAGGCCTGTAGAGTTGTACTTGCTGTACTGAACTTACAGAAGCCTAACATTAGAGTGAGACACACCTCTATACTACCACCCACTACCACTACTACCTCACTGACACACCTAGGAGGAGGTCTACACAGGAGGAAGGTGCTAGGGGTTGGGCTACTCCTGTGGTAGTACCACACCTAGTTACTACCTTCAGGAGAAGGCCAGAACTGTAGCATACAGGGATATATACACATGTAGGAGGAGGCTATAGGCCCTGGAGGCCCTTTCCTCCACCTTCCATGTACCTCCAGCCCGCCCACCCACCTGCCCCCCTTTATGCCACCTGGATGGCTTAACATACAGGTAAGTGTTATCAGAGATACGGTGACCCACATCTGACCGGGACCGTGGAGGAGCCATGGAGGAGTGTATACCTATGGTAGTAGGATGTGGTGAGGGGGGGGGGGGTACACAGTTATATTCTATACACATCTATAGAAGCCTCTGACACAGACACTCTGGAGGTTCCCCCACACCTTCTCCATGGTGTAGAACATGAATGTGGAGGTGTGTTCGCTTCTACCCTAGCCACAAGTCAGGACTTCACTTGATAAGTCGACCCCCACATCGATTTAGCACTCACTCCCGGCGCCTATCAGACGTGTCTGCCATACGTAACATGTACATGGGACCCGGCCCTATAAGAATCCTCCTGCGTGGGAGTATGTGTGTATACTTTGTCTATTTGGACACTGTATCGTTTCTTAGGTTTTGACCATGCCTTCACGCATTTACCATAGACAACAACTTGTTTTCTTTCCTCGGTTAGCATCAGTTGACATGTATATGACGTTTCCACAAAGTCAACATTCTGGATTAATTTTCCTATTTGTATATCCACTTTATACATATATATATATGATAGGTGTACAAGAGGTGTAGCCTGGTGGATCTATGCATGTAATACAAACAATGCAACTTTATCTATGTGCATAGATTCTCCTGTATACAACTGTCGTTAGGTTATTGCCCCAAAAATAATTATCATCAATTCTATACGGGTCAGGGACATGCAATGGCATCATACTTCAAAACCATAACAATATACATAATGCGTCCACTCTATAAAACCTGATATAATCTACAGATAATATATATATATACTTTTGGGTCGGTTGGTATTTAAATTAATACATCTAGCCTGCAGCTCAATAGTATCGATTTGTAATTGATCCAAGTCTAATCGACCCACTTATCATCAAGCACAGAGTTGTGATCATTTGCCCTTAGTGCCTGATATGTTGCCTTGTCGTAACTGATGATGTCAGCAGGCTGATATCACATTTCTACTCCGTATCACACACACACATTATATATATATATATATATAATATATATATATATATATATATATATATATATATATATATATATATATATATATATATATATAATATATATATATATATATATATAATATATATATATATAATGTAGGCCCTCCTACCACACATGTATATATGTACATGTAATACATGCCTCTATAGTATAATTATGTGCTACAGGTCACAAGTGTGTAGATTATCCCAAGATACTACCACAACGGGCAGTATTATACACACGTATTGCTCCTTAACTACTGTTAACTAAACTAAAACCTGTACAGGCTGCAAAGCAGGCCAATGCCAATGGTAGTATTATATGTATGGCAAATGCATGATTACATAGCCCTAAGCCACCTCCATTATAGTGGTCAGCCAATCCTTACTATCAATCATACTATGAAACACTAGCTGGGTTCATATCTAGTAAAAATATAGTATGTATTTTTAGCACCTCATATGTATATACCAGCCGAGTGTGGCAGCTGCCAAGAAGTGTATAGTTTAACACTGTAAAGATTTAATCACATGGCTATAGGCGTTATACGTGTGCCTGTCTCATATATATTGTATAATAGCCGTGTTGTTGTTCCTTCTAAATAATTCTCTATCTTTGATTCTATTGGTTATTTGACACACAGGTTAGTGATTAGCTATTGATATGATATATATTTATTATGTACCATGTTAGGAGTATGGCCATTATGACAGTATCAAGTGTTTGTGTGGTATGTATAGTGTGTAATGCATGGTCGTACAATAGTTGTCACAGCTGCTACTAGTCAGGGATGAGATCAGGTAGATAAAAACTATTCAAATAATCAAAACCACACATCAATTACTATTCAAGCGTGACTCTTCAATGTGTTTAGGGACATATTAGGTTTGGAGTTCTACCATAGAGGTTACTGTTTAGTAATGAATTAATATGCTATTTCCTATTATCTTGCAAAGGTTCTAACACTAGTCTTGTTCCGAAATGAAATGGCTAGGTAGGCCGTCTGTTGAAAGAACTTTTTCAAGAAGATTAATATTTAGAGGATGAATAGATGGCCATAGTACTCTAAGTGAGATCAGTCTTGACAACTGAGAGGATTGACTTAAAAACGGGGGAGATTGAATTAAATGAAAGTTGAATTTCAATCGGTATACTAGGGTGAAATGATTAGAAGGACAGTCCGCTCACAATAGACGATGGTTGAGAATACTAACTATTGACTCGAACACACTGTAAAAAGTATATTGTACCTTGCGGATACCCCACCCCAACAACCTTGCCAATCATCGATGGCCTCTATACCTGTATTATTATAGTATAACGAATTGTATTCTCCTCAAAAGCTCATTTCGCAGTTGCATGACCTTGGAAATGTTAACATGAAAAGTATAAGGGAAAGGCAAGCTTCCTTCTCAGCAGTTTCTTCACTTTTCTTTCCATATTAATTATGTAGTTGCTTTTGTGCCCTTCACTGAGGGGAAACTCAAGGTACGCTTCCTATTATCTGGGAACAAAACAGCAGTGAGCCGTACGGCCAGACGTCACATGATCTATACCCACCAAGTCACGTGGGCGATCGGGTGGAGTTTGATTGCTTGGCACGTTCCACCGTGTTGTTGTACGGCACCATTAACCAGGCCTGGGGCTGGCCATCCCCCCACTATACCTGCCCCTCCTCCAGGATGGTGTAGTATATGTGTAAGGGTGAGGAACAGGAGGAGCAGGGGTTATATCTCCTCCATGGTTTGGTGCCTACCAGACCCAAACTGTCAGGGCCCCAGGGTGGTAATGGGTGAGGAGGGGATTTGAGGCATTGTTCTGTGTTAGTCTTTAATTATATTGTAGGCTTATCATCAAAGCCCACTTACTTTTTAAAAAAGTACTATATCATTGCCACAAAATATACCCATGCTTATTTAGTAAGTTTCCCAGGAGTTTTGACTACTTTTTATATGTTTTCTCTGATATACTTAATAATAATAATCCTTGTACTTTTGAAAATGATCGCCTGCTTCTTCTCTGGACAACAAAGACAAAATTAGTATTCAACCTAGTATTGTCATTTACCGCTTAAACGTTTTTAAGCAGTGATATAACTCTCGGTTCAGACGTCTATTTCAACATGCTACTTCAACATGGCAGGTTCCAGAAATCCCCAACTCCATGTATATAGTTTAACCTTTTTGGAATTGTTACAACACCTCGAGTACAAAGACCTAACAAGTACACACGTGCCTGTGAGTTGGTACCAGAGTCACACATCCATACTATACATTACCAGTCTGCTGGCAACTCAATATTGAATTCCCTGTACTATTGCGGTCGGAAGAATAGGCTTAAAGACCACAGGCACTGGCTGGACACTCGCTCAGTAATAGGAAGTCTATTTACAAGTAAAGTATAAACTGGCGTTTTTTCATTGATGGATGTAACATTGTAACCCGGGACACTGTTTGTCCAAGGCCAGCTTTGTGGACACACCGGCAGCGCAAACACATAGGATCAGTGTACTTTATGCTACAGGGTCCAGTGTGACAGTGTGTTCAGGCCAAAGTATAGGTTTGTTTAAGTAGAACCTTCATCTACCCATGCCATGCCCTTAGAGATATGTCAACGGTGAAGTCACAAGAAGTGGTTTGACATTTACTTCTACTTCATTCCACAATCATGCTACTCACCTACTGTAATTAACATGATCGTTTCAAGAGTGCCATATTATACGGCAGTTCAAGCTCTATATTGAATTACATTGAGTGTATTTCATGTCTGTGACAAGTTTTCTTTATTGTGCATTTATGTTGGTGCTTTCTGATTTGGATAAAATGTTACACATTGTAATTTTAAAAAATGTCCTATAGGAATAGTATATGCGATATAGCCACCCCAATCCATCTTCTCATACTCAGAGTACCCCCAATTGGAATACCATTAAGGACATGTTTCAGCAATAAAGTGCAGTTGAGTTAAAGTCCAATTTAGGTCTGATCATGTGTACCCAGTGGTACCAGACCAGACAGGGATTAGGCCATACTGCCAAAGGTTACTGTATCCTCCAGGGGCTAAATGTATGGTGAGCTAATGTTAAATGCATTGGCAATCTGCAGGTACACGAGTTAGGTCCATGCTATACTTAACCCGTGCGTGTGGCAAAGTAGAAGGTCGAATAGGACTGCAACTGTTTACCTAGTTGAACAGTTAGGTAATTCCCATAGTCTATACATCAGGGTAGTAGTGGATTGTACTCTGATTGTTGGTGGGGGGTGGAGCTCTATAACTGTATAGATTATGTGAATAATTATGTATGCAAGTAGAATTTATTTGGAAGTGGACAGGAGAGGGAGAAGAGTGTGGGTCGTGAACATATCGGCATAGCTCACTACTGAATCAGGAATGGTGAAAATAGTTGGACTGACACAATACCTACAGCAAAGAATCAGATAAGATAGAAATGAAGGCTATAAACCATGGGCCTAGCTGAATACATTTGGGATCATCCCTACCCACCACCCCAGCAGCAGTACCCAGCCAGGCCCCATTGTTAATAGGGTATAGCTGGTCTAATCTAGCATAGTCTGGATGGGATCCAGAATGGTGTGGAGTGTGGATGGGGTTGGTTACATCACATGAAGCCCAGGTGTCTAGTCTTACATCATCTGACCAGTGAGCCTCCTTCAATCTACCCCACCCCCCCAGGTTCACACTCACTTACAGCACCCCCATACACTACCACACACAGACAGGACCAGTCAGCATTCTTTGCCCCAGGAGACTTGCCTCCAGGTGTAACCCAGGAGGTCTCCAAATTGGTTGTCTCCTGGGTTGTGGTTATCTAACTGATGTTAGAGCCTCAGGTGACAGATGGGGTGGGTACATACCTGAGAAGGATCCAGGTGACAGATCCCCCTCCCATCCCCTGCCCTCCATCAAGGTATTCACTGCTTTGAAACCCTAGACTAAACCACAGTAGGGTTTACCAGACAATTATAAACTCTGACTTGTGAAAAAGATCCTGTCAAACAACTTCTTAGACGGGACAGCCCACCCAGCTAATTGTCCTCTCATCCTCCCATTGTAGACATACTGAGTGGAGTTCTGCTGTGTTGATCCAGCATTACTCTACTACATTGTGAATAGCGCACCTCGTACACGAACGTACAAAGAGAAAGTACATAATTATACTGATCTAGTCCGCCCAGTCCAAAGTCATCAGCCACCAACGGTATATAAATAAATAGCCATTCTCAGTCTACTTTATTCTTCAAACTGTTTTTTTAGACTAAACATATTCTTTCTTCTTTAAGATTTGAGACGCGCACCTGATCAGAAAAGCTTCCAAACTCGGAAAGCCTCGGAAAGTCCCACAACCATTGCCACACCTGATGGCGACTTGTCTTGACTGTGTTACACACATTCCAGCAGGGGGGGGGGGGCGATTGGAATCCGACAATGCCTCAGCCATTGTAGCAGCATCATACCTTAAGTACCCTACCCCATGCCTGTTAGCGGAAACCTGACAGCAGCAAACAGCCTACCCCCTCCACCCCTCCACCCCATCATCCACCCACCTCCCAGTGCCAGAGATCCAACCAGCCAGCTAACAGGGATCCAGCTAACTAGTGCTCTCCCCTCCCTGCGGGCCTCCAGCAGGTGCCCAGTGTTAACGTTATTCTAGCCGCCAGACTCTCCATCCCCCCTACCTCACTTACTGAACTGGAGTGCAAGGTTAATAGCCAATCCGCAGCCGACTGAGTAGGCATTCAATTGTATTAGGGAACCTAACAGATTGCTCGCCAAGAGGGAAACCTAAGCCGGACAAAAGCTTTCTTTGGCACAACATGTTTGGAATTGCCATTTTCCGCATCTATTTCGCCGATGGAAAAATTAGAACACGTTTTAATGCATTTATAGTAATACGTGGGTAATGAGGATAGCACGGTCATTATTATTATGTTAGGGTAGTTACTATCGGTCTTGTGTTAATCAGACACAAAGATGTGCAATTGATCCTTTCATGGCAGCATAGGGCAGTATGCTAATAAAGTCCTCTTTATGCATGGTTGTAACACCGAGGAGTTACTCGCCTGTCAGTGCTGCATGAATACATCATGCGTATGCAGCCCACGGGTTCGATACGTCCACGAAGGCATGATGCACCAATGCAGTGCAGATTGGTGCCCACAAGATATAATTCGCCCACGCTGCGTTGGTGCATCATGCCTTCGGGAGTGTATCATATGATTGTCAAAGGGTAAATAAGGTAGAGTGTAGGTTGAGTGTTTAATTTTTGCCTAGTGAAGGCTTTCCCTAAAGGTTAGCAGAGCGTATTTCTGCAGGTAATAGGAAACAATCATCATTCTCATCCACGTCTTGAGACTCTTCTTGTTAATTTAGACTCTGTTTCTCTTCCTGTAAGTTGCTAGTGTTTCCCTGTTGTTCTGACATAAATCTTTTGCTCCAGGATGTTTTAGATAAAATGACCTTGATATCTAGGTATCTACATTCTGGTACAGTTTTCGTTATAATGACCTTTTAAAAGATGTGTTTATTTTTACCCGTTGTCGTAAATTCTACACGCACTCCTCCTCGTTTTAGTGATTTTTCTCTAATTTCTAGATAATTGTTCTACAAGCACATTAGGCCAAAAAGAGTAAATTTGCAATGGTGTGTCTTCTTTCTCGACGTTTGTAGGCCTAGATTTATCGATGATTATCCTTTTATGTAAGCTTTGTTTTCAAAATCACCAGGATACTATCTTGATTGTAAGATGTGTTATGATGTGGCTAAAAACTAAGTGTGTGGGCTTCCATCAATGTGTTTACACACTCAAGACAGCGTGGGTCATTATATCATTGAATTATGAGAGCTCCTCCATTTATTAGAACTGCTAAGTCTTATCTCAACTACACATGGAGTTTGGAATTTATAAGATTGAACTTCAAAATATCCACTTTACTCATACATGTACCTTTAATAAACATAGTAAAGTACGTATAAAGTGGAAGCAGGGGGGTTGACATTGTTGTCTGTAATGGCAGATCACTCTTGTAATATTTTGAATTTGGGAAACAACAACGTCCCCGCCACAGGTATCTTGTATGCAACCAGGATCATTGACCCCAGCCCCAACTCTCTCAGTTTCCCCTGCCCCATCCTTGCCTGGGTGTCATGACTTCCACATTTCCCCATCTGTTCCCCCCCTCGGCTCTTCTGTATCCTATCCATGTATAAGTCTAAATAAATGGCCATTGATGATAGAGGTACCCACCCCCCGACCAACTTCCCTTAGACTACCAGAAGAGAAACGTAGCAGTGTGTTGGAGTGGGACATGGCTGAGATTGCAATGATCCCACTCTCTCCCCTGGAGCATTGGTACCCCAACCACGCGGCACTGGCTGGCAATGAATCACGCGGCAAGGGGGTAGGGTTTATAAATAGTGGATTTAGGTGCAGGATAGGTGAACGAGGGGAAGGTGGTTGTGGAGGGGCATGGTGGTCGTGGAGGGGTGATTGTGAGGGTAGTGGGTGATAGGGGATTGGGGTTAATTAATTGTAATTGTTTCAGTAGTGGGTAAGGGTGAAGGATAGGATATGATTTGTAGAATTGGCTACTAAAATATAAATACATAGATGTATTAAATAAAATAGTATTGAAAACAACAAGGGAGGGCGATGACAGTTGCTCTAGTGCATAGTTTGGGTCGAGGGAAGATTAATACCAATTGATACGATTGTGTTGCTCTATCTGATGGGGGAGAGATGAGATAGTTCCCGGCCGTTTTTAGGTCAATGAAAGCGGGCACCCTAATCTTGGATCCAATTGCAGAGTTTGCCCATACATCAGCAAGCAGGAATTCCAGGTATTTGATGGCATGTGGGAGAAGTGCTGGAGTAGATATGGGCCTAAGGTGGGCTGGGCTTCCAGCAACCACTACTTCTACTACTACTCTTGGAACCACTCTACGAGTTGCTCAGTTCAACTCAGACACGCCCGCCACACACAGGCGAGCTGCTCCCTTACCGCTCTGTGAGTCTCTTACACATATATACTATACATACACAGCTCACCAGACTGAGCCTGGCAGGATCAACGTCTGGGCCACCTTAGTAAGTGAGTGTAGACAGTGTATGCTAGGCCACACCTACACCATACTCCACCCAACGCCCCAGCATGATCTCTACCCTCTTACACTTGGAGTGTCCTATCCTGGGATCACACATCGGCTGCATGGATCCCTAGTGGCTGCATCCACTCAGTGATACACTAGCCAGGGTGAGTAAAGGTCTACCTATATACAAAGTGTGCACCCCCCCCCCTCACCCACCCACTCCCACTCCCACTCACACTCACCTCCTTGCAGTGTTTGTGTATGTACCCCTCCAGGTTGTAGTTCTAGTCTTAGATCCTTGGTATAGAAGAGGAAACTGGGCAGTAGGATGCCCCACTCACATCCATAAGACCTTTACTACTACAACCACTATTACTACTTCTACTACTAGTGAGCTGGGGGTAAGGTGGTCCCAGTACTACTACCACTTCCGCCACTCTCTACGAGCAACCACTCTACCCCTCCTCCTGGATCCCTCCCCCACACCCTTACTGTACCCTCTCACTGCTCCAGCTCAGGGCTCCTCCTGCACCCTCAGTCCTCCTCCAGGGAGCCCACCCAGACTGAGGTGAGTGGTAGGCAGCGTACACCCACTTCTATCATATACTACAGCATCATATCCTTAACCCAGGTAGCAACCAGGGTGGATTTTACCTGGATCTAAGAGGCAGGGCACTGACTAGGTCTCCAGGTAAGTGGTTGACTCGCTGACCATTAGCCACTGACTGACCAGTTGACCATAGGAGAGGTCAGCTGGTAGGCAGGTCACATTCCAGTCTATTCTGTCTGGACATGGCCTTAGTAATCCTTGGATCATCCCAATGGTTCGGACAGTAGATTATCCCTCCCTTATCACAGCCTACTCAAATGAACATGTGCATATGATATAGACATGCAGTCGCATCTTGTCTACTCCCTTTCACTTTTATTACACCCTGCCTACAATATGACACCATGATGACTACATTTGTATGGGAGAACTAAAAGTACTCTGGTATGTGGCAGAGGTGGGTGGAGGGTATACGACTATGTGGAGGGCAAGGAGGGAGGGGGTAACCAAGATAGACAGACGGGATCATCCAGTCTGGATCTATGGGACAGGGAGTGGGTGTGTTGGTTGGGTGTGTATACCACCCTACTTCCTCCAACTAACATTACAACCAGTTACCTCCAGTTAGATGGTACAGGTAGCGAGAGTTGGGGCACAGCTCCAGCTGGTTTACTCCTCCTGTCCTATGCTATGATGTCTGCCAGTTAAATTGGCATCCAGGCTATATATCTTTTACAGATCTGAGGACACCACCATTTTTAGTTTCATAATTTCTTTATTTTGCAGTTATTGTTACTCGTATTTTCTGACCATCGCTGTGTCACACAGCTACAGTATAAGGTGATTTATTAATATTCCTGAAGGGTCCTAAGCATTCATGTCACTATGAATAACCTTGATATTGACCATCTTTATAACCCCTTGCCCATCCTCATCAACACTCTTTGCGTCGTGGCTTGCTCGTTTTGCTTTCTATTCTCCCTCGCCCCTTCTGAATTCAGGGTCGGCGTCTTAATCCATTCATTAAAATAGTTCAATTCTCTCACTACCCACTCCTCTATTGCACTATTTCATAACCCCACTCTCTCTGTCTCTCAGGTACTTTGTGGCTCAGTTCCTCTCACTCCCTAATGACAACTCAGATACCCTAAGTCGCTAGATTAACAGTTGGTAGGCGACTAGTGAAGCATCCCTCTGCCAACGTGGAACGTCAGAGCTTTTGTCCCGTACCCAATGTGTACAATGGAGTACATCAGTAAACTGAAGATTGACTGTATCAAATAAAGGATCACCCCCTACTCCTTTTGGCCCTACTGTTCAGATCTAATCTATTTTTAACGATATACTACGAGTATCTGTAGGGATTAAGGACCTAGCTCTATATATGTTGTTGAAACGTCACTAGGACGAACACCAATGTTTAATGAAGTGTAGGTGAATGCATACAACGTATGACAGAATCACCCGAGATCTCAAGTCCATTGTATTGCTCTTGATGTCCTGGTAATACTAGTGTAGGTAGGACCAATCGTCAACATTCTTTATATCCAATTAAATATCTTTGTCCGCTAAAGTTGGGTTGGTTGGCAAATGACATCAAAGCTATTTACACTGTCCGTAAATGCAAGTAGATGTTAGCTTTGATAACAATTTAAGGGCCGCGCATTACTTAAATCTACTATGTCCTTTGTCGCCATGATGCATCAATGCAGCCGTGGCCAGTAACTTGCCAGTGAAGCACTTATGCACCATGCCGTCCATAGGGTCGACATGATGCTTAGCGAGTTGACGATAAAGTTGACGATAAAGGGCAAAGTACATCAAAGCATCCTGCGGTCTTTAAATAGTTATATTGAGTGCTAAAGTGAGTGAGCACCTTGTACACTGGGAACTGCTCGTGCGGCCACTCTGAGCTATCACCTGAGTGACTCGGGATGGACGAGAGCAGATTCCTAGTGGCATAGGTTGCTGAGCTACTCAATGAGCTGATTGTGGATGAATGGAAAGGACAGTTTGGTATTCAGGTAAATTAAAGAGCTGTAAAGGGTAACCGAAAGAAATAGGAGAGGGCAATGACTTAGAGAGTAAGAGGAGATTGAAAAGGCTTGCAATCGGTAGAAGGCAGCCAATCAAGGAAGGAGTGGGGCAAGGAAAGCGTATGAGTATCATATTATACAGGAATGGATAGACATTTATCTAAATGTGAGTATAATATGCCATCTAACCCAGTCTTGCCAAAGGGACAATGAGTAAGTTGAATTATAGGTTTTGGGGATTTGGCCCCTAACGACTGTTCCTCACGCGAAATGATCCTAGCTAGAAATATGGCAGAATGGATTGTAGCAGAGATAAACACTGCCCTGCAGATATCCTGGATCAGTCCATGCGGACGTATGGGTCCTGTCATGTCCTTGCCTTATGCATATCACCAAGACAGGGCTCCAAAGGTGTATCACCACCAGCCAGGTGTATATCTAGTCAAGATGTACAGTACATATCCACGGCCTTAACCAGACACACAGGGGCTGCTGCATAGGGCCCCTCCCAATCCAGGCTCCTTGAGCAGGTGAGCAGCTCGCTGGTATTTGGTAGAGAGGGGGAGGAGCAGCTCTGACTATGGGAGGGATGCGGAGCCAGCTGTTCCACAGGTGGCTTGGGGAGGAAAGATCAAGGCCTGGGCACGCGTGGGGAGCAGCTCGGGTGAGTAGTAAACACAGTCGGCGGACGCGAGGCACTCGTGGTGTATAGGGTATACGGCAGTACACGTGCCGAGGCAGCAGATCCGCCTAAAACTGTAGAGACCACCTTGTTAGCAACCTGTGCCAGAATGGAGAGATTGTGCTGAGATTGTGATGATATGGGAGATATTAGGGTGAAATGCTATATCGATCGGTATACTGTAGGAGTCCTGATGACATGGTGGTGACATGAAGCAGATCGGGGTGACATGATACAGATCACAGTGACATGGCGGAGGTCAGGGTAGCATTGTATATAGCAAGGTGGCATGGCAGATGCCATGGTAACATGACAAACACCAGAGTGACATGGCAGAGATTAGTGTGACATGGCAGAGTCTAGGGTTACATGGCAAAGATCAAGGTGACATTGCAAAGATCAAGATGGCATTATAGAGGCCGAAATAACATATAGCAGAGATAAAGTGAGATGACAGGGATAAGGGGATTAGGGTGACCGGCGATCGGGGGACATGGTAGGGGTGAGGGTGACATGATTCCCTACAACCTGGTGCCATGCAGGGATAGTCTGAGCTCAGAAAAGGGTGTCTCTGTGGGATCGCTTGGATTCACTATGGAAGGATGTGAAAGAACTGGTGTTGTTTTATTACAACGTCATACAGCATTAGCATCGTGTGAACCCAGCAAAAAGAATATATCTAGTTGTGCGACTCTTTTTTAGTGTTAGTCCTATGTAGGTTCCATGCTAACTATTGGGCTGCATGAACATTTGATATAGAGCTTTACCCGAGACACCATAATTATAAACTTTTTCAATTTGGATATCTCTAGGAGGCCACCAATAGACCTTCAATCACTCCTCTTACTGTTTCGTAAACATCGTAATTTACATCTCCCAACCCCAGAGGTCATATTCCCCTCACACACACCTGGGGGATAAGCTGTGCGGATGTGGCCGTCTGCTTATATTATAACATGCTATCCTATGTATCAGCAGCCATGTATAGGGTCGGCGTCTTAATTGACCACACGTGTACACAAGTTGTACTTGTGTAAGTTTGGCCGCCCACTCCCGCCAGCCGACCTTTTCACAGTAGTAACCCCAGACGACTTTTTGAAGGCTACCTGCCGACTTCCCGCCAAGCTCAATTCACGCAGATTCTCGCCGACGCCGCGAGATCTGGCATAAGATCCCGTGAGATCCCGCGAGAGGATTGGGCCTCCTGCTGTCCCCCATTTTGTGAAGGTCTCTTACTTCTCTGGCCTACCATCGCCCGGGCTGGATATAGAAGAATTATCCTCAATGTCAATTAAGTAGACCGAATGAGAGGTGATACCGATAGGCATTCTACATTGTGCTAAATTCGCTCTTCATTTTGAGAACAATTCCTTAGGATTCACGCCATCGATAATACTGTCGATTATCTTTTGACAGCTTTGAAGTCACATGTATACGTTATAAAGACAATATCAGCTGTAATGGTAGCGATAGTCCTGGTAATCGTATGATATGAATGAGCTGGGCAAACAGCTGGTAAAAGAAAGAAAAAGGTGGGTAGACTCTAATGCAGGCTGTTGTAAATTCACTACAGGTATATAAAGTCAGGTGATCACATCATGATGTATACCTGTGCCTTGGCGTGGCCAATATGATCCAGGTGCTGCTCCCTCCAGGGCCTATACCACCAGCCTTCACCACCTCCAGACCCCAACGCAAATACCCAAGCATACCCTCTCTATATGCCAAACCTGCCAGGCCCACCGTATAACTGCAGTCACTCCAAAGATATTATTTTCTCTTTGCATTCAGAGGGCTGTATGAAACCATACCAGTGTAGCAATTCAACTTTAGAAGTGCTGAGACTGGAAAGTTCAGTACCCAATATGTCATTGCTAATTCCTTGATTACTAATTCCATTTTCTATACTGTTTCCATCGTATTGTACATAATCCTTTGAGGTAATCAAAGATCGTAACTATTTGAGCTGATACCTACGAATTGTAATCTTTATTTATTGTTGCTTTAATTGAAAATGCATTTTGAATGAATTAGAACATTCAATACATATATATTGAGCTTCTTGGGTATTGTAACGATTGTATATTGTACACTGCTTCCATGTATAGCTATTTATAGGCTATATCTTTGAGACAAATGTTGTATTGTAATTATGAGTTGATACCTGCCATTTCAACAAGTCTTATCGTAAGGGTATTCGAGGCTGTGGGCTATTTTGGGTTTCATTGATAGCACTGTTCTGCAGCAGAAGAGTATCTGGGCAGTTGTCATATATACTGTGCAGTTGCATATACTCAATAGTTTAGCCATAGCTCTTTTTGCACTTACACAAAAGTTGACACTTGGATTGTCACCTTACACGGAAAAGGAGCAATATTCATATAATTCAAGTATTATAACGATACTGGGTATAGATGAACATGGGGAAACCGTATACCCCATATATAGGAGTAAAGCTTTTTATCGCCCCTGACATTTACCCATGGGTTGACAACACTGATGGCCCACCGTCATATGCCTTTTACTACCTAACCTTTCGATATCATTCAATAGGCATGCTCAGATGCTGCTTAAATAGTGGTATGTTTTATGGGCTCACTATGGGATGAAAAAGAAGAACATGGCTCTGACATTACTAGTGCCTTTACTACACTAGATCTTCTCTCTCTCCTATGCAGTCAGTTTTTTTAAAGATGGCCTTAAGGTTTTATAAATAAGTATATCTGTGACCATAGATGCCTTTATATTTGTGTCACGTAAGGTCTGCTAACTAGCTTTGCCCATGCTAGGAATTAAAGGTTTCAAGGTCAAGTGTTTAAGATTGACTATTACAATGTCATCAGTGCTTTCTCTTTTATGTAGTATTCTTTTAATTCATGTCGTCATCGATTAGAAACGGGCTATCATTTTACGATACTCCGATCATGTATTTCAAGACAATTTTTAAGAAGCTTGGGTCTCTGCTTCTGGGACAGCTATTTATTGTCTTAGGAATTAGATAGTTAAATGATTGACACGTAAAGTCCGATTCATTCATATCCTAGAGGAAACACCAGTATTGTGTAAGTGTAAAGGAACAAAGGAAAGACTATTGAAGATTCTAGACCTTTTTTAAAGTATGCTAAGAATGATTTCAAGTCAATAAGGATTGTCGGCGTAATCACTTGACATTGCTATATCCCAGTAGGGGGTTAAAACCCAGACAATGCAGACATAAAGTGTATATATCAATCCTCTATGAAAGATAATTTTATCTTAATATCAAGATAGCATATATGTTATCATTAACGTCATTACTAGTAGTTACTATTAACTTTATATGATATTGTATACTCGATGTTATGTGTGAAACGTATTCGTATTGAGTTACAGTTTGTTCAACCATGCATCTATATACACTAAGCACGTATTATATATAATTATTCACTCACTAATTAGATCATACTAAATGATGATGAGGGGAAGTCCCATGAAAAAAAGCAGAAAAAATTAAATTGTTTATCTGGTCATTATCAGTAGATGTGTCATAAGCCAATATCATTGACACTGTTTTGCTGATATCACATGCATGAGCTAATCGATTGTGGACTACAAACTATTTACATGCTACTTAGTGCGCTCCTGTCTTTATGAGACTGTATATCAAGGGGTGCAAAGATAGCCGTTTCCCTTTTGAGGACAGTATGGCCAAACACTATGAGAAACTACTGCTAATCGCCACCGTCTTCTGCATAACTTCGGCCGATTAAGCCCATACATTTCCTATATAACTTCGGCCGATTAGAGCTCAGTGGACGATGGTCATCATCAAGCGCGACGGAGATCATGCAGCAAAAGATTGCTGAATAGATATAAATATTCAAATAATCACCACTTGCAATATGCTAATCCACAAATAAATACATGTAGTTTTATCATGATTTCTTCCATAATGACAGATAATTTTATGATAAGTAGGGGCTTTTGATCAAATTAACTATGCAAGAATCCTTACATATGGGGAAAAGTTAATGCATGTAATTTCACACAACACGTATTATGTGGGAGATTGAAACTGCACAAAATGGAAAATAGGAACAATATAAATTATATTCCACAGATTATGCTATGGACATTAGTTCATTATGTATTCCATAAACTAAAAGTGGACATATTATATCTGAAGGCTGGATAGTAGACATATGTCCCCAAAAGAAGAGCCTGAACAGATTAAAACGATACATGATAAGCTCTCTAATCAAAAGGGAAAGTACCACAAAAATACTATAGAAAGTAACCTATTGAGAATGTAAGGTAATATCAAGACGACATCCTTATCCATGGATGTGGAGCGAAATAGATCAGACCCACATTAAATAAAGGGGGATTTTAGGCTAAAACAGTTGATATAGATTAGGTGCTAATGGGATACAATTTATACATATCCCCCATCGGAGTGGAGCCAATGTTGTAATTAATAGAATGTAGACTTAAGAAAGGAGGTTAAGTGATCCTCACCACCAGGAGGACTAGACACCAGCTCCAGGGTGGTAGTAGACTGTATACTGCAGGAGGTTGTGTAGTCTGGGAGCATGTGAGGTTTAGTTAATCGTGGCAGTTTTCTGCTGACTTCACTCCTTGGGCCCTTGCCAACTTTCTCATCCTTGGTTTGGGAAGGGGGTCCTGGTCGCTGGTCGCCTGACTACTACATGGTTTGCTCCAACATTGTTCTCACTGTACATGTATTTTATATTTATGACCATAACTCATACTGGTATACTGATATTATATTATGATGTGCCATTGTCTACTATGAATTAGAACCCACTTTCACATTTTGTGAGAAGACAGACTAATCTAGTTGATGTCAAGTTAATGCCCATGAATGTGTACTCTTTTGTATGGACATAATTTAAGAAGGTTTCTCGTGTTTGTTATCAAATGTAAATCACTATGTGTAGTAGCATTGGATATGGATAATAATTGACATCATATTTCTTAACTAATTCCATGATTATTATTGTATTCTGCACTATCTGATGTCATCCTAGCACCCTGTGGACAAAGTCATGTTCCTTCTTTATGTTCAAGGGAATGGTCACAAATTACGTAATTGGCTAAGACATGGGGGGAGGGGTTCTTTGGGATTTGTGACTAACTGTTACTAGAGTTACATTTAGAAACATTTCCGAAAATAGCGACGAGGATATGAACCTTGCTAAAGGCCACACAATTGGTGGCGTCATTAGTGAACGTTCCCAAAAGATTCAATAGCGCTTTCTGTAATGGTTGCTAGTGTTGATGGTCTATCAGCTAAGTGGAGAATTGTTGTCCATTCAGGGGATTTCATATTGAAGTCCTTCAAGGCAACATTCAGATCAGATATGATATATAAAAACTAATGGTCTTCTACATCATGTGGTAATGATGTGCTAGACGGGCAGTATACATGTATGGACATACAAGTGACCCATAAATTAGATGCACAACAAAAGCACCATTCCAGACCATAGCTCAAGTGTTACAAATTGTAATCCTCATTTGGGTAAATGCTTGTCTGGGTTTCGATGTTTTTCTCTAAAATTGAAAGACCAGTCCTCACTCAAATGAATTATGGGGACATAAAGGGGAGAGCCATTGCACTTCAAAATGGATTCGAACTGGCAGATCGATCTGGCAAATGCACTGTAAACCAATAGCATCCATAAAACTGATTGGATTTAGAATATATATAGCTTGTTGTTGCTGGTCATGATGCTGAATAATGGTGCCCGTGCTGGTGTTGATGAGAGAGGTGAGGCCAGAAATGCAAAAGTCTAGCGATCATTGGTAGGTTGGAATCTTTGCTCCCGCCTTCCGTTATAGCATCGAATGTACCAATGAACTATGTTAATGACTTGCAAACCTCAGTCCATATTAAGTAGGCCCATGTCAAAATCAGATTTATTAAACCAAATTTAGTATATTTAGAGTCAGTTCAATTTTGCTCAGGAGGATAGGGGTACCAAAACAAACCCCTTTATTTATTGGCCTAGTGGTGATATTGGTATAGTTGCTGTCTTTGTATAGTGGACACTGGTACCTGCGATTGTATATGCACACCTACCTGTAAGGGCATTCTCATCTATGGAAACCCAGGCAGTCATTGAGTCCCTCTTCCATCTATAGGCAAGGGTGGGGCAGCTATAAGCTAGCCATAGATACCTAGTCTATCAAAGCATATAGATCATATCACCATTGAGTGTCCACTTCTGAATGCCTTGTCTGCTGAATAGCACCCAGACTGGTCAGAAATAATTCACAGGCCAGCCAAGATGAATTCACTCACCATAGCTTTCTGTCTGCCCCATAAATATACCTGTACAACTATAAAGCGGTCATCTGGTGTGTGTATATGTAGCATGGTTTTGATAAATCAGTAACTCCTCTGCTTTACTTCAGTATGTTATATTGCTGGTTTGAATAGGTTATGGTGTATCTGATATCTGATCCTATATATTGGTAATATTCTATTGTCCATCTTTAGAGCAATGATGGAATCCTAATTACGTTCCTCATATCTATAGGCATGCTTTATTGTCCTGTTTTCACAACTCCTGAGCACTGTCTGGCCCTTTTGTGATGCCTTTCTTCCTCTGCAGAAAGTCGGTATTCAGGATGTTGCTGCTGAGTATCATTTATATAACTTTCTATGCATTATGCTGAGTGTAATTAAGCTGGTGGAGGCCACAATGTGGGCTATCTGCAGCAGGGTATTGTAAACACTACCATTGTTATCGGCATGTAGTGGCGGGGAAGCTGTGGTAATTTGATCAGCACATTCTCCCCTGCCGCACACACTAAGTGGAGGTATACGTCCACACTGACATTTGTGTTCTATAGTGAGCCCAGCGGGTGGATGTTCTCCTATTGTGAAAAGCAAAGCTCATTGCAACTCAGATAGCTATATTAATAATAATAGTGATGTTACTAATATCTGTGGAAATATGTTTGTCCATGTAGCACCTTTATAGGTCTATCGCATAGGATTTCTCATGTATCATTACTGGACTGGTCATGCCCTCTGCAGTTTCGTTTTGAAGTTTCACTGACGTGGTGTTTTGCTTGCTCGGTTAGGAAATATCGATGGTATTGCATGTGATCTGATCTCGGAGGAGTCGATTTGGTATGGCCAGCAGACATGAAGCTATGTCACCTATTTAAAACGCATGGAAAAAAGTATGAAGTGTAACTTACAATTTGTATTAATCTACTGGATCAGTTCACTCATAGTCTACATTTTGTAATATGATTGACACAGTTTCTACAATGGTGAATGAGATTCAGCCCAAAATATGGGAGATTCAGAATTCAAATAGGAGTCAACAGGATACAATTTGAAAAATAAAGCACACAAAGTCTACTGTACTTAAGCATTTAAATGAGGAAGTAAACTTAGTATTGAAGATAACCTTTGAGCGATTACCTCACTGATCGACTTTGATCTGAGATCTAGCTTCTCAGTGATCGTGTGAGGAGGCTATCTAATCAACCAATCAGACCAAAGATCTGAGCAGTTGCTGAGGTCAGGTATCCCTAGTTAACCATTTATGAATCACCCACTGCCCCAATGCTTTATTATATTTGTCGACATGATGCACCAATGCAGCGCCGGCGATTAACTCGCTCGCACTGCTTTGGTGCAATATGCTGTCCCTTTGGGACCGTATCAAGCCCGTGGGGCCGGCATGAAAACATCCCTGTTGAATTACTCGCAAGAGTTGCATTCATACCTCATGCTGAAAAAAGGGCATAGTGCGTTAAAGCGCTATGCAGCCATTGAACTGTTAATTCTCCATCGACCACGAATGTCACAATCTAGCCACGTAATCGAGCTAACTAAAATACATCTGGGTTAAAGCTGTACTCGATAGATCGATTTCAGTGACAATGTGCACTCATAAGTTTAGAAATGTATAGGGTTTCATTGCCTAATGAAATGTTTGTCATTTTGTCAATGCAGTTAATCTTAGTGAGCAGGAGAGTCAGATCTCTGAGTAGAAATGCATTTATATTGAATATTGGTCTACTACATGAACGATGCACCATGCTTGAAGTTGAACTATAGCAGACCTTATATATTTCAGATCCCTTTTGTTCTCAAACTCATTTAGTATTCTGCATTGAATTGTTACATATTGTACAGCTATGCCGTATCAGATAATATAGCGTGATCAGTATGGATGATATGAATGCATGTGCAAGCATTTGAAGTACACAAGAGAGTGATTCCAAGAAATCCCTGTGACTATTGGCATTTTTCATTATGAGACCCCTGTATAGTTGATTTTGACCAATACAGCCATTCATACACACGGCTAAATAAGCTGAAGGCTGACCGAGTGTCGAGTGAGGCCAGAGCAGTGCTTATACCCAATACCAAGGGCTGACCCCACCCACTATACCCCCCCCCCCCCCGCACGCTCACCATAGCTCTCCCCATGCCTTCCACAACCAGACGGCCTGGGCTTGGGCCAAGGCCAACCAGGTCCTAAGTGGTCTAGCAGCGACGTGGGTCGTTACGGAATACTATATTTACTACGGGAAATACGGGGTGGGGCCGGACACTACACTGCCCTGGCGGCGGCCTATAGGCATCTTGGCCTGCCGACTGATGACTTAATTAAGGCACTAAGTGGAGCTACTCAGAACTGCTCGGAGCTGCTCACTTTACAGGAGCTCCTCCATGTGAGCTACTTATTCACCCAGCTTACACATCACCAGGTGCTGCTGTCCTCAACCCATGAGGAGGAACCAGGGTAAGATTAACATGCTATAATTCAGTGGAGTGAATTCTCAAACATGGTTTCTGATCCACGAAACTGAAACCCCAGAATAGTTTTCTAAATGCAGAGTTATGAAAGCGTAATGGGGAGTATGGTTGGTACAGTAACACCATGTTGCACTGATTCTAGTACATGATCATGACAAAAATCTATTCAAGCTCTTGGCAACAAGTATCTTTATTTAGTGGGAGTATCCATACAATCTATGATCAGAAACGCACTAACTTTTCATATCATATCACTATTTGTTTACTAGGTAAAATGTGTCATGTAGAATATAGCCGATCATAAAATATACTCCAGCTCCTGAGAATATGACCTGCGTTGTGCACTGGTAAAATGCCTGTGGTCAGTAGAAAGGCCAGAGGTGGGTCGGAGGGCTGGTAAATATAGATATGGACTGACATAAGCTAACCAGCACTCTGTTGTACACATCCAGGGGTGATATACGGAGTGTACTATACACAATATGCCTATATAGCTACGTATATATGGACTACGTACTCATTGAAACAGGAGTCCTGGGTCAATGTCACTTTGAAGGATAATTTGCAGGTTATACACCCATCTCTATTGCTAGTGATTTAGCATCCCAAAGTGCGCCTCTACCGAAGCCACCAACACCAACTGCGTAACTTAAGTATGGGAGTTAACTAGATGAGTCACAACTATCATGTTAATCCCTCTGGGAAAGTCCACTGTTTGTTTGGCGTGAACTAAGCAATGTGAGTCGGCAAATTCTTTATCAGCACCTACTTGAGTTGATACATTAGCACCATGTAGGAGATAGTAATCGGATATTAGAACTCAGTGTAGCAAAGGCTAACTTGGTAATAGAAGCCACTTGCCCAATCGATGGAAGCCATTTCATAGTAAAGTGGATTCACTCGAAATGACACTTGAAGCCACTTCATTTATGGCGATTGGGTGATTGATTTATACATTTCTAATGGCATGTCACATATATTATCGATCACATAGCCCAGACGCCCCCCCCCCCCCTTGAGCATATATATATGAGAAGTGGCAAATCTCATTCTGAGAAAGCATGCTGTAGACCCACACATTGAGAACTAAACTAGCAGGATTAGTCAGAGATTAGTGGGGAATCTGAATGGGTCTCAGCACAGACAGACTGTATGGCCGAGTCGCATAGCTCTTTACTAATACACGTTTAGTGCAATACAGTGTAGTACAAGTAGTCTATAACACTGTATTGATATGAAGTAGACGTGATTGCCAGGTTATACGATGGACTTAAATGATCCGTATATGAATGCATTTAGGGAACCTTATAATTTTTTTGTATTTCCAATGCAATGGGGTTTACATTGTCATTATTAATATGTATATGATTTTGTGTTTATCACCTTTAGATACATAGATATTAAAGTAGCATTACATAATACAGAAAGCAAAGGCAACATGGTTGGAATCCACATAGAAAATTAGCAACATCGGCAGGCCCAAAGTACTTCGAGGTTCATAGTATACAATCATAGCGGCTAGAGTCTGCATGAGCATCAAATCAATCACTGCATGAGCCCTTTTATTTGAGCAACGTTAAGCATATCTAAGTTAACTAATGGCCTTATTTGCCCAACTTGAAGCAACTTTAGTGTTGCTCGATTCGAGTTGATTCAAGTGCTTCCAGTTATCAAGGTTAGTTCTTCAGTCAACGTTTAAGTCTTTCATTAAAGTTGCTTAAATACAAAGGATTATGCAATAAGCATGGTTTATGGACATATGAACTACGTACATATAAGTATGTGCATCATTAGTGAATTGTTGCTTCGTGGTAATTCGTTTCAATGCTGGAATGTTTAATAAGAAAAGAACATAACGTATATATATATTATATATATATATATATATATATATATATATATATATATATATATATATATATATCATATATATATATATATATATATATATATATATATATATATATATATATATATTTATATATATATATATATATATATATATATATATATATATATATATATATATATATATATAAACGAACCCTGATGGTTTATTTGATAAGGCGTCAGTGTGTATGTGTGTGATAGGAGGGGGCAGTGTGTGAGACTTAAAAGACTCGTACAAAAGGTCATTCAGGTAAACACTGGCCTCCCTGGAGTCAGCTGGTAGTGTACAGGAGGTGTAAAGGGGAGGGGGCACCATAAGGGTGGCAGACTGGGGGTTACAGGTGACCCCAGGTGAACTCTGGTCACTTGAGGGATCCCACACCTGATCCAGGTACATAGAACTGAAAGAATGATTATGGCACGGTCATTGGCAGTCTCCCAACGGTCATCGGTGGGGCGTTGGTTCCTGATCATCCCGCGGAGCATTGCCAAAGCTGCAGACGATACCATTTAGGTAACCCCACCTCCTGCATGGAGCAGGACTATACCACTGACTGTGGGCACAATCTGGTTTTGTGAATAACAATGGTGAGTCTAGGGGCTGCGTACTATGTAGTACTGACCACTGGGCCCTGCTGTGTACGACTACACCAACAGCTGGTCAGCCAGCCACACGCTCCTGCTGCTGACCCGGGAGTGAACTCCAGGGGTTGCGCAAGGCCCCTCCGGGCGCCAACGGGGTGGGAGGGGGTGAGTCCTCCAGTAGGCTCCATGTCCTGAACAGGCGGGGTGGTTGGCTTCCAGCAATGTTCAGCCGGCCACAGTGTGGTCTGGAGGTGGTGGGTCGATGGCTGTAAGTGCACTACTACGTGTGTATAGTACAAGTACATTATACTCCATATACAGTTGTACACACCTCAGCTGACCAAAACTCCAGAGTTGTGAAGGCAGTTGGGGAAAATTACAAAGATTACCAGTGTTTGCTCTCTGATAGCATCTAACCAAAGGACCTCCCCCTACATGGATGTAGAACAGTGGATTTTTGTTTGAGTACTCACCTAATAGAGTTGCTCACCAGGGGTCTACTAATCTCACGGCATTCCCAGGACGTCACTCTCTGTGAGGAGGTTGAACTGTAAGATATTTTGCTCTCTGCCATAGCTGTGGGTTCAGAGGACAAGTAGGCAGCCAACACCAAGGTAAGATCTGAAGTGTAGAGTGGAATATTTTATATATAAAGGACCCGGTGCTATATTGTGTTGAGTATGTTATGTTGGCACATGCAGGGGCCGTCGTAAATGGAGACTTTATATAATGGTTCAGTATGCCATCCTGTAGCAAGGCATTTGTGCTATCTATATCTATCTATATAATATTATCTGTATCTATATCTAAACATATATATCCCA
The DNA here is from genome assembly GCA_947462335.1 of Harmothoe impar. Lineage (NCBI taxonomy): Eukaryota > Metazoa > Annelida > Polychaeta > Phyllodocida > Polynoidae > Harmothoe > Harmothoe impar. Next base: position 29,536,300 of record OX381712.1, read on the forward strand.
TAGCGAGAAAGAGAGAGAGAGAGAGAGAGAGAGAGAGAGAGAGAGAGAGAGAGAGGATGAGAGAGAGAGAGCGAGAGAGAGAGGGAGGGAGAGACAGAAAGAGAGGGGGAGGGAGAGACAGAGAGAGAGAGAGAGAGAGAGAGAGAGAGTGAGAGAGAGAGAGAGAGAGAGAGAGAGAGAGAGAGAGAGAGAGAGAGAGAGAGAGAGAGAGAGAGAGAGAGAGATTGTATTCATAAATGTATTCAGTATTGTTTCTCGTTCTAACCCCCCCCCCCCCATCCTAAACTTCCTGACCCTGCAGTGCATGAACTGCATAGGTTGTGCATTATACACGATAAGTCTGAGGTCTCGAAATGGAAGACGACAGTGTGAGAACTCATGTCATCTAAGTATTTGTGAGGTTGGAGGTGGAGCGGTGTCAGGTGACTATCTCAGCAAAAGGAGCTAGGAATCCAAGACGATTCTGGCAGTCCTGCCACGAGGTGTCATCAGCTCATGATCTGAGGGCAGGGAGATCCCTGGGGTCAGGTGGCATCTCATACATTGGGGTAGTTCGATCTTAGGAATGAGCAATTGGAAATTGCCACAACCTGAGAGGAGTTTCCTTTATTTCATTGGTGTCAACCTCTGGCTTATCATTTCACCCAAGAGTTTACTCCCTAAAGCAGTTGAGTCAGAAGGATTGTCAATCGTAGAGCAGTTGTCCTGGCAAACTTCAGTCACTTCAAATTGTGCAATTCATACAAGTTTGCATTCACTGAAAGGTCTTTCAATTCCAGCCCCCAACACCCCACACAGCCCTGGTGAGGCTGCATTCATGCATCATGCCTACCCATGGGGTCAGTATGCATGATGCTTTAATGTATAATGTGGCCCTTAAAGCTGCATGTGGCCCTTGAGAATTAAACAGTTCATTCAGCAAACACCGCAGAATGTCTGTCTGTGATGCTGGTACCAGAGCGGTCTGTCTCACGACGTCTACTACAGCTACTCGTATCTCGCCACTCTCTCACCTGACAAGCTTACAGCCCCTCAGCACGCCTTAGTTCACGCCCAGCCCACCAGGGGTGCCTTACATACCTGTAGCGGGCGCTTCCCCTCGTCCCCGGCAGGTGGCGCACGTGGCGCAGGTTCCGGATCCGCTGGTTTCCCGGCGAGCGTTTCTTTTCCGCTCTAAGTAGGCGCACGTGACCAGCGCACGTCCAATTAAATGGCCGACTAACTGAACGGTCGTCGGACGGTGCCCGGCGCGGTAGGGGGAACAGGAAAACGTTTGGGGATATGTCCTGGAGAGGATGGATGTCTAGTAAAGTGTTAGCCTGCAGAAAGCTGTTGGTACCTGGGAGAAGATGTTAGTGAGTGGGGCAGAGGGAATGGGGAAGGTGATGTAAGAACGTCTTCTGTGATGTTTTACTTGTCGGATACATGTGGAACTGGAAGCTGTACAGGAAATAACCAAGTCTATGGAGTTAGATTGCTGTAATTGCTTATTGTTCTATTACAAGCATTGCCCTTAAAGTCTTAGTACCCCTTGCACAAGTCGGTGTAACAATTGTATAGGGACTCTGGCTCTGGCTAGGGTGTCCTCGTGCCCCCTGTCTATTCTTAAATAAGACAAGTCCATGGATGGCCATAATTTTAAGAAGTGCCCCATTTCCTATCTGTTTGTCCCTGCCGCATGTCACTAAACCCAAAAAGGTGCCGTGTAGAGCAGTAAGCTGGTACTCTGGACCTGATCTGCCTTTAGTTGACATGAATATTTATAAAAACTCGAAAGAGAAATCCAAAACCTTGACACACCAGGGAAGCCCTATATTCTAAAAGACCAAGAATCAAGTATCTGGATAAAAGACAAGCAATTTGATATCACCCATAGCCTACATGATAGGTGCAGTGGGAAAACATGGTGGCTGTTATACAAGTTACTTTAATGGCTTCCATGTTAGAATGGCTCTGCATCTGTCCTAACGCTACCTATTTCAGTTTTCACACCCCTGGATGGCTACATTTTTAGACTGGTCTTAAATCTGGTGCAGGAGGTGGCACCTGGCAGCAAAACCATGCAGTGCCTCGTTTTGGAGATAGGCGCTGCGTGGCCATTATGGCCTCCATGATAGTAACCATATTGGCTGGCATTTTGGGGGTGAGGACGCGTGGATTGCTTCTTTGGAAGTGACAAAAAATAGGGCAGAGGGTAGGACAGGGGGCAGGGAAAAAATAGAAGACCCAGAATGCAACCACACTGCCTTCCCATCGTGCACCTGTCGCAAGGTGTACTATGGGTGATACGTCTTCCGGCCTGTGGAATGTCCCCCCAAGCCACGCATGCGTGTTTCATACACGTGTGTGCGCACCCCCCCTCCAATACCCCCCATACCCCTTCCACCAGAACCACTACCCAACTACCACCATTACTAGTGACCAAAAACTCCACAACCACCTTCGGAAAAAGCCACCAAAACACTACAACTAGCCTATCACAAAAATACACCAAAAAGTACACATTTGTAAATACGTTGCACACATGCAGCGGCTGATAACTGGGACTAGTCTTGATTACTACCAGCTTGAGGGGAGCTATATAAAAAGGGGGGAATATATGTTATCTGCGTGTAATGTATAAGAAAAAATAAAGTGTGTTTGACTCTAACCTATACGGGTAGGACAAGGTTGGAGATGGGATTAATCCACTTCTGAAAGGTCGAGATTTTAGGAGAAAGCAAAAAATACATATTTGAAGAAGCTATGCATACTGCCTCAGCCGCCTGCCTGTGAGACTCCACCCTGGAGGTGATGTGCGTATGTGTGTGTGGGGGGGGGGGGGAAGAGCCCCTGGAGGAGTTGTTACTACGTGTTCAGTGTTTGTTTGCCTGTTTGTGTAGAGGAGCATCCGATGCTTCACCCTAGTAAACATCCATGTAGTGTATCAGTCGGAAAAACCCAGCAGCCCTGTCTGAAGCTCGGTATCCCACACATTACCAACGCCCTCCCTTGTCCTGAACCGTTAGCTTACTTGTATAGGCCACCCTGGGATTGATATCCAATGATAACAGCATCGCTATCCCATATACATTCCCAGTGCCCCAGCGTTTGTGTTTGTTTGTGTATTCATTTGTTGGATTCACACCAGAGGCCACTGGCGACTATGGTGAGCATACTATTAAAATACAATTTGTGGTGTGAATTCATACATGATTATCATATTGAGCAAGGGATTGGTAGAGGGTAACTGGACAAAGGGCGAGAAGGGTTTGAGCTTTAAGCATGGGTGCAACCCATGTCTGCACAATAAAATAATTACTTTTTTTTTATCCAAATAAAATCATCCTCAGGGAAAGATTACATCTAACTTCTGATACTGCTAATAGTATGACTACTGCGTGATGTCATGTTTAATCAAACATTAGATTAATACCATTTGGGATGATGTACAATAATTAAGGCAAAATAACTTGTTTCATGTCACCCCAAAATATATTTCCTTGACTAAGCGTTCTTAAGAATGGGAAGTGGTGTTTTGTGAATGCGTGTTGGGTGGGACGATATGGTTGGTGGAGGTAGAGGTAGTAGGACACATGTGTAGAGGTAGAGGTAGAAAGGGGCTCCAGTGATGCGCTTTTCGGGTATGTGACTGGGGAGACAGCTATAGGGGTTGACTGATGGTTAGAGGCGGGCCAGGTAGTACTGAGGACCTGGTTTCTACTAATGTGTGTGTGCGGGGGGTGGGGGGTGTACCCTACCCTTGACACACGTGCATTCCGCGCGCGTCATGAGACCGACGTGTACTAGGTACACGCAAATGGGTCCTGGCCACCCGGTGAGGACGGCCACAAAAATAATCGCGCCCAAAAAAGTCCCAACCCCAGAAAAAAAAGTCACAGGAAGATAAAAAGGGAAAATGCATCTTTGGGTAGCCATGTGCATAATGCAGGTGGTTGGTGGTCCTGAGTGGCTCCAACTTGTCTGAGTTTGCAAATAAACAGTACCCCCAAACCCGACCAGGAGCCGTGTCCTGAATTGGTCGCGCTGCGCTGCTGGGGTGCTGGAGGGAGCGGATTAGGGAGCTTAGGGTCTTGGGTTGGGTGACAAATGTGGGGCCGGGAGGGGATGACAGCGCGGTAATAACCTTAAATATGAGCAATATGAACAGGCGGGCCGGGCAGAAGGAGCTGCACGCGTGCTGCAGGGGGATGCGCTCACCTAGATGAGCTGCTCACCAGCTGCTCACGACTCACCGCGAGCTGCTCGTGATTAGTTATTGCAGGGTGTGTGTCAAGTCTTTGGGCCTCAACTTTGTCTCCCTGTGTGTTGGGGTTAGGGGTGCAGAGAGGGGAGGGAAAGGTGGGTACCCTTGTGTTCTACTTTTCAGCTGAGCTCGTGTGAGCAACTCACAGGAATGTCTTGTGTAGATGAGTAGCTCAATGGGTTACAGTGAGCAGAAGTAAGACCCTGGATGAAAGAGAGTGGGGAGGGTGGGGGTTAGGGTGTCTATGCTGGTGATGTCAGTACTGCAGTAAAATTAACTTTAGCAGAAATAGTATTCTTTGCATCTCCCTTACATATCCCTATATATGGAGACACTTTCAGACTTATCATTAGAGTACATTGTAATATGAGCAGCATCAGTAATACAAGTAGTTTCCGTTAACTTTCGGAAATATGATTAACTTTATATTCACTTGTATACAGAGGAGGCGTATGATATATTGATAGGTATGTAAAGTTGAAATACTTCAATAATTGGTCTAGTCTACATGTAATATAAGTAATTCTCTCGTCTAGGTTCATATATGGGACTGTGATATATTTAAACATGTTTTCTGCTTCCATCCACCCAGGCGTTATAGACTACTAGATCATATGGGTATAATATATGTCTGTTCTGTACATATTTCATGTATGGGTGGTGGCTAGTAGCATTTACTTGACATTATTGAGCAGCCACAATTGTATAGATACTACATTTTCAGATGTGTGAAGCAGACATAATTTAACAAAAGAAATCGCTCGTGCAGACCATTCATATCAATGTTATAGAACATTTGACCTGGAGGTCACTGAACTCATTACAAACTCTTGTACGTATACAATAGACCGTAAAGGTACTGAATAGGACACAGGTGAGAATGTCATACCAGAAATGTTGCACCTTCTTCCTTCTTTATTCTAAAACAGTCAATGGGAGTGAAGCATGGCATTATCCAAGTTCATAATAGCTCTATATTTGTGTATGCCGCCCACGCAAGGTCTTTCTAGTATGTTTGGAGTTCACGTGAACTTTAATCTTTGTGGTTGCTCCTTTGACGCATCAGTATTATAATTATAGCGTTATTGATTTAATTCAGTAGTATATAAAATGTGTGTCGGGAAGGTTGTTTCACAAACACAGCCGACTAGAGTTCCTCCATTCACTCCTCGTTGGCGGGTGCAGACTGTGGGTGTGTGTGGGGGTGGGGGTGGGTGTGGGGGGGATCTATCTGTCTGTCAAAGCAGGGATCCACAACGCCGTCTGGTGAAGCTTGGTACCAGGTGGTGGAGATAGAGACTGCGGCGACCACTGAACCACCCCCTCCCCACCAGCCATCACATGGGGCCTCCTGATGTGTCTGTAGGTGTGTGGGGGGAGGGGTGTCGGTAGACAGGGGGTTGTACACATGTGTGTACGCGCTGGTCAGGAGGTCAGGGGTGGAGGTGGAGGTGTAGGGGCGGGGTGGCACGTGGCCGCCCTGGAGGAGGCACGTGTGGGGGCAAGGTGAGGTAGGACTGGGGGTTGTTGGGGGTATATGGGGCGGTGTGGGGTGGTGTATGGGTTGCAGGAGAGCCGAGTGGTTTACAGTTTGAGCGGTCTTGATCAAAGGATCTTCAGGACTGCAGTTTACTACATGTTCCTGAATTTGACATTGCACCGTGTTGAGATATATATGTGGGATTCAGGTACTCGTACTCTCATAACTTCCAGCAGCAGTGAGCATGTAGGTTGTCCACCACCTACATGCTTGAACTAGAACCCAACAGTTATATCAATTATCATGAAAGCCTGACTCTGACATTACAAACACATTGATGGCAGTGATACCCTTGCATGACCTCTAAAGCAAAAGGTAAGACAGAGACTCCAGGATAGACTTTATCCAAGCTCTGAAGATGGCGTCGATACCAGTGTGAGATACCAGGATATGCCCCCCATCTCTGTCCACCTCAGTCATTCCCCTCTCACATATACACAGATGTGTACTAGGGACTGGCTGGTTCGCTCAGGTTACCAGGTTTATTATGGTCACACGCCCGCTCTGCTCCTCACTGACTGACCGACCCCCCTGCCTCCTGCCTCTGGCCACACGCCGGCCGGACCCTGGCTGCCCTACCTCTCACTAGGGGGCAGCAGGAGCACAGTGTCACTGCCCCTCCCACAGTGAGTACCTCTCTACATGTGCCCTCTCCCTCCTGATCCTCATGTAGTCCAAATACCCAGGAGGAAACTAACACTTTGGTCAAACACTGTTGACGGTATCCTACTGTCCAATCTAAATCCTGGATTTACGTGAGGTGACCCCAGAACATTAGCATACTGGGTACTTGGATTTGGATCTGAGCGATAATATGGGATTTATCTATTAGACAGCTGATCAGTGGAGACTTCACCTGGATTACGTTTTTCAGACGTGTGAGTACAGATCCCCGTAAGAAAGCAGTTAAGTTATGTAGTAGTTAAAACGTTATAGGCCTACAGCGTTTCAAAAGATTTTTCTATGGCTCCACATTATGGCCAAACGTTGTACATGTGTACCGTTGAAAATACTATTTTGACGTAAATTAGCATATCTTATTAGCTGAGATAGATCTCATATGATTACAACCCATGAAAGGCTAAGTACAGTCAATATTATGACTAGATTATTTTATTTAATACATTGATGCCTCCATATTCAAAGGTAAGAGACCATAATAATGTAGTCATAACTTATATTCATTGTTCACAGCCCGGAGGCTACTATCAACTCCTTGTCTCCTCTGCTAATATTGCACCCTGGCCCTCCTTTTCTCCTCACATCCACGATCCACAGCACACCTTCTGTGGACCCTAGGTCAGCTTCTGAGAAATGGTCATGAGGTTTTGATGGAGAGCCTGTGTGGGTGTTGTTGGTTGTTGCTGTTGGACAGGGGCTGGGGTTCCATGGTGAGCTGATTTTGTTATCTGTTTATAATCACCTCCATCAGAGACGATGTAATGCGAGGCAGCTCTCCCAGCCAAGGATGAGTACAGAATGCGAAGAGAGGACTAGATAGAAGAGACGGGGAGAGGGGAGGGGTCTGTCACTCTCAGTCACCTGAAGGTCTAGTGTATAATATATACAACATTAGGGGTCAGGCTGGACATCCTCCACACACTGATGGCTCGCTCCAAGTTGTGCATATACAATCGATGTTGCACATAGTGGCCAGTCTAACTGGTGGTGGTGGCCAGCTGTCGTCATGGGCTCACCTCTACTCTGGCCTGTACCCCACCCCAAGACTGCTGGGAATGTCCGCTCTGCCAAACTCTCTGCCACATCTAAATAGGACAGAGGACATGTTTTTGTGGGTTTCAGTGCATGTGGCGGTGCAGAATATGGGTCATTTGAGGTTTGAACGTGTACCTGGTGGTATCGAGTAGGTTTAGTAACGTCATCAACATGGGCTTGGATTTAAGTGCATGGTGATACATGTACCCCACAATGATATGCGATGACATATATACACCAGATGTATTTAAATTTCTAATTTGCACTTTAGTAGGCTTTTATAGTCAGGACAATTTCTCTTTTTGTATACTGTAATAATTTTACCATACAATAATCCCTCCTCCCCCCCCCCCATCTCTCTCTCATGCTCCCAGTATATATACGCCCCAGGAGACTTTGATTGGTCGAGATGTATGTTGACATATGGCTCATAGCCAGTGATCGGAGGTTGACCCGTTACCTCTCCGACATAAATAGACAAGAATGGTCTCTAAATCTGTCGGACAGTACCCCCATCGTAGTGGGTGTGTACGTGGGTTGGTTAATGGGAACGTAAATCTCTCCTGATGTTTGCTGCTAGTCCTTTGCTCCTATTTGAGTATAGCATCGTCACAAGGAGACACACATGTTTAAAAGATGTGTATATGCATGTATTCTACACATGTTGTATACAGGGCTCATGTGGTAAAAGAACATGTGTAGGTACATATAATCGCTGCATTTTAATGAATAGCGTGCTTCCCCTGTTCTCGTATGCCAATTGACAGTACAAAAAGGTACCATGTGTGTCTACTTTCTTTTCTGCATACGAGGCAAGCAAGACGTGGCATATAACTAAAATGTTAACTATCATGCTAATAGTCAATGATGAATAGTAATATTGGAGGGAGTTTTAGGGTAGATTCAGCTCGGAGACAAACCGTGAGACTGACGGTTGGATTTGGGATCATTCAAACATTCTATGCTCTTTATTTGTAGATAATGATATAGGTTAAGTTAATTCTTTCCAACATAGAACCACTAGACGATGTATTGTATACATGAATGGCCATAACGTCCAGTGTCAGTCTCAGGTTATGTGTTCGACTCATAATTAATCTACCTATAGGTTTAACTCATCATTTGTAAAAGACACTGCTCTTGGCCATGCTATAAAGTAACAAAATGAGTCGTTTCGACAAGAGAACCCTATTGCCAATGTTATTCTAAAGAAATTAAAGGAGTTTCTATTAAAAGAATATACATTGGTGTGAGAAGCCATATACATGCCCTTGGGATAGTCACCGAGAAATGTCCTCTCGTGAGGGAGCTTGCCAGGTGGATAAACTAGAGCATATACTGCAGGTTAGGGTACACATATGTCATGTTGAACTTCGCAGCCTCTTCTTTTTGTCCGCTTGTACGTGTATACACTGATGTTGCCAATCTCACGTTTAACATCCGGGGACTGCGCAACTGGAGTGGAAGGGCAGGGGTGTCTATATTTGTGCCAACCTGTATGATAACAAGGATTATCACCATGTTTGGCCTGAAAACTTGATGATTAGTATTATAATATGAATTGGGGGGCCTTGCTAGGGGGGTCCCTGTTGAAGAAATGCCCATGTCGCCATATAGATTTTGAGAAATGTCCGATGCTACATGTCACTATCTATTCATTCCTCCTGACCCATGGTATTAAGCCCCAAAAAGGCACATCTCGCCATGGTAGGAATTCAGAGGTCTAGGGGTATAGGTTGATGTGGAGCAACCATGGGTATGAAACTAAAGAGATCACTCAGTGGAGCATCTCAAACTAAAAACAAAATTGTTAGACTGGTTTAATTCAGTAATATGACTAGAGATGTAGATGGAAGTTGTGAGTAGTTGTATTCTTATACATGTATGTATGTAGTTGATAATTAGTGGCTGGGATCATGGTGGGCGGTAAACCTACTGAGTTCAGCGATCATGTCACAGATGGTGTTGTGCGCTGCTGTTGAGGCTCTGCTGTTAGCAACAGTGGTTGGCAGTCTCCAGGCTCCAGGGTGTGAGTCACGGGCCTCCCAGGGTAAGGGCTGGAGGACCGAGTCCTAATCTATCTGAGCCCATCTTGACATGGGCGCTAGTACAGGCCAGCACCCAATGCACTGTGAACTTTTTCACTTGCAGATGGTAGTAACAAACACGACGTCATATTACTGTCGTATTTGACGTATAGAGTCTACGTCAAATGTACTGTGAGATCCTAGGCCTCCTACACTCACATCTGGTGACAGGTTGGGGGTCTGGAGAATGGGTTTTACCAAGTACACATGGACGTGTTGACCCGCCTTTGGCGGTGTATAGCGATTAGTAACTAGTCAGAGTCTGACATTTTGGTTATACTACCTGAGTTCATGTGCCTCCCATTAAGAATGGAAAACATGATACATTGTGTTTAATTGACTATGATATTAAATCATTAATCTGATGCTGCTGGTTTTCCAATAATGGTCATGTTGAATTACTAGCACTATGATAACCCTCGTAAACGATATTGAGGATAGATATTATATAGCCCCCTTCCAAAAAAAGATAAGAAGAAGAATGAAAATTAAAATAAATATTTAAAAAAAGAGAGGATGCAAGGGAGACATCTGGGACAAGCAGATGTGCACAGACATGAGGACAGGATATTTCTTTACCTCAGAGGGGCCTGTCTAAAATTGTGAATATGGTAGGCATTAGAATGTCAAGAAGACAACCCAAAACAGCTGTTATCCTATTTGGCTAGGACGTCGACCACCTTCAGCCCTGGAGAGTGGTACATGTATATAGTACACACGTGAGCGGCCAAGCAGAAAGGATGGTCCATGTGTGGTGCCTGGAGCATCCTTTCAGCGTGTTTTTTCTCAATACATTTTTTTTTCACATGAAATCATTTTTTTCAATGAGGTGAGCATGCATCCATGCAAAAGGGTTAATTCGTGCGCCCCCTCGGGGAGCATCCCTTTTGCGCGGCTACTCACATTAACTGTCAAGGGTATCTTGTCCTCGGCCTCAGGTCTAGGGAGTTTGCCCACGACCCGGGAACAGTTAAAACCCCATTTAGCAACATGGGCGCGAGGGAAGGCCTCTGTGTGACCTCAAAATGAATTGCATACATTGTAAACATGGTTGAAGTCAGGTCGTATTGGATTAACTTACACGTAAACTTAGTTTGTACTTTAATTCAAAACAAATAGAGTATCTAGTAGCTAGGTTACAAAGTCGACTTGACATATTAGTAAGTTTAGGTTTATCATGATGTGAGGATTGTAAATGAAAGTATATTCATTTCTTCTTAACAGCAATGGTACAAAGGTATACTTGTTTGTTAGCTCGTATCCATGTACAGAATATGAAATATTGTCCTACATAACATAGTATCAGAAAGCTAACGTATCGTAGTGAATGGAAGAGTCTGAACAATCCTCAGCCCAGCTTGCGAACCTGGAAAGCAAAAATTAAGAATACGGTCGAGCTAAAAGAAAGGGTCTAACCCAATTCCTAAGCGCACAGAAGAAGAAGATATGTATGTTACGGCGGCCTGTCAGCTCACGTAACGATGGGGGGCAAGGCATGGGGGAGGGGGTAAAGGAATGGGGAGAGATGTTGAGTATTGAGGGGAGAACGGAATGTGGGCTGTATGGTTAGGGGGTAGGCAGAAAGACAGGTAGGTAGGTAGGGAGGGAGCTAGTATATGCTGGACTGGCAGGGAGGAAGGGGACAGGAAGGCATGCTGAAGGCCATCCGCCGAGAGATAGGAGATTGGTGTCGGGGTTACAGACTTTGAGGTGTAACCAAAAAGGGAAATGTTAGTTTAAACCTAGTGTTCAAATGGCAACACGAACGAGGAGGTGCTTTGAGTCAGTATGGCAATGACGTCACAGAAATCCACTAAGTTGTCTGGAATCTGGACGCTTTTTGCAAACTCGATGCTCACTTTTTGGTTCTTACAACCAGTAGGAGGCGTGCTAGGGGCCAATCACCTGCTTACGCAACATCAATCTCACCTGAGTGTGAAAAAGAACAATTTAATCGGACAGCCGGGCCCCATAAAGACATGCAAATACCATTGTACTTTCTCTCCCTTCTTCTCTATCCAAATCTATCTTTGTTTCTTCCTTTCGCTCTGTCCCATCTACACACCTCCCCCTCTCCCTCTCCCTCTCCCTCTCCCTCTCCCTCTCCCTCTCCCTCTCCCTCTCCCTCTCCCTCTCCCTCACCCTCACCCTCTCCCTCTCCCTCTCCCTCTCCCTCTCCCCCTCCCCCTCTCCCTCTCCCTCTCCCTCTCCCTCTCCCTCTCCCTCTCCCTCTCCCTCTCCCTCTCCCCCTCCCTCCTCTCCCCCTCTCCCCCTCCCCTCCCCCTCAGCGCCTCCCCCTCCCCCCTCAGCCCATCCCCCCTCCCCTCTCCCCCTCCCTCCTCTCACCTTCTCTCTCTTTATGCCTCGCTCTGTCTGTTTCTATCCCTTATACTCTATTTAGTTCTCCCTCTTTTAGCTTACCTTCGTTTAATGATCCACTCTCTACATACATCACTATACTCATCAACGCAACTAGCAACACTACTACTAACATCACCAGCATCTTACTTGTCGTTCTGGCCCTATTCCTGCTCCCTGTCATCTTGTCATCCTTAATCATCATATACTCATCCTTGTGGTTTGAGACCTTGGAGGATGTGGTGGTGTGCACTGGCTGCAACATATGATTGGTATATAAAGGTGACGTAGTTCTACGTCCAGTCTTTGTGACGTAGAAGAGCACTTAATGACACTTAATTGCAAAGGACAATATGATAGTGTCAAAATACTTACTTTTCAAATCAATATAACGAAGTAGTATCACTTTACGTACTAGTTGGAAGTAATTAATTGCCTCATGGCACCACAGCATCTGGCAGCACTCAGTGTTAAGACGTGGGCCTCTTTGCTGCTGATATCTCATGCTATAAACACAGGATCATTCATACATTACCCCACGGCCTGGGGGTGCGGCCTGGGGTTGTCCCGGAATGTGTTCTCGGCACGTGCAGGGTGGCTACATGGTGGTAGTGCACGCGGACCATGTCAGTTCTGGGCAGACCCTGGAGTTGTAATACCTGCCCGTGATGAATCAGTGCGCTACTCACTTAAAACCACGTGCCAAGACGTAACTAGGTACGCACATGAGCACGCCCCTGAAGGTTGATGTGGAGCTTTTTGTCGGTTTTGGGTGGAGGGTTGGTTTTTGGACATGTTTTCATATCATTTTTTGAGGACTTTTGTAGATTTTAACCAGTCAGTATATATATGATTGATGATATATAGATACCGAATGTTGGCAAATATAAACCGTTGTTTGGAAATCAACATCTCATTGAGAATATACCATAATGCGTTACAGTTTCAGGGTGGGGTTGGATAGTATGCAGGGATGGGAGAGGCAAAAGATACATTAAGAGAGGGAGAAGGGGCTGAGGTCGTACAATAGAGAGCAATCTGCATGGATAGTCACCTACATTGGAGAGTAACTTCTAGAGGGTGGGATGAGAAGCCATGGAGAAAGGTCATAAAGAATGCCTTTGTTACATGGGGGTGTCTCCTTAAAGGTTGCATGCTGGCAGCTTGGTAACCGACCTGAGGGGTCACTGCATACTGAGCTGCTCAGAGCTCTTCAGAGCTGCTCGTGGCTTCTAACCTGAGTCACTCTGCAGGAATGCCGTCATCAGAGTGGCTCCTGGAGGCCCTCCCACTGGTTGCCTCCTCATCAAACCACATGATGGGTGCAAATAGTACTATTGCGCAAATAATATTATTGCACAAATAGTACTATTGCACAAATAGTACTATTGCACAAATATAGCAGTGAAGTCAGAACGTATTAATGTATGATAGATAACAAAGACATTTTTACATTGTATGGTTTTAAAAAGTAGAAAAATCGCTGTATTTTTTTTCAATTCTTTTTTTAAATATTTTGAGTAGTTCGTCTATGTATAACACATACCCTGTAAGTGAGGGGACGCTGTGACTAGCCTCAATGTACTGTCTGAACTGTAGAGATTGTTACCTATGTGAACAATGTAGTGTTGGTCCTCTGGCTGTCTGTGTGAAGAGGCTATTTCGGCCTCTCAGGTATGGCAGACGTCTAAGGACTGGAGACAGTAACCATATCCTCTGCGTTATCCTATTAATGTATCGGCGTGCTAACCAGTGTGACTTACTTGAAGTCCGGGCTTGAAGTGCAGTTGGTGGGAGACTCACTCGTGTCTATATCATTGGAAGTAACTATAGGCACAGCGTATATATTGTAAAGATACTTCATTTTGTTTTGTAGATATCAATTAACATTGAGAATGAATGATGCATGCTTGTTACACTTTAGATCTTAAAAAAATTACTGATAAAGACTAAATGGAATGCAATTTGATAACATACCTACAACTCAATCTTAAGCTAGAGGTAACATCCTGTATGTTATGTACAGTGCATACAGTCATATAGATATGAAGCTTTGGTGTTGCATTCAGATACATTCTGATGAACTTGGCCGTTACTGATATTGGTCTCTGTTCTGTTCTCCTCCAGGGCCTGAGGCATCTCTCCTGTCACCCGAGGTGGGCCTGGTCTCCTCGCCGCCCAATGACTCAGCACGCTACGCCGCCGACCCGGACCTGTCCTCCTGGAAAGCCGAGTGCCTGTCGCCCTCTAAGCTCCCGCTTCTCCGCTACTCCCAGCAACAGCAGCAGCCTCAGCCGCCGCTGGGGCTCCGGCCAAGAGACAAGGAGAAACTCCTCTCCCGCCCGGCCCTGCTCCATCCGTCTCCGCCCCATGTGGGCCTGAAGGAGGGCCGCGGCGGCGACCACCACCACCACCATCACCACCACAACGCAAGTGGTAGCAGCGGTGGCGGTAGCGGTGGCGGAAGCGGAGGTGGAAGCAGCGGAAGCAGCGGTGGCGGCGGCGGCATCCCGGGAAGGAACAGTACTTCTGGCGTGGTCACGCATCAGCGATCAGAGTGCAATGGTGCCCACTTGGACAGGCGGATGAGTTCTAATGGGTTAGATAGAAGTGCTATGACTGGCACCAGTAGCACGACCAGCGACAACATCACATGGCTCAGCGACGTCGCCACGTGCCAGGCTCAGGCCACCCAGCAGCGGGCCGTGCCGGGAGTTCTGCACTCTAGCCTACCTCCTTCCGGCTCGGCCACCGGGTCCGGCGCAGGTTCCGCCACCGCCGGCCACGACCCACCCCCGCACCCCATGCTGTCAGGGGTGGTGTCCGGCCACCCTCCTAGTGTTAGTAGCCTCTTCCGGCCGTCTCTGTCGCTGTCCGAGACCGCGCAGCGACTGTACGGAAACCAGTATGCTCCCATCTACACGACTTCCGCTGCGTCCAACCCGCTGTCGGCTTACTCGCCGTCGCTGTACAGCAGTCAGTCGGCGGCGGCCGCGGCCCTGTCGCCCTTCAGCTCCTTCTACCACCACTACTCGCCGCACGCCTACAACTCGAGTAGCGCCACGCTCTTGTCGCACTACCCGCAGATAGACCCGTCACAGAGTTACTCGGCCGTGCTGGCCAGCATGGGCAGTCACGTGCAGCACGGCCAGGCCCTGCCTCGCTCCCCGTTCCTGTCCGGCCACCTGGCGGCAGGCTACCCGGCCCTCACCCCACCCACCAACTCCCCCGGCACCGGCGTCTCCTTACAGCGCCCTCTCACTCCCGGCGGAAGTGGATCGTCGCACTCCTCGACGTCGGCGCTGGGACACTCCTTGGACCCACCAGGGTCGCATAGGTCGGACCCATCCAAATCTTCACCTCCGCCGTCGCACAAACTGCACGACCCACGGTCCGGGTCGGCCACTTCCGCTACCGACCTGAGTAGCCGTCGGACTTTATCGCCGCCCCTGCGGGGGGACGGCGCCAAGCATGGGCTGGTAGGGCGGGGCAGTTCGCCTCATAAAAGTGACTCAACCTCGACTTCCGCCTCGGCCTTCCACGACAAGGACTCTCCCACGCACGACGCAAGGTCGGCGCTAGGCATGTCGGGAAAGATCAGCAGCCGGAAGTACAGGCTGCTGACGCGACCCTCGGAGTCGGATGGACATTTCATCGAGCCCAAGCATCTACCTTACAAGTCGTCGTCGACGTCGAGCGCGTCGTCGGCGCTTTCTGACGAGCCGTCCGCAAAGAGACTAAAGAGTATCGGCCATCCGCCGCCGCTCCACCCTTCACACCATCTCCCCCACCATCCCCACCACTACCACTACACAGGTGGTCCCCACCACCAACAACATCATCAGCAACATCACCAACAACACCATCATCCGCAACATCATCATCAATCACATCACTATACCGGAAGTCACCACTCACAACAACAACAACACCAACACCAACAACACTCACAACAACACCAACATCATGGCGGCATAGCTTCTTCCGGTCATCTGCCCCCACCACCGCCGCTGCACCCCGCTAGCTACCCCTCCTCCTCCTCCAGCTCCCACCCCCACCACCCACAGCACCCTCCCTCCCACCCCCACTACCCGCCGCACTTCACCCGCGGCTCCATCATCCAGCTCGCCAATGGCGAACTCAAGCGTGTCGAGGACCTGCGCACTGACGACTTCGTCACTTCTGCTGACGTCAGCGGGGATCTAAAAATAGACTCGAGCACTGTGGTGCGCATCGAGGAGAATATGGAGCGTGGCACGGCCCTCCTGGGCTTCTCCGTTGGAGAGCACAGAGTACAGGTAAGGCATCTTTTATTTCTTATATTTTAAATTTAGATTTTCTTTTTATTGTACACTGTCACAAAAGACTTATTGAGCACACATGTTTTTTTAAATATATGTGTGAAGAGATTCCATGATAAGCTTGACGATTGCCCGCTGAACACAAAGGTAAACATATATACCAAGAAATTAGTGTTAGCTCCCCTTGTGTTCTGATATGGGGGGGGGGGGGGGGGGGGGGGGGGCTGCTACCCCAATAGTTCTCTAGCTTACCCATGGGTCACAAAATCAACAGATCAGAGGAGCACTGGGAGCGTTCTAATATATATTTCAGAAAGATACCCTGTACCAATCCACGTCAAACGTTAAAACACATGTACCTAGTTACCCCCATAGCTTAACGGTTTTTAGAACCTGATCATTATTTCCCAAAAGTATAGCCTATACCATAGATCGCACGCAGCCAGTGGTTTACTCTATCGTTAGCACCTCAAGAGGTTCCAAAGATACACACAGCGACAGCCATCTAATAATAAAAAGAACTACCTGCCCTTGCTCCTATAACCAAAGTTTTCGTCGCGTCCCATATCACTCACTGGGTTCTAACTGGGACTGGCCGCCTGCCAATCTTGGGAGATAAGAGGAGGAAATATGGGGTACTGCGGGTAGAGTGTGCGTAGTAGTAAAAAGATAAAACTGGTGCTGATTTCACATATACTGTCAACGACTTAGGGGTCCCCTTCCCTCCTCCATCAGGATACTTTAGGACAGGTTACATCGGGGTGGCTCCATTCCTTGTGCATCCAGGAACTGGTATATAGCTGACTCTCACCACCTCCCCTCGCGTTATATCATTGCCTCATGTATACAGAGAAATTATTCCTGGCATTGGTGGATCTCCAGATTAATTTTCTCTTAGGGGGCCATGTTGGTAGATCGTTTCTCTCCCATGCCGTATGTTGCCGTCCGTAGAGTTAAGAGCCTTATGTAAAAAGACATTATCATAATTAGGCCAAAAGAAAATACCAGGTCCTGTTTCTAAATATAGAGGTGGGTCTTTATCCAACCAAAATACAATAGATATAATTTCTATAGGCTACTTAGAACGTTAGGGACATAATGTACCATAATGGAGTCCACGCCTGTGCTCACATATGGCGACACCGACTCACGACCCGATTCCTGGATACTTTCTAGGCTTAGTTAAAAAAGACAATTTTAAAACAAAAAGATTGCCCTCTTACCCTATATTTTACCATGCATTGTAACCTGAAACACACGCCCTTTTCCTTGCTTGAGTTCGCCCATCCTTAACGTTACCAGAATGTGGATGGAATAAAACTAAACATTCATCTTTACAATTTGACAGTAAGAAAGAGTCGTGTCACTGGGAGTATACTTTCTTCATAGTACCAGTAGTTTTACCCCTACCGGTACATGTATTTGCCGGACACGGTTTACACTTTGATTCACACTTGGTGTATATTTGGGATGGGGCTATTTCTCTCTAACTCATGATGTCAGACTAAACACATTCCTATCTACTATTCGAAAGGGGCAACTGTACCAAGGAGTGACTGCACACTAACATGAATTCTCTTTCAACCCCTTCTCCTACCTCTCATATACCCCACTTTCAGTCGGTTTCACCAATCCTTCTATGAACTGAAGCATAAACCACGCCACGGTTAACATATGAAAAGGCACTACTCTATTGCGAGACATACGTTTTATCGGATATGCATGAGCTTTATTACATGATAAGTGTGTGAGTACAAACAGTTGCACACCCCACCCACTAGGTGTCACAGTTCTAAGTAACTTTCAGTGCCACACACCCTCCCTACCCTCTACATCCTGTCCCCAGTTTCGGGACAGTCCCCATGAATACCTCTCCCAGTACCCACACGCGTGCTCGCGTGCCGTGTGAGTAGTATATATAAATGACTGTACGCAGCGGGCGTAAAGAAGGACTGTACGGGGACTGTACGCAGCGGGCGTAAAGAAGGAAGGACTGTACGCAGCGGGTGTAAAGAAGGACTGTACGCAGTGGGCGTAAATAATACGCCATAACCTCACCACCAATAGTTCCTCAAATAGTAAAGGGCCAGTGTAGGCTGACCGGGATGTACCAGGGGTGAAGATGCTGGGACGGGGTGGGGGTGGTGGGGCGGGGCGGGGGGTGAACCCCCAATACATTACACCCTTCCTCCTATAGTAGCCCCACTTCCAGTAAACCACCCAAACGGCCCACCGCCATCGGCCGTTCATTAAAACAATGGGACGCGGGCGAAATCGGGCATTTTAATGGTCCTATTGGAACTGATTTGTCAGGTCGTTTGTGGGCAGAGCAGAACGCCGATGCATATTTTGTATGTGAGAGGTGGGGCTGGCTCAATTGATTTGTCCTGATTGGACTACTAGTCGAATGCTACTACAATGTTCTGGCGATATCAGCGGCAGCGGGTTGTCTAGCCAGACACTTGGGAAATGGATAGGCCACATAGCACCAGCATATAATAGACAGAGGGCATTTGTTTTGATGAATAGTTCCCAGAGATAATTTGTCTTTGCCTAAATACCATCTTTAGATTACATACCATGTGTTAAGGGATACGCTATGTAATCATATTAAGATAGTCCACGAATATTAGGGCAAGCTTACCTCGGGGCGGAAGTGAAAAAAAGCGCCGATTAAGTTTGTAAAATTGTTTTCGTCATTCATTGAAATAGGTATAGGGAGACAAGTGCTACATATACATGTATCTCAATAAAAAGAAAGCATTCACAGTGTAATCAAAGCTGCATGTATACATTTAGTGGATGCAAGGTATAATATTCTACTGTATAGAAGAAGTACAGAACCCTATCAGTCCGGCTAACATAGGGGGTCTGGATGGGGGGTCCCCATGTCGCATGTCGATTTTAAGAAATAGCCATGTCACCTGTCACTTAAATTCCCATCTCCCATGTCGCTGCTAAGAACATGTCATGTCCCATGTCGATTTTAAGAAACACCCTGTGTCATGTCACTTATTTTTTTCCTCATGTCACTAAGCTCCATATCGAATGTCGATTTTAAGAAAAGGCCATGTCGCGATGTCGAATTTAGTGGTCCATACCCATAACATATCTGTACCTGAGCAACAGATTAATCGGTGACACTGTCTGATAGAACATCACATTGGTATAGGAATAGGATAGTCCTGTCAAGGAAATGGCTTTTATTGAGATATGATGTATTTGTGAGGTGTCCCTGACACTGTAATATAAACGTCTATGTGCTGCATTAAGAATTCTGATGGTTTGCAATTCTGCACATTACATGTGTATACTGTATACATGATGTAAGTTCCAGTATCAATAACGGATGCTACAGTAATGATGATATTAAGAAATCCGTTGCTTTGTTATGTACTAATTCCTGTATCATAAATATCCCTGAATGATTATAATAAGATGATAATCACTTCTTATAAACAACAACTACATGGCCATAATTTGTAATTATGCAAATTACCCATGTGCCAGCCAAAAGTGACTATTCAGGAAGTTGTTCGCAGTTATTTCTAATTTTATGTCTCACTTCCTGTATGCGTGTTCTTGCATTTTCTGCAGCAAGCTGAACACTCCCCCTGACTTCCTTGTACGTAATAGGTCATAGGTTGGACCTCTGAGAAGGCTGGAGTCATCTGGGGCCTCCAGGGTCCCTCACACTCCTATGACTATCAGGAATGTGCTTATGCACGGGGAAGTGTCACGTTTAAGCTGAGTTTGGCTGTCATTTTAAAGTTTCTGCTGATGATACAACAGGATCTTTCTCTGAGCATGGTGTTAGTTAATGAATTTAGGATTGCAACGCTTGTGGTGAGAGTGATCTTAATAGTAGAACGTACAAATAGATTACACAGGGGAAGTGATTATCAGAAATAGACCCGGTTCCTACATTCTCTGCTACCACATGCTTTCTAAGGCATTACTGATGAATGTCCTCCAATCAACCACCAAAAAAATTCTGTATTCATACCTCCAAATCTCTCCCTCCCCACAAGCCTCCTCCCGTCATCCCTACCTGTACACCAATCGGTGTCAATATAAACTTGGCCCTTCATGGCGTTATAACGTATTGCACCTTGCGTATAATATTCATAAGTATAACCATATATCCAGGTTATAAAACATGTTACATGGGTTTTATGGGATTGGCAGCAGGAACTTTTGTGGTATCATATTGTACAGCATATTTTAGATTCAACATGTCTTGTAGTTTGCATTCTTTAATTAATGTTACCTCCATTCAGGCTATGTAGATTCTACATAGGGGTACAGTGGTTAGAGGCTGGAGTGTGGATCACCTCATGTAGGTTGTGATAGGGACAGTGGTGGCGGTTGTGTATGGGTGTGTGAGAGAGGAGGGAGGGGGCGCCATTACTCTACATACTACATCATGTGGGATCGATCCATATGGCTGGGACTAAGTGTACGTTATGTGGCTAACACCACGGCTGCTACCCAGCCAGACTTGCATCAGGTGCTGTAACTACTATGGACCTAGTCAACCAACAGGAGGAGGACTGGGGGAGGGGGTATGCCCAGACCACTATGTCCATTGTTTGTCTTACTGGTCATATAGCCTGGTCAACAAAAGACCACTCGGTCAGTGGATGACTTTGCAACTTACAGCCAGATACAAGCACTACTCACTCCTAACCAAGCTTCCTCCAGGGTCTCCCAGAAAGACTGGCTTAAGTATAGCAAGGACTCAATGTATCATTACCTGGGTGTCCTGGTTCCTAGATAAGGATTGGAATGGTAGTTATTCCCTTGTGATTTCTAATTTAGGAGTTGCTCTCTGAGGCATTGGTGTATTGTATGTGAGAGTGTGAATACCGCCCACCCACTGTACAGTATGGGAGTTATATAACATGGGTAATACACGAGGCTTTATACTATGAGTGTAGCTGTGCATAATACAGGACGTGCTTAAATAGAGTTAGTCATTCAATAGTGGCATGTTTGCCATGTTTCAGCCTCTAACTATATACCCGCCCAATGATGTTGGAACATGGTAATGCTATAGTGTATACTCAAGGTTAGCTTACAGGCCTGGGTATAGTTAGAGTCAAGATACCTCTATTGATGCCGTTTATAAGCTATCCAGATTCTAAGTTCAGCTGAACAAAAGTATAGTTCTTCCATGACTTAAATTAAATTATTTCAGGTGCACTTGAAACAGCTTCCAATCAAGAATATCTGTGTTGAGACATATATTAATCAAGCGTCAATAACTTAATACATATAGAGACAATACATTCAGTGGGTCATCAGATCATACTGGGACCTGTGAGTGATAGACTTTCCTGATATGTCATTACATGCTGCGTAATACATGGTACGCTTGACCTCAGCTCAGGATGGGCTCCTTCAGGTCACTAACGCCACATAGTGAGTAGTACAAGGACTTAAGTCTCCAATGGCGGGCTCTGGTAGCCTCAGGCTTGGACGAATAACTCCTGTAGTGAGGAGCAGTGGGAGTGGGGTAGGGGGAGGGGGTTCACCCCCAGGAGCAAGTACCTATAAGTGAATTGCTTCACAGCTTATTTGTGCCATTACTGCTTTGTGGGGACCAAGGGGCAGCGGTTGTGGGTGGAGTGGGTTGGCGGCGAGGGTAATAGGCATTAGTCAGATCATTGAGTCTGGTGCCGCGGGTTGTCAGTGTCATAACCTGGGGGTTGTAGTGTGGGTGCTGGAGGGAGTGAGCTGGGAGTTCTAGTAGAGAGTTATCATAAGATTCCCCTAGTTGTGTCTCCCATATGCTGCCACGCTATGCATATGACACATCTGAGGCATACTGTCATGTATTGAGATTCTATATGTTTCGCATCTCTTTACAATGGCAAGTATTACAGTTCCGGATTAATATCCAGGTTTTATTCGATATCAGAATAATTGGGGAAAAAATCAACTTGCATGGCCAATCATAGTTTTGTGTCATTAATGAAGGCAAAGTATAACCATACTTTTATAGAAATGTTCAATGGTCATCCTGTCCATTAAAGTTAACTTTCTAACCGGAATACTAGGGAGAATTACGGGTTATTCATTAAAGAACGCTTACTATCTGTTTGCCACCCTGGAGTAGCCCCCGTAACCTTATTACACCCATAGCCACAGGTAGCACTTAAGCCTGTTTGTAGCAGGAATTATTTAGATTGATTTATGACGTCATCCAGGGTCTACCAACCCAGGAGGGACCTAATGAAGAGTTATGCATTGTATGAGCTTGGTCTAACCAAGGTAAAGAGGTGGGAGCCCAGACAGGTAACTACCTGGGTAAACTCTGAGGGGCGGCCGCCATGGAGGAAGCCATGGAGGACAGAGTTACATTGACTGGGCAACGTCTGGGTATAGGAATTCGATACCTGAGAAGTGGACTCAATGTGTGTGTAGTCCCCAGAGTGTGGATAATATATATGTGTATATGTGTACGTTTGGGGGTCTGTGGTTAGGGAGGGAGTTTCATGCAAACATACCGATAACTACAGAGGCTTCGGTAGAATGGGGCTGGTCGATGTATAGCTAGCCTAGAGTTGGATAAACTGCATATGCAATGTATATGTAGAGCTTTAGGTAAGCTATAGCTCGATTCTCATGTCACATTTTCTCTGTAAGGTATTGTTTTTTGGTCGAAGATGGAATAATGTGCAAACCCTCTCCATTGAATGTTAATATCCTAGTACCCTGTTTGGTAATGAAATTGATTTAAAAAAAGAGTTGGTGGCCAGCCGCGTGTTTTCAGCATGGCTCATTTAACTTAAAGTTTAAGATACATAAGTCCTGGTACAGTGGGAGCAGCCAAGAAGAAAGGATGGTCAACCCAGGGTGGGGTGTCGTCTCTGTACCTCTCTGCTTGGTTGCACACACATGCTCTCAGTGTATTGGCAGTCAGCAGTCGGCACAGTCCAATCATCATGACCAGATTGGCCATCTCCACCATGCTTGTAAGGGGATGGAGGAGGAGGCAGAAGGGGGTAGGAGGGGTGGGATGGGGTGAGGGGGAAGGCAGTGCTATAAAAAGAGTCATAAAGTGGGTTCTATTGGGCTCACTGGTCGTTGCGTTGTGAGCAGGCCTTAGGCCTGGCGTAAGCCCATTGTCCGGTCATTGGTCGTTCTAAGGTTAGATCAACAGTTGTGATCCCATTATATTAAAGCCGGACAAATAAATGCCCACTAAAACGACTCTTACTCAATATTTAAGGCCAAGAAGGTCCGTCGTAAATGCACTATGTACTTGTTTTGCTTACTGAACCCAACCCATGCTCTGTTCAAACCAAATAACATGAGCATTTAGCTGTTTTTAATCATTAATATTAACATAAAGTATATCCTGCAAATGGTAGAGTTTGATGTTAATTTTCTAGTTAATAGATAACAATATCACGAAATAGTATACCGTATACCGGAACTTTGCTTGGGTACGTACCAACTCTGATAAATTGTTGATGGGAAGATTTCGTGTTTGAAAAAACTATGGTTGTGAAGATTTCGTGTTTAAAAGCAACTGTGGTTGTTATTTGTTGTGATTCTAAAACGATAAGTGTCAAGACCTTAACACTGTCCTTAACAACAACGCATTGATTCTAGCAATGACCATATATTTACTAACGTAGTGATACACAGGGTCTTTGGTGCTAGTCGCTAACGAGCCCATGCTAGCTAGTCTTGAAGGGTGGACCCCGTGAGTAGTATAGTGAAGTGTGGCACTGACGCAGGACAGCGTCAATCGGCATGGCAGTAAAGGGAGGCGAACGGCAGTTACAGTTCACAGAAGGACTGACACAATATACATGTCCAACCAACCCCCCAACAAAGATGAAAACCACACAAAAGAGCACATGTACAACGTTACAGTCTCCCAATGTTGATCACAGCGTAGCTTGACTCCCCTTAAGAAACTATCAATATCAAGTGGACAGCGGCTCTCCCGCCCCCACTCCAGTCCCTATCGCGTGTTTGCTATAGGCTATATCACTACTCCCGTCCTGAAGGGCGCCCCGGGGGGGGGGGGGGGTTGACCGAGTCTGGCCTCTTGTTTGCCGGCTGGTGTATCTTTTAGGCCCGGGGTGAGGTTCGGGTGTCCCGTTGACAAACACACACAATGATACACGGCTATTGTCCAG